>CM059578.1:2793188-3146840 GCA_030386875.1 Morinoia aosen | reverse complement strand
CGGTTGTCAATGTTGCCATCCCAGTTGGTCTGGATCTCGGCCCAAGCCTGTCTGTCATGGTTGAACCTGGGACAGCATAGCCTTGGGCTTCATTGAACACCAAAGCCCCCTCCCCGCGACAAGGACAGGATGGCGTGAGGGGGCACTCAATAACAGTTGATGAACAATACAGAACTTTGACAATGACTGAAACGCACCTGAACGAAATGCAACAATTAGTACTATTGAAAGAAAAAATATATCTGAACACTGGAAAGCACAAAACTGAAAATTTAAAAAATCTCAATTCGAAAATCAACACAACCACCGAACACCATACTCACACCAGAAAACCCCTTCACTCACTTCCCAGCCTCGGAGGCGAGTTGCGACCAGTCCCTCCTGACGATGTCGAGCCCTTTGAGCTCCTGCTGGGTGACGAGCGCCCCACCAGGGCCCTTGGACACGGTGAGGGCGGCGTACTTCTTCTTCTTGAGCAGCAACATGTACCTGTACACGCCGTCGATGTCCAGCTCCAGTAGGCGGTACAGCTTGTTCACCTCCGTCTTAATCTGGGAGAGGGGGGAGAGAGGAGATTGGAAGGTAGTTTATTATAACCTACACGTTGTTTATGGTGCACTGTGGTCGTCACGTCCTTCATGTGGTCACTACCCTTCATTAGTTCATGTAGCAACTATACCTAGTTGTTCATAGATAGTCTATCGGGAACTGCACCCCATGTTGGCACCCACACTGTCTATATTAGTCTACATGCCTCTACACACACACTAGCGCAAGTCTACATGGGGGCAACCAAGATACGAGGGTATACTGGAGATACCAAGATATACTCGAGATATAAAGACACTCTGCCCTGCCGCCCCACCTTGCCACCGAGCCTGAAGACCTGGTCGTAGTCGGTGGAGTTGGTGTTGACCATGATGGAGTCCGTGTCACCGTAGATCACGTCGAAGTTGAGCTTGTGCACCAGGTCACGGGTCTGCAGCAGGATCTCCCTCCCTTTGCCTGCACCATCACAGTACGATTATACCACATAATTTGTTATTTATACATCATGATAGTTTAATTATATGTTGTAATATTTTAATTACACATTACAATGTTTTAATTATACATTACATATTAATTGAATATTACATTATATTTGTTAATTATACCATTACAATTATATATTATAATATAATTTCTAACAGTGCTTCACCACAGAACACGCTGCATTAGCGTTCAACCAGTACACACCGGGCAACCACTACAGTTTGTCAATATAATTTAATGTAATGACAAATATAAAAGAACGCAAAGTCCTGAACAGTCTTCCCACAGAAATTTCAAGGTTGGAAGGTCAAGAAACGTGAGGTAATGAGCAGGTAAATATGAACACAAAATTTTTACAATAAGCTATGCCTTGTAGAATATTCGTTAACTTGTGATCATAATGAATGAAATGATACACGGGCGTCTAAGGAGTTTATGAAACCATCGCTACAACTACCACAATTACCCTAACCTCACCAACTAAACACATTTCACTCCCACCCACAGCAAAAAACTACCATTACAACCACTACCCTCATCACCACCACCAACGACCACCACCGCAAGCAAAACAACCATCGCCATCACCAACCCCCCTCCCCACCACCGTAACTACCTTAACCCTCAATGCAACCACAATCCCCACCACCCCCAACCACCAGCCACCATAACCATGATCACCACCGATTACCACAACCACTACAACTACAGAATACCGCAACCACCACCGACTATCACAATCACAATCCCCACCATCCACCACGCACCCGTCACCATGGCGGCGAGGTGGGCGGCATAAAAGCGCGAGTGACAGAAACCGAGGCAGCCGTACATGCTGTTGGCCGTGAGCTTCAGCGCCTTCTGACGGATGTCGTACTGCGGGGAGGGAGGGAGGAAGGGAGTTTAATTTGGGGAGGGGAATAAGAGAGAAGTAAAATCTAATGGGAGAGGGAGAAGTGCGATGGGACAGATTTTTAGAACGATGAGGTTAACAAAAGAGGGGAAGGAGGAGTTTTAGTAGGAGAGCGAAAGGGGAAAATTTAGTGAGTAGAAAGAGGTGCACTGAAGGAGGAGGGAGAAAAGGGAGAGTTTTAGTGGGGTGAGATTTAGTTAATAGGAATAGGGGGGTTATTAGGAAGAGCTGTAGCGAAGAGAATGAGAGGACATGCAGGTGCCTCACTAAAGGCTCGAGTGAGTTAATCCCGTACTGTGTATCCGCACTGCTACACAAGCTCTTATTCCGGCCACTTCTATAACAGGGTGCGTTTGCCAAGCCATTCTACTAAACACACCAAATTTCATTCACATTCAAAAAATGTATCTTATACAATTGATGTATTAGCAAGTCATAGAACTAAATATCTCACGGCAAAGATGATGCTTTAACCAAGCCAGTGAACTGGACACATCTGACTGCATAGGCTCACCTGCATGCGCAAGACAGGGGAGAGGTCAGGCTTCATCATGAGCTGCTTCACACTCCTGCGGCTGTCGACAAGCTTGCGGATCTCGGTGGGCAGCACGCCGGGGGCCTGGTCCACCTCGGGCAGCTCCACCTGCTGGGGCTGTGGGGGTGCAGGCTCGTCAATCCCTCTCCTGGAACCTGACTAACCCTCTAAATTCCCCCAAAAATTCCTCCTCATCTCTTCAATAAGTCTGCTCATCCTCCAACGAAACTTTTAAATTTTTCACAAAATTTCCTGTTCATTTAAATTAATATAATTATACCATCATTTTCGTTTAACAATAAACAAATGGTCTTCACACAACTTTATTTTCATTCATTGAAAAAAAGTCAATTCAAAACTTGCTTTCTACCATGAAAAAAAAAAGTTCACACTGAACTTACTTTTTATTCCTCAAACCATCCCTACCACGCCCGCACGCATACATACACAAACACGACACATATCACACACACACGACATCCATCACACAACACACACACGACATACATCACACAACACACACGACATACATCACACAACACACACGACATACATCACACAACACACACGCCACATATCACACAACTAGAGATGTGACTCAAAAAAAACCATGCCGTTTTTTAAAAAAAAACACGTTTTTTTTACAAAAAAACCGTGGCCAAAAAAAACGTGGATATTTTGTTTTTTTTTTAATATTTTGTCTGAAAATAACTCAGCAAGAAAAAGAACCACATTACATTATTTGTTTTCATGTCAAATTACAAAATAAAACACCATACTTCTTAATTGATGGTTTTCTATGGTTGTATGAACTTTTTCATTTTCTGCGGTTTCATCCTTTGATATTTCATTTATTTTACAATACATGTGAATGACCTAAAACTCCCAAAATGGTGTGTTATAATAACATATCTTTACTTATGGTCATTGATAGAGATATGACTAAAAAACCATGTTTTTTTTTTAAAAACATGTTATTTATACAAAAAATATGATTAAAAAACATGGAAATTAATATATTTGTGACCTTAAAAATCCAATGCTGTTTTTTTTAAACATTGTTTTTTAACAGAAAAATCTTGACTAAAAAAAACATGGCTATTATATTTTATTGGACCAAAAAAGTTTTTTTTTATAAACATTTAAAAAAATCATGACTAAAAAAACATGGATGTAAATATCAGGAAAGTTAGTTTTCTTTAATTGAATTGTCTTTAGAAACATATAAACAAAGAATGCTGTTAATATTGAAATCATGTTTATTAGAACTGTACTAGGTCTTAGAATAAAATATTTACATAGAATCTATTCACTCCATAAAACCTTTCGGAGACCAGCTCCATCCTCAGTCATTCTGTAAAATTTGGTGAAATGGACAATGAATTTTCACTGTTCCTTTGAAAAACATTTGACTGAATGACTTACTGAGGATGGAGCTAGTCTCCGAAAGGTTTTATAGAGTGAATAGATTCTTTGTGGATATTTTATTCTAAGACCTGGTACAGTTCTAATGGATATTAAAATATCTTATGTGACCAAAAAATCCATGCTGTTTTATGAATGTTTTTGTTACAAAAAAGTCATGACTAAAAAACACGGATATTAATAAACTTTATTTTACCATAAACAACCATGCTGTATTTTTAAAATAAACATCTTTTTTACAGAAAAATCGTGATTAAAAAATGTGGATATTAATATATTTTATGTGCCAAAAAAAACATGCTGGTTTTTTTTAAATCATGTTTTCTTAACCAAAAAAAATCATGACAAAAAACATGGATATTAATGACTTTTGGTGAAAAAAACATAGTTTTTAAAATGTCATGTTTTTTTTTGGTCAGATAAAATTTAATAACACTCATGTTTTTTGTAAAAAATCTTTTCTTCAGAAAACATGGTTTTTTGGTCACATAAAATAAATTGATATCCATGTTTTCTTTACAGATTAGATTAGTCATTAGTTTTAGCCTCCCTACCCAGCAACAAATGCGATCCAAAGAGAGGAAGGAAGATTATGAAACAAGATCAAAGTTGAAGAAGACAGTAGTAGGTGCTGAAAAACAGGACAGCAGTGAACCAAAAAAAAGGTGGTCCTTAACATCACAAAAATATTTCATTTCAACAAAAAGAAGGCCTACCTAACTCTCAGCTTGGGCCCTCACATTGTCCCCCTGGGAGCGCAAGTTCCCATAGATACAATAATTGTATCCCCCTGAGGGGTGTTTTTTTTACAAAAAATTCGTGACCAAAAAATAAATAATATTAACTTTTTTATAAAAAAACATGTTTAAAAACACAAGGATTTTTTGGTAACATAAAATATGTTAATATCCATGATTTTAAGACACGATTTTTTATGAAAAATTCATAAAATAAAACAGCATGGTTTTTGGTCGCATAAAATATATTCATACCCAGGTTTTCTTATACATCATTGTTTGTAAAAAACCATATTTTTTAAAAAACAGCATGGGGTTTTTTTAGGTCTCATAAATATATTCATGATTTTTAAGTCATGATTTTTTAGTACAAAAACATTTTTTTGGTCTCAAATATATTATTCATGTTTTTTCAGTCATGATTTTTTAGTAAAAAAACATTTTTTTTTAAAAACTGCATGGGGCTTTTTAGGTCACATAAAAAATATTGTTTTTTAGTCATGATTCTTTGTAAAAAAAACAGCATGGTTATATTTGGTACCAGCGAATATATTAATATTCATTTTTATTAGTCAGAATTTGGTCAATGTGAAGTTTAATGCAATCATGGAAATTAATAATTATATTCCAAACAATCACTAAAGGAACCCATTTAAGAACGTTTTACAAGAACGAAATTCTGCTCGCTGATGCTTTATTTTCGAATCATTGAACTTTAAAGTTGGACTTCCCGAGCCAAAGGAAGCGAGCGTAATTTAATTAAAAATGGAAGCTAACCCCCTATTACAAACGTAAAGAGGTTGGGTCGTGAGGGGGAGGCACAGTTCTTCTAGCGAAAATTATAAATAAAGCTTCTAACCCACCCATCAACGTGACGACCACAATCTTGTTTACATCGGCTCTAAGATGGCGACCACCATGGGCGCTGCCATCTTAGAGCCGATGTCAACAAGATTGCGGTCATCACCCAAATGGGTTGGTTAGAAGCTTCATTTATAATTTTCATTAGAAGAACTGTGCCTCCCCCTCCCGCCCCAACCTCTTTACGTTTGTAATAGCTTCCGTTATTAATTAAATTCCGTTTTACGCGCTCGCTTTCTTTGGTGCAAAGGCCAACTTCAAAGTTCAATTATTCGAAAATAACGCATCAGCGAGCAGAATGTCCTTCGTGTAAAACGTTCTTAAATGGGTTCCTTTAGTGATTCCTGGGATTGCTAATTATTATTTTCTGATTGCATTAAACTTCACATTGACCCAGAATTTTTTGTAAAAAAACACGTTTTTAAAAATACAGCATATTTTTTTGGTCACCTTAAATATATTAATATCTATGGTTTTTAGCCATTGTTTTGTAATGAAAACATGAAAAAGAAACCATACAGTAAAAGTGGTGGCAGATAACCCACAATTACCTAGAGTCTAAGAGGTACAGCAGGAGCCACAGAACTTATATTGATGGAGTCAAAATTCAGAGCTTATTATGGTAAATCTGAAGGATATGTCAGTTATCGATTTTCCACTTTTTGGTGCCTGAACCTAATTAATTGAATCAAAATAAACAAGTTTTCTTCTACGCAACTTCCGTCTCAAATGAGTATTTTACGATTTATAGCGATAAGTTTAGTTTCTTCTTTGATGACGAATGCGCTCGAATAAACAGCTACTCATCGATTTTCTAATTTTTGTTGCTTGAAACATGGTAATAACATCGAAATAAACAACTTTTCTTCTATACACTTTTCTCGTCAAAAGAGTATTTAACGAGGTATAGCGGTAGGTTTGGTTTCGTCTTTGTTGACGATCGCGCTGGAAGCGAGTGCGCATTGCAGTGTTGCTGTCCGACGTGCTCCTTGAATTACTTGCCGCTTCAAACACAGGAGTTGCGGTAAGTCATTTACCGCTATAACTAATAAAATACTCATTTGAGACGGAAAGTGTATAGAAGAAAACTTGTTTATTTTGATCTAATTAACTATGCTTAGGTTAGCATCAAAATTTACGAAATCGATAACTGACATATCCTTCAGATTTACCCTTATTATCTCTGCAAAGTCTGATTTTTTTGGTCACATAAAAATAAAATCAGGCATAGTAGAGATAGTAAGCTCTGAATTTTGACTCCATCAATATAAGTTCTGTGGCTCCTGCTGTTCCTCTTAGACGCCTCTAGGTAATTGTGGGTTATCTGCCACCACTTTTACTGTATGGTTTCTTTTTGATGTTTTTATAACAATGAAATGACTAAAAAAGATGGATATTAATGTATTTCAGGTGTCCAAAAAAAAAACCCAGACATATGCTTAACAAAATTTAGGTGTGCAAAAAAAAACAAAAAAAACAAAAATAACATAAAAAACACGTTTTTTTGCAAAAAAAACCGCTATCAAATAAAACCGTTTTTTTTTGCATCACTACACACAACACACCCACACAGCACTAGTGGTCACCTCGTCCGCCTGATCTCTAGCCTTGAGCTTGCGCCTATCGATGGTAGTGAAGCAGATGTTGAACTCCTGTATGATGCTGGGGTAGAGAGAGTTGAAGTCCAGCAGCAGGATGTACTTATCGTAGAAGCCCTTCTTTGGGTCCAGCACCAGGCCCCCTGCATACGCCGCCTTCCTGCGGCCTCCCCCAGCAGGAGCCGCCGCCTCCTCTAGGTCCTCTGCATCCTTGTCTGCCACAGGCGCCTGCAAGTTAGGCAAGATTACTTAATGAGGGAAAAGGGATAAGAGGGGCTCTAATTAAGAAAAGTTGACTACCTAGGCCTATATGAAAGGCAATAAACATTGCGTGAAAATAAGACGAGAGGAGCTCCGAATAAATGAAGTTCTATACCTAAGTTCATATGCCTACTGATATTGCTATTCCCTACCCAGGCCCCGATATGCCCACTGGTGCTACCTTACCTTAGCCCGTTGCTGGCGGTCAGGGACGATGTAGTCCTTCTCAGTGAAGGCGTGCAGCAGCAGGAACTCGTTCCGCTCTGACCTGCCCCCCAGCAGCGTCCTCGACATCACGTTACCTGGGGGGGAGCATGAGAACAATAAGTTTTTAAACTTACGTAAGTTCATAAATGACGAAACCTTTGAGTTAAGTTACTGGCTTTTCAAATCATGCCGAATAAGTTAACAATAGACCAATTATTAAAGTCATGTACATTAAAATGCTAAAAAGAACCTAGTTTGTAGGGCCAAGTTGAATACGTTAATTAGTAGCAATTTCATTCACTTTCTTTGAGCAAGACTACTTAATCAACATAATCAACAGAGTAGTAGTAGTAGTAGTAGTAGTATTAGCATTGATTTGCTAGCGCTTCAGTAATTCGTACTATATCGCGCCGTAGATCTCACAGTTTAAAATACAGGATTCACATCGTTACACAAAAGCACACTATATAAATGTTGTTCAAAGTTTGTCACAATAACCATCATGGAAACACAACAGCAGCCATCATAAAGACCGCTTCAATTGCCACCCACATCATTGTCATTTTATAAGAGTCCTAGTTGATCTTTGAAGAGATCATCTACAGAGCGAAGCACAATCCGCGAAACACAGGACAGCCAAAAACCCCGTAGGGGATTTCAGCTGCCCACCCATTTATGACCGGGCGCCTTACCCACGCTGAAATCCCCAGAGGCATCTACGCAGCGCACCCGGCCATATTGTAATTTAGTCATCCACATCTCAGACGTGAAAAGTTCCTTGATTACGCTGTCCCTTTCCTGGCTAAATTTGAGACATCAAGTTGCACTTCTCTAGAAACATTTTAAGCGCTGTCACACTGAAAGCTGAACGCTCGATTTCCTTGAGCATTCCGGTCATTACATCCTCATCAGGACCTCGCAGTCTCGGGAAGCACACACTCCTGGCAGCAGCATACCGGGGGCACTCAACAAGAAAGTGTTTGACAGTCAGAGGAACGTGGCACCGCTCACATCGAGGCTGCGGCTGTCGCTCCATCAAGTGCCCGTGCGTCAAACGAGTATGGCCAATACGAAGGCGGCAGAGTATCACCTCCATCCGACGAGGGCGACAACTAGACGATGTCCACTCACGTACGGTGGGTTTTATAATTCTTAATTTATTGTTAATTGTTCTATCCCACTCCTGTTGCCACAAGCTTCTCACTGCAGCCTTTATCCGTGGGTAGTAGTCTCGGAAAGGGACCATCGAGTTCAGCGTCTCCTCGTTTGTCTCCGCAGCCCGTTTAGCCTCATGGTCAGCTCGCTCATTGCCCGATACTCCCACATGTCCGGGCACCCAGCACAGCATGACACTCTTGCGTCTACTTGCAAAGTTAATTAGCATCACGACAATTTCAGCAATAAGCGGGTGCGTACTATTATACATCTGTATGGCATCAATTACACTTTTTGAGTCAACGAAAATAGTGAAGGGCCCACATGGATACTCCTCAATCAGCTTCAGCGCCTCCATCACACCGTACAATTCTGCTGTGAAAATTGATGACTCTGGGAGCAGCTTCCTTGCACTGACCCTTTCCCCAGACACAGCAGCACATCCTACAGCATCTCCCGTTTTAGATCCATCAGTGTAGAACTTTACAGACTTAGCGTGCTTTTCCATTACATGGTCCATAAAAATTCCCTTCAGGATGTAGTCTGGCACGGATTCCTTCTTGGGCATCCGGCATCCGGGGCAAAAACTATCTATAGGGACGCGTGGGATCAACAGAAGACCACTTTTTCAAGTAGGTTTAAATAAGTTGGTATTCCACAACTCCAAGCGTCCCAGCAGTGGCACCAGGAAGACTGACACAATAACACCCCAATTCTCAACACCAGTACTAGGAACACCACCATCACCACCACCATGACCTACTTCCCTCTCCCCCGACTCACCGGCGATGTTGGTGATCTGGAGCGCGAGGGGCAGGACGCACATCTCGCACATGAGGCGCAGGCCCCACAGGCAACACTCCATCGACACCGACACCAGTCGCAACACCGACTCGCTCGTCCTGCCCGCATCACCTTACGTTACTTCACTCTACTTTACACTAGTTTGCATTGGATAATAATAGATTAGTTTACAATAGATGAGATATATTCAGATTAGGTGAGATTAGCGTGGGTTAGATGAAAAAGGTACGATGAGATTTTTTTAAAGATTACTTTAAACTAGATCCGATTAAATTAGTTTTAGCCTCCTTAGTCCAAACAAAGGCGTACAATAAAACAATAGATTATTCGAGCTATTTTAAGCCTCGCTTCTTCACAACAAAGATGTTCTAAAAAGAACACTAGATTATTCAAGATATTTTAAGCCTTGCTAGCCCCAACAACGGCGTTCTAAAAAGAACACTAGATTATTCAAACTATTTTAAGCCTCGCTAGCCCCAACAACGGCGTTCTAAAAAGAACACTAGATTATTCAAGATATTTTAAGCCTCGCTAGCCACAACAAAGATATCCCACAAAGAACACATATCAATAGCAGGAGCGGCCCCCTGAAGATAAGAGCTCACTCGAACATCTTCCTGACGGCGGCGTGGTCAGGAGGGGGCTGAGGGGAGGGGAGGGCGAGGACCTGGGCAGCGAGGGCGGGCAGGTCGTAGCTGCGAGCCCTGATGAGCTCCTTTGCACTCAGCAGCACGTCGCACACCAGCCGCCCGCACACCGCGCTCCGCTCCCCGTACCCGCCGCGGCTCTGGGTAGGGGGGGGGAGAGAATGTTATGATGTGAAGGGTGGGGGGGAGTAAGAGGATATAATTATACTACGGGGCCAATGATATAGTTATATTACGGGGCCTGCAATGGGAGATAACTGACGCCCGCACACCGCAACCGCCGCGGCTCTGGACGGGTGGGGGGGTTATATGAGGTTGTGTTATGGTGTGACAGTAAGGAAGGGAATACGAGGAGTAAGGGCGTATTGTTACTGTGTGCCTGGGAGAGGCGTAAGAAGAACAATACGACAGGAGGATGAGGAGTACGAGGGGAGTAGACATGAGAGAGGAAACTGCTTTGAGGAGAGAGGAGAATGAGGTGTGATGTTCTCACAGCATTGGCGGCTTCACTAATTGCACGTGCACGACACCCAACACAGTTATGCACACATGACAGTGGCGATCATGTGCACGTGGCACGACACTACCACGCCACAACACACAAACATCACTGCAACAACAACACCACTCAAAAGGCACCACACATGGCCTCTACAACAATACAACACACAAACGGCGCCACCACTAGCACCACACACAAATGGCCCCTCCCCACAACAACACCACAACGCAAAAACATCACCAATACAACACCACAAGTCACAACGCAGAACCAACACCACTACAACATCACAACGCAGAAACATCACCCCTACAACACCACAACAAGCACCACACACACACACACACACTCACGTTGAGCTTGGGCATGGCGGTGCGCCTAAGGCGCCCCAGGCGGGACCAGTGGGGCACCTTGTTGGCCTGCAGGCGGTGCAGCAGGACCCCCAGGTCGTACCCCAGCACGTCGTGCCCCGTGATCACGTCGGGGTCCAGCACCTGGATGCGCGACAGCAGGTACCTGCAAGCGTCCGCCCTTATTCTTAGCTTGTTGTTGCGATATTCAGTGCCCTTGTTTTATGATTATCATTGTTCCAAGTGGCGATATTCAGTGCCCTTGTTTTATGATTATCATTGTTCCAAGTTACAAATTCAGTCCTGTTGTTCTCTGATAATTATTGTTGGAAGTTGAAAATTCAGCTCCGTTATTCTTTAATTATGATATAAGGTAGAAATTCCTTAATTACTATCATTATTATTATCATAAGTTAGAAGAAAAGAAGCAGCAATAGAAGGGCAAATACGCAACAGGGACCAGAAGAAGATGTTGAGCACAGACACGGAAGAAATAGACAAAGACAAGTTGAGACCAGATAATGAAGCAGATGGAAAAAAGCCAAAACCAAAAGAAAAGACGCTAAGGAGCAAAAGAAGAAGAAGAAGAAAGAGGAGGGGGAGAAGGAGGAGGAAAAGCAAGGAGAAAAGTAATAGCAAAAGGAGATGAAAGAGGAGAAGAAGGAGATGCAAAGAAGGAGAAGAAACAAACGAAAAGCATCAAGATGAGAAGAGAGGAGAAGAATAAGGAGGAAAAGCAAGAAGAAGTTTAGTTTATTAGTTTATTAGTTAGTTTAAGCCTCCCTATCCTCAACAATGAGATGTAAAGAGAGGAAGGAAGAAGGCACCATTTAGTATGGAGTTAAGGGAACGTGGAATCTATGCAGAAAGGGCACAGAAACAGAAAGCTAAGAAAGAAGTTCATGAAACAAGAAAAAGTTGAAGAAGAAAGTAGTAGGCGGTGAAAAACAGGACAGCAGTGAACCGAAAAAAGATGGTCCGTAACACAACAAAACCTATTCTATTTTAACAAAAAGAAAGCCTACCTAACCTTTAGCTCGGGCCCTCACATTGTCCCCCTGGGAGCACTAGTTCCCATAGATACAATAGTTGTATCCCCCTGAGGGGAAGCAAGAAGAAAAGTAAAAGGAAAAGTAACAGAAAAAGTGTAAGAAGGAAGAGGAACATAAGGAGAGAACAAAACAAATGAAAATTTGGAAGAGGAGAAGAACAAAATGCAGAGAAGCCCGACAATAAGTCACCCCTCTCCCCCCTCCCTTCCCCCCCTCACCCCAGGAGGGCGCGCTCAGTGTCTGCCTTTTGCACCCTGGTGTGGCGGTACAGCGGCAGCTGCGTCTTCAGGTCCCACGGCCACACAGCGTCGCTCGGCTTCGTCATCACTGCACACCCAACATCCCGAGTCATCGTTTATTCAACTTATTCAACACGTTTGCTGACGCTGGACGCACATTCGCGTCCAGTGGTCTCATGCTAAGTAAGGTTGTGAGTAGCTGAGTTTAAAAAAACACTTTACTGCTCGCCAAAAAATTTTTACCCTTCCCAAGAAGTGTGAATATGTAATAGCATGATGATATTTTACCTTGTTTTCTTGAATCTCTTCTGGAAAACTTGTAAAAATATTGAAATGCTGTTTTTTCACACCGATACGTAAATGAGCACTTTACCTAGTGGTATATCGGCAGCGATCGATATTCAGTGCCCTTGTTTTATGATTATCATTGTTCCAAGTGGCGATATTCAGTGCCCTTGTTTTATGATTATCATTGTTCCAAGTGGCGATATTCAGTGCCCTTGTTTTATGATTATCATAGTTCCAAGTGGCGATATTCAGTGCCCTTGTTTTATGATTATCATTGTTCCAAGTTACAAATTCAGTCCTGTTGTTCTCTGATAATTATTGTTGGAAGTTGAAAATTCAGCTCCGTTATTCTTTAATTATGATATAAGGTAGAAATTCCTTAATTGAACATAGCAACGTGTCCCACTCCAACAACACCTAACCCTTTAACGTCAGAATTTTTGTACTCATGTTACCGTCATCAAAACCACCGTCACTAAACTGGCGCCGGCATCAGGCAGTCACAGATATCAGGATGAGGAAGGAACTGCCCTCATTGGGAAATAATTTAGCGAGAAATACACTATATTGAGGCCATTTTCGAAAGTGGACTGTAGAGTCTTCTCGGGCGGTAAAGATCTCGCGATACATTCCATGGTTATGTAGTCACTGTCCGATTTCATGGTTTCAGATCTGGCACCACTCCAGTTACCCTGGGGCAACATACCAGGGTTTCTGGGGTACAAATATGCCACAGAAAGGATGAATGTAGGCAGCGGCGTGGTTCCTAAGCTAAAACTAAGCCTAAATTAAGCTTTAGCATAAATTAAGCCTTAGCATAAATTAAGCCTTGGCATAAATTAAGCCTTGGCATAAATTAAGCCTTGGCATAAATTAAGCCTTGGCATAAATTAAGCCTTGGCATAAATTAAGCCTTGGCATAAATTAAGCCTTGGCATAAATTAAGCCTTGGCATAAATTAAGCCTTAGCATAAATCAAGCCTTAGCATAAATCAAGCCTTAGCATAAATCAAGCCTTAGCATAAATCAAGCCTTAGCATAAATCAAGCCTTAGCATAAATCAAGCCTTAGCATAAATCAAGCCTTAGCATAAATCAAGCCTTAGCATAAATCAAGCCTTAGCATAAATCAAGCCTTAGCATAAATCAAGCCTTAGCATAAATCAAGCCTTAGCATAAATCAAGCCTTAGCATAAATCAAGCCTTAGCATAAATCAAGCCTTAGCATAAATCAAGCCTTAGCATAAATCAAGCCTTAGCATAAATCAAGCCTTAGCATAAATCAAGCCTTAGCATAAATCAAGCCTTAGCATAAATCAAGCCTTAGCATAAATCAAGCCTTAGCATAAATCAAGCCTTATCATAAATCAAGCCTTGGCATAAAATGAGCTTCAGCATAAACTGAGCCTTAGCATAAACCAAGCCTAAGCCAAAGCCTAAAGTGAGTCAACGCATGAACTAAGCCTCAGCCCCAAACTAAGGCTAACCAACAGCAGCCGTTACAACAACAAAGGCGAGACAGAGAACGAGGCGCACCGCAGAAGTGGTCGGTGTAGGGTGGGGAGGGCGGGGGCTTGTCGAGGGGGAAGCGAGGGTGCAGGAGGCAGGCGACGGCGGCCACCTCGCTTTGGCGGGTGCTGGGGTTGAGCACCGTGCGCATGTGCAGCGCCAGCACCACGACGGGGGGCGGGCCCTCGCTGCAGCCGCTCACCCTCACGCTACTTGGCGACTGGGCCGTTACCTGCGCAGGTACGGGGGCGTTATGGGGGTGCTGGTAGAGTGATGGGTGTCCTGTGTTCAGCTGGATCAGCGCTGGGTACCATATTTTTATGCACTTTTTCGAATATAGTGTACACAATACTAAATGTACTAAGGAAAACACTAAGTGTACACAGCACATAAGAAATGATGGAATTCAAAACTTTCCTTGGATAAATCTCTCAGGAGACGCATGCGAACAAATATATCCATCCCAACAGTACCCGCCATTAAAATATTCTTGTATTTGTGCACTGGTGAAACTCGTATCACAGATACGGTCATTGAGGATCCTTGTGAGCGTCACAGACACATGCACCAACCAAGCTAGCAACAACTCTGTATTATTGAATTATTATTATTAGTCAAAGCGTTTCCAAAAAAAAAATTTGCTTTTGCTTCAACCTTTTCATCACAATAAGCTGCATTTTCTTCATAACAATAGATTAAATTTTCACGCAATACTTTTGACTTATCAACAAAAATGAGCATTTGAATAATATCTATGATACCAACCAAGAAGCAGGTCCCCATTGTAATAACGTAGGAAAACGTCATTACAATAAATCAAAAACATAAATCAAACGTTATTACACCTTTCGTTTCATCATGTATACAGAGTTGATTTTTTTGGAGGGGTAACACCAAACATAGCCGGACTAACGAAGCCCTCTCTAAACACCCCAAGGCAGCCCACCAGCCGCCACAGCCCACCTCGAGCTTGCACCAAGACAGAGGGGGTGAGGTGAGGGCGGGGGTGACGAGGTCGAGCCAGCAGGGGCCCCTGAGCCTGAGGTCGAGCAGGAGCGTCTCGAGGGGGCCGCTACTGTGCCCGAACACCCTGCTGAACGTCGCCCCCTGCAGGTCGCCGGGCACCGCCGGGCACGTCGCCTGCGTAACATGGAGGTTGTTGGTTTTGCCGGATGAGGGGTTATTGGGTTTTGTGTTATTGGCTTTTGGGTGATATTGTCTCATAAGTTTGCCAGATCAGGAGTTATTGGTTATTGGGTTTTGTTCTTTGTCACGGCAATGCGGGATTGTGCGGGAGTTATCTCGATTGTACGGCAGATTACGGGAAGAAAGGCTCGATTTACTTGGGAGAAATTTGCTATAGCATTACGGGATTAAAGGGGAAAGTAGGCAGGATTAACAAGATTTGTGATAGAATCACGAGATTAACGAGAAAAGAAGACAAGACTTACTAAGAGATTTGTAATAGCATTACGTTATTAAAGGGGAAAGTAAGGAGGATTAAAAAGGGTAAGATTGGTGATAACATTACGGGATTGGGGGGGAAAGAAGGATGGATAAACATGGGGGGTTGTGATAACATTAAGGATTAAATGGAGGAAGTAGGCAAGATTAATGCGTGCGCTAAACCTGAATGGTTGGTTTGGTGAGGTTGTTAGTAGCTGAACTGATAAAGAGAATTTATTGCTCGAATGCACATCTTTCCTTTCTGAGAAATGTACTGAATTTGATGAATGATAGTAAATTTAATGATGACTACTGAATTAAAAGGAAAATTCTAAATTTAAAGAAAAAACTAAATTTGATGGCAAGTACTGAATTAGATGAAAAATACTGAAATTTTCCGAGAACACAGAACGTGATGGAAAATACTAAATTTGGCATTAAGTGCTGAATGTGATGGAAATTAGTGAATTAAATGGAAAAGCTAAATTTGATGAACACTAAATTAGATGGAAAACACTGCACATGATGAAAAATGCTGAATTTTTTGGAGAATCCTGTGCGTGACAGCAAATTCTAACTTGACAGTAGTACTGAATTAGATGAGAAATACAGAACGTGGTGGCACACAAAATTCAATGACAAACACAGAATGAGACGATGGACCCACCGAGTATCGGACCTCGAGGTACTGGGCCTCGTCAGGCACTTCAGGGCAGTCGAAGGCGTACCCGCGCGTGACGGGGCGGCTCCGGAACTCCCTGATGCCCAGCCGCCTCGTCACTACGTCGTTGAACTCGTCGTACACGTCTTTCATGCTCACCTCCTCCCCCTCCTCCCCCGTCTGCGGGTGCGTCTTCTGCAACACACGTTTGGAGGGAGTTGTGTGGGTCGGATGTCGTGTGGGTGGGATGTCGTGTGGGTGGGATGTTGTGTGGGTGTGTGTATGTCCTGAGTGAGTTGTGTATGTATGGATGTCCTGGGTGTGTTTTGTGGATGCATGTATGTCCTGTGTGAGCTTTGTGTGTTCCAGGGATGACTTTAAGAGACACGAAGAAGCCAGAGGTACATACACAAAAGGCTCAAGACTAGAAGCTCACACACGCACTGCAATATTAACCTTGACGTGCAGTAGATATGGTCTCCAAAAGTTTATTCAGAATTCACACCCAGATTATTTTACTCGTGGTTAGAAGTCTGAGTGATAAGTAGGAATGCGGTGGACATACACTATGTTTTCTCAAAGACCTTCTTCTAGTTAAAATTATTCAAATTAGGCCATGTTCTAAAAACAATTTAGTTGAAGTCTCAATTTCAGGATCATAACACAAAAGAGCATAGCAAAACAACAAAAAAACGAGGAGAGCATACAATAAAAAAGCAAGGAGCACTACGCCCCTCAGGAGGCGCACCCTGGCTCGCGGCAGGAGGTAGATGCGACGCTCGATGTTCCTGACGGTGCAGCAGCAGCTGACATGCAGGCCCTCGCTGGGCGCGCTGGGCAGCCACACCTTCCCGAACAGGAACACCGTCCCCGGCTGCCGGTGGGGCTCCTCGTACGCGTCCAGCCAGTACATCCGCACCACCTGAGGGGGGGGGGGGGGGGGGTCATCATAAAAACATGGGAGGGGTCAGAGGGGTAGGTGTATGAGGAATAAAGGGGGCACAGACATGGTGGTCAAGGCAATACACACATGATTAAGGGAGACATACATATGAGGAGTTACAGAGACTTTTGTATGGAAAATTATGGAGACATACACGAGTATATGCGGAATTATGGAGACACATTTTGAGATTTATCCCAATGGGAAGCTATGGAGAGAGTTGTGTCCCAAAAACTAAGTTGGGGTAATTGATTACTGTTATTGTGCCATTAATTATTCCTCTGGCACGACTACTACTACTACTACACAGGTGGTTGTGCATGACCTATGTGTGATTGTGAAGAACATGAGTAGCATATCACAAATAACAGCACCACACACCACCGATAAGAGCACCACACACCAGAAACAGCAACCCACAGGCACCCCAGTCCACAGATATAGCACTACACACTGCAAAGAAATGCACCACATACCACAACAAACAGCACCATACACACCAGACTACCTTCTCCCCCTTGACGTCAGTGAGGGGCAGGTTGCCGACGTCAAAGCTCACATCGGCCGCCACGACGGTTTCCCCCTGCACTCCCCCCGCAGTGGGTGGCGGGGCGGGGGTGGAGGTCTCCCACTGCAGGGACCCCAAGCAGCTGTCCTCTTTGGCGCTCACGCTGGAGGGTTTGGACGTTACATGGATGTACATATCATCTAAAAGTACTGAGGGGATGTTACAATAAGTGTACTTAATACCTATACATTTTAGGGGAATGTTACCCTAAGTGCACACATTACTGGGGAATGTTACCCTAAGTGTACACGACACTGGGGAATGTTACCCTAAGTGTACACGTTAGATACATACTGGGGGAATGTTACCCTAAGTGTACACATTACTGAGGGAATGTTACCCTAAGTGTACACGTCCCTGGGGAATGTTACCCTAAGTGTACACGTTAGATACATACTGGGGGAATGTTACCCTAAGTGTACACACTACACATTACCAATATGGACTGGAGGTTTGCCCATCAGAATCTATAAACAACTGTATACGTAGGTGTCATCAAACAAATGTTCTCAGATAATATCAGTGTGAATATGATGAAACCTGAAGATACAAACTAATAGAGCGATTACAGAACGGTATTTACAGACACTCAAACACCCTCTGCTTCAACTTTTTGAAGACACTAACCACTAAAGCGATGTTGGCATCAACCAATGAAAATTGGACACCCTACACAAATAAAAAAATTGAATTGAAATAATGGACGCACTAACCTTGCAGTAAAGCCTCTGTGAGCGGCCACAGCGGGTTTGTTTTCCCCCACAGGGACCTTGTTATCCTCACCGGAAGGGAGAACAGCAACTGGCCGTGGTGTTAGAGGCAGGTCATCGCTCTGTAAATCATATATTTAGTTCAAATTCTTATTTTCAATATTATTATTATTATACTTGTATTGGTATAAGCTAGATTGATGGTGGGTTGGTTTCAGCCTACCTTGCCACAACAAAGATATCCAACGAGAGGGAGGATGAAGGCACCATTTAGTATGGAGTTAAGGGAATGCAGAATCTACGCACGTGGTGCATAGAAACAGTAAGTTGAGAAGGAATTTATAAAACAAGATAGAAGTTGAAGAAGTAGTAGGTGCTGAAAAACAGGACAGAGGTGAACCAAAAAAAAAAATCCCTTACAAAACAAAAAACCTATACCATGTATTTCAACAAAAGGAAGGCCTACGTAACATCTAGCTCGAGCATGATGTATTCCCCTTGAGAGTGAATACCATGTGGAACTTGCCAGTATTTGACTTAGGTGAGGGCAAATTCTACTTCCATTATAATAATAATTATCACTTTTATGAATTAATAATTACTACCGATGAGTTACCAGCACTAGGGAAACCTCCGCTGTCACCACCGGTGGGTGGGTCGCTACATGGTCAACAGGTTATGTATCATTTTTTAGGTATCACTCATCACCATTTCTGAGATATTATTTATTACCATTTTTCCAGAAAAAATTACGCTACCTTTCAAAATTTAATTTTTCCAGTACTATGTTGTATCATTTATTATGTACATCAAATATCATTTCATTGAGTATCATGTTTCACGTACGACAAGCATCATGCACCAAGGTACCCCTCTGTTATACAATAAGTTATCACATAATGGTACAGGCACCAAGGTACCACTGGTACACGCACCATATCGTCTAGCGCGGAGAAGTCCATGTCTGCAAAGTCTGCCTCGGTTTCTTCCTTGGTCTCGACTGCCAGGCTGCGCTTCGCCTGCACACAACATTATGTACTCGTGTGGGTATGGATGGGATCATAGGTTACTTCAAGCCTTCCTAACCACAGCAATAGTATTCCCAGGAGAGAGGAAAGTATCAGCTAGTAGAGCAAACTTCAAAAATACTATTCAGCTTTCAAAGCATAGCCACAAGATGACAAAGCAGTATAATTTAGAGTAAAATTACAGTATTTTAACACATTGCTTTCTAGAAATGTTTGCCAATACAGCTATAAGATAACACAGTGAAATGTACAGTAAAAACGATGTTTCAACACCCAGCACTCTGGAAATGTTCGACAACACAGCTGTGGAGCCCCACCACACCTTGGGGGGGCTGAAGGCAGGCAGGTTCTCCCTGAACACGAGCCGGGGGGCGCCGTGCTGCGCCCCCCGAGACGGAGTGCCCCCAGAAAGAGAGCTCTTCTGATGGTCGTCTCCTTCTCCAGATCTGGACGTATCCTTCTGTGCTAGAGACGGCGCTGGTGATTGGCTGACCGAGCTTGGTCTCACAGGCGCCTCTACTTTACTGGACGGCGATTGGTTGACCGTGACGTGTCTTGACGACCCGTTGGCGGCCGCTGATTGGTTGACAGAGACGTGTCTTGACGCCCCGTTGGCGGCCGCTGATTGGCTGACCGAGACGTGCCTTGACGCCCCGTTGGCAGCCGCTGATTGGTTGACCGAGACGTGCCTTGACGCCCCGTTGGCGGCCGCTGATTGATTGTTTGCAGCAGGCGGTTTGCCAACGGGGGACTGCATTTTCTTGGCAGCGAAAGGGTTGACTACAGGGCCCAGCTGTTCAGAAGGCAGCGACGGTCGCGGCTTCTTGACGAGGCAAGGCTTGGGCAGCGATGACGTCATCTCGTCCAGTATGTCGCCCAGCAGCTCGTCGTCAGCCAGGGACACCTCGCTCTGCAGGGTATTAATTTATAATTATAATCGGTTTAATTCAAATCAGCGATTTGTTGCTAAATAATTTATGTTATAATTGTGTTATTCCCTTGATTAAACCTTTTATTCATTCCATTATAATTTATGTTATTATTGTTATTTAGTTTATTGTAATCTGTTATTTATTTATTTATAATCTGTTTGATCATGATTTAGAGTTAGAATCTGTTAGAATTTTAATTATAATTTATAAGTACACCAACTGCTCAATAACGAGGAGAAAATCCGATATTAGTGACTTCACACGTTAATTCAACAACGAAGAGAAATCGAGATTGAAATGGATTTACAAGCAAGTTCTCCAGCAACAAAAAATAATCCAGGTGTGAATTAGCTAATACAAGAATTTTTCAATAATAAAAAGAAATTCAGGTATGAATAAATATACATGCAAATTCTGTGATGGAAGTAGAAAACTTTATGAAAGAGGGTACCAAACAAACTTGTACTAGAATTTCCATATTGAGAAAGAAAAGCTGACCTCAGGATATTGAAGTTTTTGCTCCGCAGTAACCAAAAGAAAGTGATCAACGAAACTGAATTTATCTAACCCAATAATGCCCGTTGTGTGTTTATTTATATATTTATTCATATATTTGTTTGGTGTCCGCTTCTTAAAAAACATAGGATGTCTGAGTTTGCGGTATTATGAATACCGAATTCCTCAGCGTAACATTGGCCTTTACATGCATTGATATTCGAGACATTTTATCAGGATAGATTCGGTTAAGATAGGATAGGAGGGGTTGGGATATGTTAGATTAGCATCGGTTAGGTAATGTTGACGGAAGTTTTTCACCGGACCTAGCATATCGATTTCATTGTCTGCCAAATTTCTATGAGTCCTGCAGCTACTATCCTTGGTTTATTTGTTTGAAGTCCGCTCCTTCCTTTCTCCGTCATGCTCATAAGGATAGTAACTTATAATGACCCAATCTGTGATACGAGTTTAACTATTGCGTAAGTACAAGAATATTTTTTTTATTACGGGTGCTGTTAGGATGGATAGATTTGTTTGTCATCCACATCTGGAAAATTTGTTCAAGAAAGGTATTGAATCCCGTCATTTTTGACGGGCCATGCACACTAGTAAAATAATAGACAACTGTCCTCATGTTAAAAAAACTGGGACAACACAAGCACAACACCAGGCACACAACACAAGCACCACAGCAGCAGCAACACCAGGCACACAAAATTAGTAGTAGTAGTATTGGCATTGATTTACTAGCGCTTCAGTAAGGCCGGCCCTACACGTAACTGTTTATCTGAACGATTTATCTGTGCAGATAAAAATCGTTGCAAGTCATCTGACTGTTGCTGCCCCTACACCATTCAGATAATCGTTGTGATTTCCACAGTTTTCGCAATGTCTTGGGAGGAAGAGGAATCGGTAGCTCTAGCAGGTTTAGCTGTGGCAATATGCCTAAAAAGGGCAAAAAGTGCTTTTGGTTCAAGGCGCGGCCGCAAGTGGAGCAGAGAATGGCTTCTAAAGAGGAATAGTTATACTCATACAAACTTATTGAAGGAGTTAAGAGCAGCACCAAAGGACTGGAGAAATTATTTAAGGATGGATGAGGAAACATACTTCAACCTTTTATGTTTGGTGAAACCTTTCATACAGAAACAAGATACGGTCATGAGATGTGCCATGACCCCTCATAAAATACTGTCAGCTACATTAAGGTTTTTAGCCACAGGACGGTGCTATGAAGACCTCAAATTTACAACAATGATTTCACCTCAAGCTCTCAGGGTTCTTATTCCCGAAACGTGCCGAGTGATTTATAAGGTGCTACGAAAACAGTATTTGAAGGTTAGTATTTATTAAGTGATAATACAACATAACATACATAATACAAACATAATACAACATAACCAATATGTTTTGTGTGTATGTAAGTGTGAAGTAGTTGAGTAATAGAAAAAAAATAATACAATTATCGAAAACACATGTTTGATAGCAAACAAAAATCTAACTCCGTTATTCAATATCGAAAATCAGACTTCTTTATTAAAGAAGTATGTAAGACTGTCACTAAGGTATTTCGGTCATTACCCTAACAGCCTGAGCTAAAGGATCCAATGGTAAAGAGGGTGAGGGCAATGGAAAGCTTGCATGAGTATACTGTTCCGGGCGTTGCGAGGGTTGTTCAAATGTATTGTGCTACATTGGCAACTGAGTATTTGTTACAGGCATAATTTTATGATTATGCGTAAGAACTCCCAATTCAGCTTCAAAGAGTGCATCATTAATGATTTTTTCAGCCAACATCCTTTGTAAATTATCCAATCCTCGTAACTTGTGTGCGACATTCTTCCCAAATACGTCATGCTTGTCTTCTTTTACTGGCACCCTTGGTTTTTTGAAGTGCTCATTGATAGTCGTCAGCACAGTGTCAGTCATGTCATTTTTGCATTTTCTTTTGCTGGATCTGGGCTGTGCTACACTACTTGTACTATTAGTTGGTGAAGGAGACGTGGGAGTTGGTGAGTTGCTGACATATGGTGGGTTGCTGATATCTAGCACAGAATATCCATTATCAACTTCGTTTTCATTGACATCCGGTGAAGGGCTGGACTCAGGCACAGGTTCATCATCACGCCATGATCTCTGTAAGAAGAAAGAAACTGCCATTAATTACAAAATAAAGAAATTTGAATTATAAAGCATTATTTTATCTAAAATTTATGTTAAAAATTAATATAATTTATAAACTATACAAATAATTTTTAAGCATTCAAGTGAATTAATCCTATGTAATTTCTTCATTTCAGTTCCCCCAAACGGAAGAAGAATGGAAAAGTATCGCAAAACAATTTCATCAAGATTGGCAATTTCCACAATGCCTGGGGGCGTTAGACAGCAAGCACGTGGATATTGTTCCTCCAGCAGACAGTGGTTCTCGGTTTTATAATTATAAGGGACGGCACAATGTAGTCCTAATGGCAATCGCTAATGCAAAATGCGAATTCATCATGTGTGATGTTGGCTCAAATGGTAGAAATTATGACGGTGGAGTTATACAGAACACTATGTTTTACAGAAAATTAACTAATAATTCTCTATATATACCACCTGAAGAAGAAATAGATGAATCACATAGAGTTCTACCGTATGTCTTTGTTTGCGATGATGCTTTTGCACTGCGGCCTCATATGATGAAGCCTTATATAATGGGAGACTTGACTGGGCATAACGACAAAGATATTTAATTATCGTCTCTCAAGAGCTCGTCGAGTGGTAGAAAGTGCTTTCGGAATTATGGCATCAAGATTTAGAATATTTCATACACAAATAAATATTAGTTTAGAAGATATTAATGCCGTTGTGATGGCTTGTTGTGTGCTGCACAATTATCTACTGAAATCTTCGCCTAACTATGCCTCACCAGATTGCTTTGTTGCAGAAAATGCTGACTGCGGTACAACAGTGGAAGTTTTAAGACCTGAAGATTCAAATATGATCAATCTTGCCCGAAGAAAACAAGGGAATCCGATGAAAACCGCCAAAATGATTAGACAAAATTTAACTGAATATTTCATCAGAGAAGGCAAAGTGCAATGGCAAGACAACTTCATCCATTGAAACTTAATTAAGGCTATAGGTACATATTCGCATTAAAATATGTATGCAACAATGCTACATAAATATTTACGCAACCTGTTTTGTAACTAGATCTCATTCCTGGGTGCTATGTGTTTATTATAAGATCAAGTGATTCATGTTCCAACGTCACAGTTATCAGAGAACACGTAATAAATAAATAAAATTATAGTGCCGATTATGCATAATTATCTACTCGTATAACATTCGAGACGGAAGACTTAAATGTAACTGGGTGATTCATTCCATTTATACCTTACTAGTTGTTACTTATTCATCTAAGTACATATGTGTCACGTGGTGCTACATATTATATATAGCCTACTTTTCGTCACTTTGATTCGTTGCAGAACCACCCTTTATATCCTTCACACCCTTTATTAATAGCATATATTGTATGTGCCTGTATCAACTATATAATAAAATAAACAGTGTATAGACTCACCTGACTTTCATCTTCCTCAATATTAGTGAGACTTTCCCGTGCATTTTCTTGATCCTGAAGGAATGCAAGCTTTTCAAAATACCACAGTTTTGGAACATAAACATCATTTGATCCTGCTCCCGATTTCTTGGAAGCATGCACTTTTTCGCTTCTTTCCTATATGTTGTGCGCAAATTATTAATTTTTTTCACAACTACATCACGGTTAGCACCAGGTATTGTTTCCCTTAATTTTGTAATTAATTTTTCATGTGCTGCGTTTTTCATGCCACGGTTATGGTACTCTTTGCATGTTACTTTCTACAAACACTGTTCAGTTTGGTATATTTCAATGAATTCTTCTAATGCTTTGTGATTCATAATTTCAATGTTAAACAAACACTTGGAAAGGCTTGATCGCTGACAAAAAGTCTAAACTAAACAACTGATAACCTGCACAGATTTACCCCAACACGTGAGATTTTGATCTGAAATGAAAACAATCGTTTCAGACAAAAAGTATGGATTCTTCAACTGTTCAGATCTCTCGATCAGTCCATCTGAAACGATCACAATCTGCGCAAATTCCCCCCATACACGTTCGATTTGTCGTAACGATTTGTCTGCACAGATAAATCGTTCAGATCAGTTACGTGTAGGGCCGGCCTAATTTGTACTATATCGCGCCGTAGGTCTCACACTTCAAAATACAAAAGTTCACACCATTCTAGCAAAAGCACATTATATAATCGTTGCTCAAAGTTTTCCACAATCACCATTATGGAAACATAGCAGCAGCCATCACAAAAACCACTTTCATTGCCACCCACATTATTGTCATCTTATAAGAGCCCCAGTTGATCTTTGAAAAAGATCATCTACAGAGCCACGCACAAACCGATAGCACGGGCAGCCAAAGACCCCATAGGGGATTTCAGCTGCCCACCCATTTATGGACGTTACATGGATGTACATATCATCTACATCTATCATCTGGTGCACGTATTTAGCACACAACATTAGTGCCACAGCAGCAACACAAACAACACAGTAACACCAGGCACACAAGACGCGCAACACACCTCAGCCTTGCGCTTCCTGACAGGCATGTTGCTGAGGAGGCTGCGTATGGAGGGCTGGGCGCTGCCGCCCTCTTTCTTCTTGGCCTTGGTGTGGCGGTGCGCGTCCTTCTTGGACGTGAAGATCTCGTCGTCCTGGTCGTCCTCCTCATCGAATATCTCGCGTCCGTCCTCCACGTAGCCGCTCCCGTCTGCAGCCAGGCGCGTGGTTAGGCACGTCGTGCACGTGCAACACGTGTCACGTGGTGCACGAATCGCGTACAACGCGTGTCACGTGGTGCACGAATCGCGTACAACGCGTGTCACGTGGTGCACGAATCGCGTACAACGCGTCACGTGGTGCACGAATTGCGTGCAACACGTGTCACGTGGTGCACGAATCGCGTACAACGCGTGTCACGTGGTGCACGAATCGCGTACAACGCGCGTCACGTGGTGCACGAATCGCGTACAACGCGCGTCACGTGGTGCACGAATCGCGTACAACGCGTGTCACGTGGTGCACGAATCGCGTACAACGCGTGTCACGTGGTGCACAAATTGCGTACAACGCGTGTCACGTGGTGCACGAATTGCGTGCAACACGTGTCACGTGGTGCACAAATCGCGTACAACGCGTCTCACGTGGTGCACGAATCGCGTACAACGCGTGTCACGTGGTGCACGAATCGCGTACAACGCGTGTCACGTGGTGCACGAATTGCGTGCAACACGTGTCACGTGGTGCACAAATCGCGTACAACGCGTGTCACGTGGTGCACGAATTGCGTGCAACACGTGTCACGTAGTGCACAAATCGCGCACAACGCGTGTCACGTGGTGCACAAATCCCGTACAACGCGTGTCACGTGGTGCACGAATCGCGTACAACGCGTGTCACGTGGTGCACAAATCCCGTACAACGCGTGTCACGTGGTGCACGAATTGCGTGCAACACGTGTCACATGGTGCACAAATTGCATACAACACGTGACGCGTAGATAAACATTTAATCACACAAGTACTTAATAACAAAAGTATTTAAACGCACAAGTAATTAATAACAAAATTACTTAATCACACAAGTACTTAATAACAAAAGTATTTAATCACACAAGTCACCAAAGCACTTAGCTACAAAATTACTTCACAAAAAATAAATGTTCCCGCTTGTACAATTTGAGCAAACTGATGAAGACAACACATTTCCCTTCCATCCTCCTGCCAGTTTTCTAACTGTTTATTTATAGAGTGGCATGTTTATTATGATGTATCTACTTTAGACATCTTTTATTGATAACTTTTCAAAGAAATTTCATTGCATTTTGAGTCTCAAAATCTACAGAAATGAAACTTATTGTTTTTTTTACAAAAAAAAAACAGCAATAAAAACCTACTTTCTGGAAATATGGTTTCCCTTTCATATTTTTTAACACAGAAATACAGCAGCAGAGACCCATTTTTCAGATACATATTTTCTTTTTTTTTATTATATGAGTATTTCTCACTAAAAACATAACTAAATGAAAATTTCAATGGAAATACTTAACTCTCCTTTACTATTCACTAATCAGAAAAAATGAATCTTTTCATTTATTCTTCTACAAAACCTGGCCAGAGATCAAAAAGATTTTCAAGAGCAAGATAAATGGCGACATAAGCAAAATATTTATAAACATACAATCCCATTTCATTATTCCATGAACAACATACATCCAGAGGAAAAAAACGCACAAAGCAATACAGTGCTCTTTTTCATCACACGGCTACTGTACCCTGTATGGTTTATCTACCAATTAAGGACTTTTATATTTAAAAACTTTTAAAATCCAATGTGCCATAATGCATTCCAAAGATTTCATGTATCAACTCTCTTGAAAATAAACATTTTATTTCTTCTTTTATCATTTCATTAACAAAGCAGATCCAGAGAATAAACATCCTGAGAAACTCAGTGCCCGTGCATAACTTCCCTACAGGGCATGGCCCCCTCTCCCTCCAGGAACTCAGAAGCAGAAGACCCACCATCGTCCACAATCCAGTCATTCTCCATCTTGTCCTGACGGCGGCGGCTGTATTCCTTCTCGTCCACCTCCTCGTACACGGGCGCCACATCGGACACCTGCATGGCAGAAGCCCTTTGAGTCAGTTGTTCAGCACGTAGTGTTCCCTCGCTAGTTCGCGGTAATTCGGCTACAGCGGCCGGTCTTAAGGGAAGCATGTTGTGATTTTCTTAAAAAATGGCGTAATTTTTTTATTGCTTTAAATGAGTTTGAGATATGTCCCCGAATGTCTGTAAAAATATCAGGAACGTATCCCAGAGCTATCACCCCCCCCCGGGAGGGGAAGAGCATCCCCCTTACGGACCTTTTTTTTCATTTTTGAACCTAGAGCACTGAAATTTGGTATACTGATTGGAAATGCAATTTAGAATCATTTATGACAAAATGCGATTTTCTTGAAAAGAAATTGGGAAATCATAGAAAATGACATTTTTGGGGGGGGTTTTCTAAATGCTTCTCCTCCTACAGTTTTTGAGCTACAGTGATGATTTTGGTATCATTGGATGCAGAATAACGTGGAAAAAAATTCTCAAATTTTCAATTTCATTTTATTTTTTTTATATATATTTCATCATTCATATTCCTCAAGGTAAGCATCCCCCATCCGAATATTTTTTTATTATTGAATTTAGAGCAATGAAATTTGGTATACTGATAGGAAATGCAATTTAGAATCATTTATCATTTATGACAAAATGCTATTTTCTTGAATTCAAGAAAATGGGAAATCATAGAAAACGACATTTTGGGGGGGGGGGTTCTAAATGCTTCTCCTCCTACAGTTTTTGAGCTACAGTAACGATTTTGGTATCATTGGATGCAGAATAACGTGGACATTCCAAAACTTTGAATGCTTTTTCCTCAAATTTCCAATATAAAAATTTAAAAAATTAAAATAAATAAAAATCAAAATATTCTCAAGAAAATTCAAATTTATGACGTCATAACTTTGAAACAAGAATGAATTCTGAAAAACTTCTTAATACATTGTAAAGCCCTTGTTGTTGTTCTGCATCCAATGATACCAAAATCATCACTGTAGCTCAAAAACTGTAGGAGGACAAGCATTTTTTTTCTTAAAATCATCTATATTGAACAATCACAATTTTCAATACATTCGTTATAATGGGGCCGAAGTTTACACAGCTAGAGCAATGTGGTTTGCTGCATTTGGAAGTCACAGGTGTAATCTACAATTGCTGTGTTCTTGATTTTCAAAAATTTTCACGTGAAATTTTTTCCGTAGACTTTTTACCCTAAATTTAAACTCTGATTATAGCTTTTTCAAAAAATTTCTATAAATTCAAAATGAATTCAAATTAAAAAACCGGTTCACAGCATTTTTGGAGAATACGTTGTACTTTCGCATGCAACAAACCGCATTGCTCTAGCTTTCTAAATTTCAGCCCCATTATAACGAATGTTATATATATATTTTTTCTTATTTATCATGAATAACTCATTTTCTATGTCCCAATGCAAAAAAACTTGTAGAAGAAAAGTTGTTGGAAATCTAGAGATCTAGTAGTCTGCAAATTTTCATAGACGTAAGTCCGATAGAAAAAAATCTACGGATGGAAAATCAAGTTTTGGCCGATTGGTGGAAATGGTTCCCTTAAATGATGGATCACTCTACTTGAAAGCCTTTTATTCAATATAATTCATGATTTTATTATTTCTCCATTCTGAAATTGAGAATTCGACTAACTGTGTGGGAATCATAGCCTAAATTGAATTATTTTGACTAGAACAAGGCCTATCAAAAACCACAGTGTGTATGCCCACCGGACACGTACTAATCACACTCCAGACGCATACCTTTGACACCCATCAGACAGACATACGTTCACCACACACTTCCATCATAATTATTACAAAATCCAAGGTTTAACATTGATCTGCACACAATCAAGCAACACTCACAGAGAAACTTGAAGCTCAAGTTCTAGAGGTATCACTGAACTGCAAAAGTTAGTTGTCTCAATTGGCCCGGCTATCTAAGTGGACAAAAGAAGATGTGTGCATCTCACTGCAGTAAAGAAATAATCAAGAATGAAAAAGAGATTCTTGTGCACCAGGGTGCTAGCACAACTTGCCACCGCATACCAGACACACACTAGACACATGTTTGCCACACAAGTTCACCACTCAAGACACGTGTTCACCACAAACCTGGTACTTGTGCTTAGATCCTTTAAGGTCCTTCAACCTTGCAAATGCTGCTTGCCTCCCGTGTCTGTCTGGCACATTGCGACGGGAGCGTGAGGCAGCGAGGCTGCTGGATTCCTCTGCACAAAGAAATTATCGTTAGGACACTCTCTTGTTGTATAGCATTCGAATTAAGCCATGAACGTGAGAAGCAATCAAAAAAGCTAATGTTAGCAATAGCCTATTTCTTTATGTATCAATATTCCAGAACTTTAAATTTACTATAATAGTAAAGAATTCAATTATATAAAAATTATTGAATATGAGTATTGTTAAACCTACATTTATATTCCATATTTATTAAATCATTAATGTTTTAATTCAAACTTTCTTTTTTATCAATACCATGCATTTCATAAAAGCAACTGATGTTTTTAATATTTAAAAAGAATAACATCAACATGCTTATTCTACTTTCATCAAGAGACCTAGTATATTCATACTCTTTACCAACTGCATTTGAATCATCATCAGTTCAGCTGGATAGCTAGTTCTTTTCATAATTTGAGTACATGTTTCTTTTCTACTCACTTAACAATGAAATTTATAACAATTTTTCATTTACGATGCACATATTTCACTGCCAAAATTTAGGATACTTATCCAAATTTATCTGTGTATCCTACCACTTCTCTCAAGAAAATAGAATGGCACACAAAACTAAATTTTTTTACCATATACATGTGTACAAAACTACAACTAATTCCATAGAATAAAATTATAATTTAATATTTGATGACATTCTAGAGACCATCAAAATTATTTCATGTTAATTGAATAACTCTTTCAATATATAATACTATGTAGTCCAACCCCCTTTATTTGAAAAAAAGAAAGAAGGCAAAATGAAAGAAAGGCCATAAGAAATAAAAAAATTCAACCTCTCAAGAGTTGAGGCGGAGTGCACACGGCCCATCAAAAATGTATAATGATGTTTGACAAATCACGTGACACCTGTTCCTATTTCCTAAGAATTCATGTAATATTCATTCCTAATCAAATCTGATGGATTAATACACTGGAAATTGTGAAGTTGATGAAGCTTGTATCACAGATACGCTCATCACACACTTTTGGCTGGCTCCGGACAGATGGACATGGCTCTTATTTTAGTATAGATTACCCTTCTATAATACAATTCTGCATACTTATTATTGTGAATAAAAAAATATCCTGATCTCACCAACAAAAAATGATTAGGTCAATATTGAATTGAATGTTGTCAATGATTTCAATAATTTTGTTGCCACATATGGGTAATATGGAACAATTGAAGACATTTTACACGAATGTCATTGTTCTTGCAAATGCTTAGATTTTGAGATATTCAACTTTGAAGTTATAGGATCGTCTTTTATAAAATTGAACTGACACGTGAAAAAGCAGAAATATGGTTTTGATGTAACAATAGGTAAGGTTAGGTGAGGTAAAGTTAGGTTAGTTAAATAAACTAACCTACGTAAACCTAAAATAACTCAACTTAGCCATACCAAGGCCAATATCTACCTCCTAAAAACTTTGCTTGGTCCACGTCCGCAAGACGCTGGAAGAGCCAAATCAAAACTGCCATTTATGCAATTCTTATCTGAATGTTATTTATGCAATTTCTTGAAAACTAAGCATTTGGGAGCACAATGTCATTTGCATAAAACGTCTCCAATCACTTGAATTTTGTAATGAAATTATAAAAGTTGTTGATATTAAATTCAATATTGACCTATGATTCATGCAAGCACATACAAATTTGATGATTTTAGTTACCTTACAATGCTTCCTCATTAAATTATTTTACTTTGTCAATAAATTCAATGGTCAACATAATTGGTTAAATAGGTAAATGGTGATGCTAAACCAAATAACTACATTCGAAGTTGGCCGTCGCGCGTCAGATAAAGCGACCGTGCCAAGCAGATTACAATTAATAACGGAAGCTAACCCTCTATTACAAACGTAAAGAGGTTGGGTCATAAGGGTTAGCCACAGTTCTTCTAGTGAAAATTATAAATAAAGCTTCTAACCCACCCATTAGGGTGACGACCGCAATCTTGTTTACATCAGGTCCAAGATGGCGGCGCCCATGGTGGTCGGCATCTTTGAGCTGATATACCCCTTATTAACTAAATTACGGCGGCGGCGCGCACCTGCGCCAACTTCAAAGTACAATTACTCAAAAATAATGCATCAGTAAGCAGAATGTCATTCTTGTAAAAGGTTTTTAAATGTGCTCTTTCAGTGATTCTAAGCAACGAAATTATTATTTTCCGTGCAGCACCTAGAATAAATATTGACCAAATATTCAATTCAACTATATATCATAAACCCCCAAAAAAATCATAGCTTGTGATAGTAGAATTGTTGTTCAAGTTATCCATAAGATAACAGTTAATGTTTCCATGGCTATTCTTGTAATTTTGGTACTAAAAGAGACATTTTGACCAGGATGATTATTTAGGCATGCATCTTCAGATCATCATTGCAATAAGTATGTTTCTCTTCACTAAAAATTCAGGTCAATATTGAATTTAATGTTGTCAACAAATTTCATAATTTCGTAGGTATAGATGGGTAATATAGTCAATTATAAGACGTTTTACATGAATGACATTCTGCCCGGCGATGCATTATTTTTGAATTATTCAACTTTGAAGCTGGTTTGTGCGCGCCATGGAAGCACGCGGTGCTAGCGTAATTCAATTAATAACAGAAGCTAACCCCCTGTTACAAACGTAAAGAGGTTGGGTTGTGAGGGCTAGGCACAGTTCTTTTATTGAAAATTATAAATAATGGTTTTGAGTGACGTTTGTTTACATCGACGCCAAGGTGGCTGCCGCCATGGCACCAACCGGCTGAAGATGGCGGCAGCCATCTTCAAGTCGATGTAAACAAACGTCAATAGAAAGCTTTATTTATAATTTTCACTAAAAGAACTGTTGCTATCCCTCACGACCCAACCTCTTTACGTTTGTAATAGGGGTTAGCTTCCATTTTCATTGCTAAAACAATGACTGTTTTTGCGTTAAAAGGGCCATTCAGGAGCGCCGTTCGTATAACTTCAAACTTAAATAACTCGAAAACTAAGCATTTCCGGGCACATTGTCATTTGTGTAAAACGTCTCAAAATCAACTATATTACCCATCTATACCTACGAAATTATGAAATACGTTGACAACATTGAACTCAATATTGACCAAAATTCATGATGTTCAATTGTGTTTGAAATACATATAGGCCTAACATGTAACGTCATGATTAATGAGCCAAGATTCATGTAAAAGCTCACTTAATAAGCCAAAATTTATTAAATATGTTCACCTGAATTGGCAAATGTATTCAAACAGTTGATATATAATTAATAATAATAGTTATTTAACTCATTTTAATTTGATGTTTTCATATTGTACAGTTCAGGAAAAAATAATGGATTCAACATATCGTTCATTTTTTTAGCATTGAGCCATCATGGAGCAGTTATAAATTATTCTCTTCATGATTGCACAAATAAACGTTTTAGTAAAAATGTAGTTAGCGTACAGAATCTGCAATATTCCCTCACAGGTTGTGTATAGTTTTCACCATCTAATTTTAACTTTCCGACAAGTAACTGAGAGATGTATAAATTAAAACAAAACTTACTGGCTTCAACATCCTGCGAATCTTCCATTTCCGTTCAAATTAAAAATTATAACACATAAACGACAAAAACTGAACACAGTATAAGCTACAGAGGAAAATCTGCTCTAAATAATAGCAGTCGAACGACGCCTGCCTATTTGGAAGAACAGTTTTCAAGCGGACTGTTCGATGCAATGTTTACAACCTCGTATCAAATTCGCGCGGGAATTAACTTTGTCTACGTTGTCACCCTCTCCAATCTATTTTTTTTAAACTCATTGCTAAAAAAAAATTCACTTATTTTGAATGATTCAGCACGTCACATCATTGATAAAATATTTATTTACTACTGTAAATTCATACTTAAGAATGAAAACCTAATCATATATATAAAGTACCCAGAAGAAACGTCATCCTGTCATGAGTTGGAACACGTATTTAAGTACCGGCAGGCCGCAGCCGAGACACTTCAAGAAACAGTTTGGTACAGAATTTCTTGAGATACCTTCTCGACTCGTGCTCCGCCAAAACATAAAAGTTCATTAACTTCATTCACATGTAACTTTCGAAATAATGCACCTATCGAGTTCGAATTACTCTCAAAAGAAGAAATTACTCTTAACCTGCCGGTTAAGTACCGGCAGGCCGCAGCCGAGACACTTCAAGAAACAGTTTGGTACAGAATTTCTTGAGATACCTTCTCGACTCGTGCTCCGCCAAAACATAAAAGTTCATTAACTTCATTCACATGTAACTTTCGAAATAATGCACCTATCGAGTTCGAATTACTCTCAAAAGAAAGAATGAAACTTTCTTAAGAGAAATTCGCGAATGCCAAAACACTTTAGCGTTCACAGACAACAGGAAGTGAAGTTCCCGTAAGCTCTCGATGAGAGCCACATTTTTCGCTGAACCTCATTTTCTGCCGAAGTTAATTTCTAAACTAAAGCACCTATAAACTTCAAATCAATTTCCTTTTTTAGAGCAAATTATTCTTCAGGCCGACATGTATGACCAAACTCTCATACGCTTCCTGGGGGGGGGGGGGGGGGGGGGGGGTTTGAGAGCGAGGTTCCCCCAAGCTCTCGATGAGAGTCACATTTTTCGATGAGCCTCATTTTCTGCCGAAGTTAATTTCTAAACTAAAGCACCTATAAACTTCAAATCAATTTCCTTTTTTAGTGCAAATTATTTTTCAGGCCGACATGTATGACAAAACTCTCATACGCTTCCTGGGGGGGGGGGGGGCAGAGAGCGAGGTTCCCCCAAGCTCTCGATGAGAGTCACATTTTTCGATGAGCCTCATTTTCTGCCGAAGTTAATTTCTAAACTAAAGCACCTATAAACTTCAAATCAATTTCCTTTTTTAGAGCAAGTTATTCTACAGGCCGACATGTATGACAAAACTCTCATACGCTTCCTGGGGGGGGGGGGGGGCAGAGAGCGAGGTTCCCCCAAGCTCTCGATGAGAGTCACATTTTTCGATGAGCCTCATTTTCTGCCGAAGTTAATTTCTAAACTAAAGCACCTATAAACTTCAAATCAATTTTCTTTTTTAGAGCAAATTATTCTTCAGGCCGACATGTATGACAAAACTCTCATACGCTTCCTGGGGGGGGGGGGGGCAGAGAGCGAGGTTCCCCCAAGCTCTCGATGAGAGTCACATTTTTCGATGAGCCTCATTTTCTGCCGAAGTTAATTTCTAAACTAAAGCACCTATAAACTTCAAATCAATTTCCTTTTTTAGAGCAAATTATTCTTCAGGCCGACATGTATGACAAAACTCTCATACGCTTCCTGGGGGGGGGGGGGGAGGCAGAGAGCGAGGTTCCCCCAAGCTCTCGATGAGAGTCACATTTTTCGATGAGCCTCATTTTCTGCCGAAGTTAATTTCTAAACTAAAGCACCTATAAACTTCAAATCAATTTCCTTTTTTAGAGCAAGTTATTCTACAGGCCGACATGTATGACAAAACTCTCATACGCTTCCTGAGGGGGGGCAGAGAGCGAGGTTCCCCCAAGCTCTCGATGAGAGTCACATTTTTCGATGAGCCTCATTTTCTGCCGAAGTTAATTTCTAAACTAAAGCACCTATAAACTTCAAATCAATTTCCTTTTTTAGAGCAAGTTATTCTACAGGCCGACATGTATGACAAAACTCTCATACGCTTCCTGGGGGGGGGGGGGGCAGAGAGCGAGGTTCCCCCAAGCTCTCGATGAGAGTCACATTTTTCGATGAGCCTCATTTTCTGCCGAAGTTAATTTCTAAACTAAAGCACCTATAAACTTCAAATCAATTTCCTTTTTTAGAGCAAATTATTCTTCAGGCCGACATGTATGACAAAACTCTCATACGAAACATTCTCTTTCGTGCCGATATAAACAAAACCCTAACGGTTTGCCGAAAGTTACAAAAATTATTCGATAGACCTTGCGCACTCGCGCGCAGTAAAAACACTTCAGCTGGCCAACTGTAACTCTTGAAGGAATGCATCTATCGCCTTCAAAATACTCTCAAATGAAAGAGCGAAACATTCGTGAGGGAAAATCATTTGGGCCAACATCATTGAGCACTTACATACAACAGGGGGAAACGCTGTCGTTAGCTCCTAATTCTCAGATAAGATGCGTTTCTTTGAGGCATTAATCTACATTAGAATTACAGCTCATGCACTTCTCCAACGGACTAGCTATTACATAAGTGTTTTTGGCGCAATTACCGGAGGGAGGAAGCGCAGCTCCCATGTACCTCTTCCGCTTTCCTCTCGAAGTCATCAACGAAGTAACTAATCCCAATAAGAGAATGCCTGAGAGACGTCGAGGGTTTTATGGAGTTCAGTCGGTCTTTCTCTTCTGTGGGCATCGTTGTGTTGTGGCTTTCGATTCCAGCCCCACTACTCAGACCAACTGCCGATTTCAGTTAATCCGAGCAGTGGGACTAAAATTTGGGCCTTGTCCACTTGCTGGGCAACACTTACAGGCCTTTATTTAAGCGGAAGTTTAATTATTAAATTTAAGGTAATCTAGGATTTGATAAAAATATACAGGATAGCGTAATTAACCCTTTAACGCCTACATTTTTAAACTCATATTACCGTTATGACAACCACTATCACTAAACCGACACTGGCATTAGGTAGTCAGTGTTATCAAGATTGGGAAGGAACTGCCACTCGGCAGTGTAGTTCAAAGAACACATTAGTGAACAAATTGAATAAGAAGTACATTATATTATTCTTATGTTTGAAAGAGAACCGAATAGTCCAGTTTGGCGTTAAAGGGTCAACATTTATAACTTATCAATATTCATAGCATAACATGACATAACTCATATGATCCACATTCAATGCTTTAGCCAACAGTTTAAATATCGTTGATGTAAGGCTTCCTACATATATTCAACCAAAAAATGGTAATTGGATCTCTAACACGTTCCCCGCGTATTGGGCCACATGCGTACGAACAGGTAAATTGACCATTTAACTTCCGGTATAAATGCACGACATTGCATCCGTTTTGCAACTTTTTTATACAGATAATTGTTACCATACGAATTGAAATTTTGTCATGCAGTTGCATTTTTCATATTCGTCAGGACCTGTCAAAATTTATTTAAGTTGGAAAATAGATTTCCCTATTCTGGTACTTACGACCTCACCAAACAAACCGTTTAAAGCCTTGGATAACGAGGGGAACGTGTTAGTACTGTAAATGCATTTACATAATAAAACATTTAGCTGTCACACAGGATGGTTATTTCCTTGCGGATTCGTTGTCCATGGTGCGGGGAAAGTTTTCCTTTGTCGGAGCTGAAGCTTTCACACGTTGACACGAGTGGAAACTCCATCAAAGAATTTTCTTCGAAGCACGAAATCAGATGTTTCCTCATCTTGCGCACGTCGTAGTTGAGAAAACATGGGTCTTTTTCTTTGACTACAGACGTAGAGAATGCTAGAGCGAATAGACCACAACTTGAACCGTCCATTTGCTGTTGGACATTTAGGCACTGAAACACAAGTTTTTTAATGGCTTTAGTGCCTTTGTACATCTTCTGAATACACTCTATAACATCTTTACTGGGGTCACCGTTCATCGAGCACATGTGTTGGACGTACGCTACACCTTCTTCAGCAGCTGTGCGACACAATGCGTTTGTGACAACGACCCAATGGCTCCCGCTGTCATGCGCACTCGCGTAACCATGCTTGTCCAGACTTATCTTACAGTCATTATACCTTGTGTTAATGACTTGCACAAACATGTCGGTCGTACTATTGAGTGGTTCTGGTCTAAAGGCAGTGAGAGGAGAATGAAATCTGAATTGCGGATAGTTACCTCGAATGAGAAAAGAGAATGCGTCAAACGCATCACTGGATAACCATCCTGAGTGTTTGAGAATGTTTTCTTTGTGCTCGATTTTGAGGTTGAAATGTGGGAGCCACGTTTTACTTTTGCTTGAGAGCTTTTCTTCTTCTTCTGACTGGGATATCTTATCGCAAGCCATATCTTCTTGGCTTCTTTCCTGGTCAATCTCTTCAACATATTTCATTTTCTTGGTAGGCTGTTTCTTACGAGGTGATGTAGAAATGCTTCTACGTCGAAATTGTTTCAGTTTCAAGAAATCTGTTACATGCCCCAATTTTTCTCTGGGTTCCTTATTGTACTCTTTTCGACGATCTTGGAGTCCCTTGAATTTTTCTTTCGATCTTTCGGAGTATGATGGCTTTGTGTTTTTTTTCTTCCTCTTAAACCAACGCTCTACGTGCTCTTTCAATCCTCCTTTGGCTTTACTTTTCTTTTCAACAATTTTGTAATCATCACCAGCTTCTATACAGCGCCCTTTTATCTGTGTGTACATTTTTCTGACGAAGGGTGCTGGTGTAGTTCTCTCATTCCTTAGGATATCTATCTTGACAATTTTGTGCCACCCTTCCACTAATCCATTGGTTTTCGTGCCACCTTGCACTCCACACCAGAGTGGCGTAAATGGCATGCAGTAATTCAATATGTCTTCCATCATCTTGGCGGAATAAAAAGGATTTTTTTTGTCTCCGTCAACAGCCACGTTCTTTTTTATGTCTTCATCCAGAGCCACGAACTTTTTACCTACAGCGCATTTCTCCCTGTATTTCCCTTCTTCTTTTACTACTAATGTGTCAAGATTTTCGCTAGCTTCGAAGTCGGTATCAATGGAACTATTAAGGTCGATGAGAGACGCTATGTCTTCGTCAAGAAAAGGGCTTTGCAACACTTTTGCTAAATTTCTAAAGACCGCATACAGGTCTGATATATTGGAAGCTTCTGCCATATCAGCGAAGTACTGTTTGATTACACTACGATTTCTACTCATCAAATCAGGATAATATTTCTTGCACTTCTGTGCAATGGTTTTCATGAAGTGTGCTTTGCATAATTTTATGCAAACGCAGTCCAGTTCAGCCTCATTGGGGTGCATCCACAGCCGGTCGATGTAGCTGTTTAGATCCCCTAAGTGGAATGCTGAGGTTATAGCATGGAGATAAGCGAAACTCTTGTCCACAACAATACACTTTGGTTTGAACTCCTTCCCAATCACTTTCCTAAAGTTGTGCAGCAGGGCTGCCAACATACTTTCTATGTGGTTAGATGTACTGCTTTTTGAAAACATCGAGATTGCCGTCAGAGGCGGTGCTTTTTTTTCCGGATGAAACACCACAGCGTGGTAGAGGCAGGCCTCCGCTTTGCAGCCCCTAATGATACCACCAGTCGAATCCAAATGAAGTGTTACATTAGGTATTCTAGCTAACTGTCGAAGCTCATGCTCAGACTGCATAACAAGTTTGAAGTTTATGCAGTCAAATTCTTGCACAAAACCAGGGAGGATTTTATTTTTTGCGGCATCTTCATCGCGAAGTTTTTTAATGGTTAATCGGAGATCCGTGTCGTCATCTAACGACATTTTATCGGCATTCTTAATTTTCTGCGCGAGTTTGCTCAAGTTGCTGAGAGAGCGGATATTCTTAGAAGTATTACTACTTCCTTCCATACAGGCAAGTCCGCCGTAATAAACGTTGGACGGCCCTTCCTGCACGACCTTCTCTCCAAGGAGTCTTCTTTCTTCCTGTTCGACTTGTCGCTTTGTTGGCTTGTGGCTCTTTATACCTTTCACCTTTTCTAGCAAAAAAACTTTATGTATGTCAGCCATGTCTTCCTTACCTTTCAGGTAGACTATTTTCTGTTTTAGGGGACAAGATGAGTCACGGCAAGCAATCAGGAAGCTGAAAGTAGGCTCTCCAGCATAACTCGTCCTAAACGTACGCCTGTCGTAAAATCTCAAGCAACATCCTTTATTTTCTTCTCTTATTCCTGTCAAAAGAGCATTGTGACGCTCGTGCCGTGGTTCAAATATGTCACTAGGGGTACAACCATGACTTCTTATACGAAATGTTTGTCTCAGGTGATAGTGCTTACCTTTTCCGTGCCGTAAGTATTCATTCAGGTTTTCTTCGGGGTTTCTGTTTTCTATTAGCATGCACTGCTTTCGGAAATACTCTCCTACATCAGTTTTTGTTTCTGTTTGGTAGTCAGGGTTACGCATAGAACGGTGTGCATTTATGAAATCAGACTCTTTTCCACTGATCGGTTCTTCTTGGTCGTCCGATTCTACTGTATCGGAAATGGCATTATTGACGTTATCTTGGTTTCTATTTTTCGATCTTTCATCGCAGTACTCTTGGAGATTTTCGTGGCTCAGCTCCCATTGGGACCCGTATTGGTGCTCATGTCGGTGAGTTCTCGGATAGCAACTCACACTATCGTAAGTATCATTTACTCCACTTGCGTATTCATTTCTATCTTCGTGTTCCTCATCATTAGATGTGTGGGACGAGTTGTTGGTGTCATATTGGCCATCACTGTCTGAGTCACAAGTCCCCCGGTCAGTCCTGTCACTGTTCTCTCCATCATTCGAGTCATATTGGCCATCATTGTCTGAGTCACAAGTCCCCCGGTCAGTCATGTCACTGTTCTCTCCATCATTCGAGTCATATTGGCCATCATTGTCTGAGTCACAAGTCCCCCGGTCAGTCATGTCACTGTTCTCTCCATCATTCGAGTCATATTGGCCATCACTGTCTGAGTCACAAGTCCCCCGGTCAGTCATGTCACTGTTCTCTCCATCATTCGAGTCATATTGGCCATCATTGTCTGAGTCACAAGTCCCCCGGTCAGTCATGTCACTGTTCTCTCCATCATTCGAGTCATATTGGCCATCATTGTCTGAGTCACAAGTCCCCCGGTCAGTCATGTCACTGTTCTCTCCATCATTCGAGTCATATTGGCCATCATTGTCTGAGTCACAAGTCCCCCGGTCAGTCATGTCACTGTTCTCTCCATCATTCGAGTCATATTGGCCATCATTGTCTGAGTCACAAGTCCCCCGGTCAGTCAAGTCACTGTACTCGTCCTTCGCGTCATGCCGATTCATCTGTTTTTCAGGTCTCTGATGTTGAAGGTCTTCGTCTTCTCGACTGTCATCCTACAATTAGGAAATTAAATATTTGTCAGAAGTTTTCGAACCTTGACGTAGACATAGCCAATGTTATCAATAAATTTAAGTGCAAAAGAAGAGAATGTAGTCTCTCAATAAACATTAGCATCACTAAGATGACTCTAAAAAAAAACACCAACTGCGCATAAATATCATTGCTATATTTTTATTCGTTTCCTTAGATATCATGGTTGTAAAGCCCTCACATGAAGATCTTAAACCAAACCCACAAACTCTATATCATGTTGTTTAACGAAGAGCATTTCAAAATTATAGACGCATCACATATTAAAGACCTTAAACCGGCTCCCAATGAAAATAATAATGGTTTCGTTGCTTTAAAACTATTCACTAGGAATGCAGCCTAAATGTTTGAAACATACGCTTGATCGACCATTTCTCCTGTGTTTCTGGTGCAATGAACATGTAACTGCTGTGCACTATTAGCTGGTCTGCTGGAGTTCGATATTTTTAAAAAAACTTCTCATATCTAGTCGTCTTACAATGTAATTTTTGTGCTTTTACTGGGTCTACTTGTGCATGAGTAATTGATTGTTATTTTTCCCATATGTTGTTTTAATAACTTTCACTCGTATGATGCTTATCCGTTTTTGCTACGGGAAAAAGAAATTGACGCCCCTAAAAACCATTGTTTGATTGATTTATGTAACCATTGACCGAGTAAAGTAAAAAGCTGTTATTTGACTTTTTCGACAGTGTATCCGCCTTCTCTTTTCAATGTTCATCACCCCTAGCAAATTTGAAATTATTATTTTATGTTGAAATAAGCACTTCTCTTAATAGAAAGAATAATTCCCTATTTCCTGGGAGTGATGAACATTGAATACAAAAAGCGGATACACTGTTTAAAAAGTCAAATGACAGTATTTTGATTTACTCGATAAATGGTTCCATAAATCGATCAAACAATGGTTTTTATGGGCGTCAGTTTTTTTTCCGTAGCAAAAACATGCAAAGCATCATATGAGTGAAAGTTATTAGAAAACATATGGAAAACGCACTAAATACAAAAACAACACAGATATCAGTAAATTTGATTATACAAATGCCTTAATCATGTAATGCTTGTGCACAAAATTAATGGGAAAAGAATTTTGTAATAGGTAAACCACCAGTTTAAATACAAACTCATCTCGAAGAACTGTTCAGAATTCATTGCGACACAATTCCTTGCATAGAAAATACAAAATGAATCCATAAACTATCTTCGGGTACATAGATAGAAATAATTTCAAGAGGACGAAACACCCTGAACTCACCCAAACACCAAATGAGGTCGTAAAGCTATGAACAAACTTAGTGTATTCTCGTTTGAAAGAACGTCTACACTCTATTAAATAGAACTCAATGAAGTCTTCCATAGATGAAATATCTTTTGTGGTCGAAATCGAAAAGTATTTCTAGACATACGTTAAGCACAAGCAAAGCTGAAAACGGGTTAGAAGCTTAGTTATAGATATATACTCATTGAAGATGGACAATGAGATGTTTGTAAGAATGTATCTGTCGATTTCCAGTTCTTCGTTTATCTGAAATGATTTGTTATTTCAAGTGAATATGAAAAAACGAATGACATGGCCGTGTAAGATGCTCACCCATTCTAAAGTTATGTATTTTTTAGTTTTCTTTTCTTTCTATTTACTCCACTAATTTCGCTAGGAAACAATTTGCCGAGAACCAATGCTTCACCACTTCTCTTTAGACAAGTGAGAATAGATTAGAAGAACTCACCTCTGCGCATTTTCCTGTAGATGCTGCTAAGTTTTTATCGTGAAAATATTCCTTCAAACGAACTCCTCCAGTAGGCGGCCCTTTGCTTGTGTCGCATTTCATCTGTTGCACGTAAAAGGAAAAACGAACATAAGTGATTATAAGACAACTTTACTATCACATCTTGAGATTACTATATGTGCAAAAGTTAAATTGAATTTGTAAAAGTCATTAGTTACTTCCTTTAGTCGTTTGTATTTCGATATTAGATTATCGTATTCCAAAATGCTTTTCCCAATAGAAAAGATTATATTGAAAATCTAACGCTTAGCGCGTTCACATTTCATTACAATTTATTACTAATAAAACAATAGTCTCTCTTTCATAAATCAATATGATTACAGCTAATCTGCACAACAGCGAGAAATGTTATTTTGCACGCAATCGTCCAATGTCATCGGGACGGCCTTTGAGTGGAACTCCTATTGAGTAGTGACACCAAATCGCTGAGAGTAAGATATATTTAAGTGAAATGTAATTAACCGTTTGGGTTTTGTTTTTACTGAAATTGATTATATGGGATATTTCATGCTTGGTAAGATGATTGGAAACTCATAAACACTAGGAAAAGAATGCCTTCGAAGTCCTTCACTATTAGTGAACAAAATGAAAGAAGACAAGACACGAATACGCTGAATCCTAACTCGACTGAAACACCTGCGTAAACGATTTCAAAGTAGTCAGACAACGTTATCCAAAAAAAAATAACAAAACAAATATAGCACAACACTCGCATGTAGGAACATATAGACTGAAGTACACACCTAAATTAATTTCGAAGCTTGTTCATGTACGGATGGTATATATAATTAAAGAAAATTAAAATAATGGTGATAGCATAAACGAATTTCTTCCTGCTACGTTCAGCAGACGGCTGTATTGCTCATTGTGGTCGACAGAAATAATGAAGACAAATATTATAGGTTTTGAGGTAAGGTAAAGAAGAGATAATTCCTTATTTTCTAACTGGAATTTTAGGAAAATCAAGTTACCGTTTGAGAGTAAAAAAAATTATTTTACGTTTCTCATCCTCTCTGTATCTATTCTTTTCAACAACGTTTTTGTACGTGCGAAAAAATAGATGGGTTCCCAAGAGAGATGGATGCAACTTGAATGGGAAATTGCATCCTACGTTAGAAGCTTAATTACAAGTTCTAGATGGTAGTACTTACTCGTAAAATTCTCTGAATTTGAAAATTGAAATCTGTGCACGTCTTTTCCAGCATTTGAAGTCGGTATCTTTCTTTACGATATCTATTATAACGAAATTGCACCTTTAATTTTCTATATATTTCTTCTTTACTATCCGCACTGTTGCCTGGAAGCGTTTTCAAATAGCTGATTTCACACTCCATGTTCAATGTTTTACGAGAAAGATCGTATTTTGTCTTCCTAGGATTGCTTAAGTCGTTGAACCTGACACTAAGGCAGCCGTCACGACACTATACATTGAAAGCTATCCCGAATATAGGACTGACCGCTGTACCAGATGTCTTACCTCAGCGAAACCCAAACACTCTGAGGGCATGGCGCAGCGTCAGCACAACTCCTCTGATGTAATGATAACATATGATGATGAATATTCCCATTAGAATTGGATGGAATCTGGGTTACGGAGTCGGAGTCGGGAGACGTATGTTTTAAGTTGGAGTCGGAGATGCTTCTCCTTGAATCTTGTGGAGTTGGAGTCGGAGTCGTTCATTCGGATGTGGTGTGGTTTTCTCAGATAATTTCGCGAAAGCAATTAGATGAATTAACCGGATTATTTCCAATGAAAAAGTTGAGATAGAAACATGCTTATATACTTAAGTAGATTCTCATATACCTATACACGTGTGCACAGATATATCCACGCATGTGCGTGCGTACATATGTAGGCACACACACACATACGAGTATTAATATATATGCTGATTGAATATGAAACACAAGGGACAAATATTTAAATATAAATTATTAAAAAACAACTTATCTCCTACTACATTGAAAAGGAGAGTCGAGTTTACTGTAATCGTACGTAATTATTTGTAAGAAAACAACTACAAAAAAAAAATGAATTCGACAACGTTAAAAAAACTGATTTTTAATTTCTTAATAGATATTTTAAAGAAAGCTCAGGTTACAGTCAACAACAACAACAACAACAACAACAACAACAACACCAATATAAACAAAAAACATCTCGGGTGGTTCACATGCTATCGGTATTCTCTCCAGCATTATACGGGCATGGGTGGCAAAGCCCCACTCCCCTCAAAAAAAATATTGAGCTGGGGGCCATTTTCAGTCGCCGTTTTAAGTGAAAGAAAGAACAAGATTGTTGATAATTAATGTCTGCAACCGAAATTATTTAAGGACAACATGATTTCAGGCCCCTTCCCCAAACATGGATAATATAACATGTAACTGCAATTTTTTAGAAATTAACAGTTGCGTAAACTGCGCTTGAGGACTTACGGGAACTTCGCTCCCTGCCCCCCCCCCCTCCTAGGAAGCGTATGAGAGTTTTGTCATACATGTCAGCCTGAAGAATAATTTGCTCTAAAAAAGGAAATTGATTTGAAGTTTATAGGTGCTTTAGTTTAGAAATTAACTTCGGCAGAAAATGAGGCTCATCGAAAAATGTGACTCTCATCGAGAGCTTGGGGGAACCTCGCTCTCTGCCCCCCCCCCCCCCCCCAGGAAGCGTATGAGAGTTTTGTCATACATGTCGGCCTGAAGAATAATTTGCACTAAAAAAGGAAATTGATTTGAAGTTTATAGGTGCTTTAGTTTAGAAATTAACTTCGGCAGAAAATGAGGCTCATCGAAAAATGTGACTCTCATCGAGAGCTTGGGGGAACCTCGCTCTCTGCCCAGCCCCCCCCCCCCCCAGGAAGCGTATGAGAGTTTTGTCATACATGTCGGCCTGAAGAATAATTTGCTCTAAAAAAGGAAGTTGATTTGAAGTTTATAGGTACTTTAGTTTAGAAATTAACTTCGGCAGAAAATGAGGCTCATCGAAAAATGTGACCCTCATCGAGAGCTTGGGGGAACTTCGCTCTCTGCCCCCCCCCCCCCCCCAGGAAGCGTATGAGAGTTTTGTCATACATGTCGGCCTGAAGAATAATTTGCTCTAAAAAAGGAAATTGATTTGAAGTTTATAGGTGCTTTAGTTTAGAAATTAACTTCGGCAGAAAATGAGGTGGACTTAAGTCTAAAGTCGCGCGAGGTGGACTCAAGAAATTCTCAAGAAATTCCTGTACTTTTCGCAAAGTGTTTCTTGAAATGTCTCCGCTGCGGCCTGCCGGTGATTGGTGGATCCTTAGTAGTGTAGCATACCGCTACATAAGAGTAAAAATTAGAAATTTGCTATTCATACTTAAATAAATTAATTAGTAGCATTAAAAATATTACTCTAATTTATTATTAATTATTTTCTACTTCTAATTCACCATCATTGAAGTTTTTGTGTAAATGCATGAAACAATAAAAATAACACTTGACATTTTTCGAGAGAGAAGCCCTCTGGTGGCAACACTGCGCACTTGCGCGTCTCTTCTTTCAAAGCCATTCTGACTTATGGCGTCCTACTAGCAGTGTTTCAGCAAATTCTCGACCTCTACATCAGCGCCATACACGCAACACTCACAATTGAATCTCCCTGGTTTTTTTTGGGGGTTTCTTGAGTGCCAATGCTGATTGCTAAATGCTATTCTCGCATAACCTGTGACTAAACTTGCCTCCTACTAAAACGAGCACGTCACTTAACCAGCTCTTGCTAATGTGCTAATGTGCTAAGGCACCGACTTGCGTCTGCTCACATGAGCTGGATTTAAATTGTTCACGCACACCTCCCCTTATTTTGGAGTCATTAGTTCCGCCTGAACTACGTCATTGACCCTCGCTCAATCATCTCAAATCGCCAAATTAAACTTCCCAAAATCAAACTCACTCACCGTGCCTACTCCATCGCGTGCCGGCCCTCGTCAACGCCAGCCTGGTCCTCCGGCACGGATTGCCCACCTAGACAAGCTCTCCGAGATCAAGAACCAAGACTGTTCCTGGTTCCATCTTCCAATAAAACCCACCTAAAAACGAGCTGAGTTCCAAACCGCTTTTCATTAACCCTCTCGTAATCTTCCCCGAACATTTCGAGATATCGATCGAGTTTTTGTTTGTCTTTGCCGTTCAAATCAATATTTACACTGAACCACCCAGCGGCGGAGTCATTCAAAACCCGACACTGGTGCATTGGCCGGGAAATTATTCCTTAAAAATAAAAGACTCAACTCGAAGTTTGGGGGATTGTGAGAGGATAATGTTGGCGTATCATTGTAGTGATAAATTTTCCCATGTCGTAGTGGTTTGAGAGATTTCCTGTGGATTTTTGACCATGCTAATGAATTTTCTCTGAGCAGCTTAAAAAAATTTTTTTTTATCTTTCTTTTATGCTGTTTCCTGTCTTTGTTTGTTTTTGTGCCTCAGCAGGTAGGAAAATATTTTTCTACTATTTCCGTGCTGTGCATTTATTCCTGACCACCGTAAAATTCTCGTCCCATTTTCTCTCTTTCCGTTTTCTTCAACGTATTGATTGATTGAGTAGGTAGGAAAATAATTTTTTTCTAACCTGCTTATTTTTGTGCCTACGCAAATTGCCGCATACCGCAAAAATTTTTTCTCGTTTCCCAATTTCATATTTCCTTCCTTCTGTTTTCGACTTAACCTGAATGATTGAGTAGGTAAAGAATTAACGCAAACCCTTGCTACCTCATCCCAAGTCTTAGGCACTGATATCATTAATTGCGCATCCCCAAAAGAGATTGCTAGCATGCCTGACTCAGATAATGAAGATCGAGCACACACAAATCCCATTAGGCTCCCTCCTTTCATTCCAGGGGACGCCCACACTTGGTTTAACCAAGTGGAGGCCGTATTTAGGTATAATAAAATACGTAGTGAGATAGACAAATTCTACGCGCTTGTGAGCGCCGCGCCCACAAAACTCCTTAATGACTCCAATGAGCTCTTAGAAAACCCTCCAGACCGCGATCCTTACGGAATCTTGAAAAGAAAAATTTTGGCAAGGCTTCAGATGTCCGATGCGGACAAATTCCGCAGTTTGGTAGACGCCTCAGCTATTCCTTCTGTCTCTAGTTCTTTCTCACCCACTTCGCTAGTTAAAGAGCTGCGGAAACTCGCTACCGGTGTTGCCGTAGCTGAGGGATTTCTGAAGGAAGTTTTCATGACGAAGCTCGCCCCTAATGTGCGTCCTTTCCTCTCGTTAGCGGGGCCCGAGCAAACGTTAGAGAAATTAGCGGAAGCCGCAGAGACGGTGATCCGAAATATTAATTTGCCACGAGAACCACAAGTTGCTTCCTTGAATGTAGGAGCTACCAATTTCAGCCCGTCAAATACGGCGCAAAATCAATCCTCAGCCACAATAGATAAGCTGCAGCAGGACATCGCTGAAATAAAGCAAGCTCTCCAAAATTTTCAAATAGGTCAGAGTGTGGCTCACATTCAGCAAAACCCAGGGAGATCCCAAAGCCACCAAAATGCCTACGACTGTCCTTATGACTATCCCTCCAACTATCACTATCCTCCTCCTCCTCCTCAACGCTTTGATAGAGGTAGATCTTATGATAGGTCAAATCAAGACCGTCGCTTTCGGTCGCGCTCTCGTGATGCTAGTAGCAATTTATGTTGGTACCACATGAAATTTGGTGACCAAGCGCGCAAATGCGCCTCGAGATACTGTCCTCGTTATACCGAAATGACTTCGGGAAACGCCATCTGCGACGCATAGTAGCGAGTACTGCGTTGCCTCATTCCCAGACTACTCGCCTCCTTACTATTCTCGATCCCGTCACCAAATACCGATTTTTAATCGACACTGGATCCAGTGTATCAATTGTCCCAGCCACGGTGAAAGACAAAAATAATCCATCATTGGCGACATTACGCGCCGCAAACGGCACGCCAATACCTTGCTACGGCGAGAGAATTTTAGAGTGCGGTCTGGGATTGAGGAGAAAATTTGTATTCACTTTCATGATAGCTGATGTTCAAGAACCAATAATTGGCGCCGATTTCCTAGCCAAATTTGGCATCGTTGTAGACGTTAGGAATCGATGTATTAGGGACGAGGAGACGCAGATCTCAATTCCCGCTTGTAGCATAATTAGAGCTAATGTCTTGCATTCCTTCTCGATTGCTTTCAAAGATGAGTGCATGTTTGAACAAGAACTTAAAAATTTCCCAGCATTAACAAACCCTAATTTAGCTTCGATTAACATGCAAACGTGCACAAAGCATTTCATAGAGACGACGGGACCGCCAGTTTTCTCCCGTGCTAGGCGACTGCCGCCCGATCGATTGGCGTTAGCTAAGAAAGAATTTGCGCGCTTACTCAAGGAAGGCATCATCCGCACCTCCAAAAGCCCTTGGGCTAGCCCTCTTTTGCTAGTACCCAAGGCTAACGGTGAATTCAGACCGTGCGGGGATTTCCGCAGGTTGAACGCCGTTACTTTACCTGATCGATATCCTATCCCTTACCTTCACGATTTTAGTGCAAATTTAGAGGGAGCACAAATTTTCTCTCCTTCAATCTGCCTTTCATCAAATTCCACTTGATGAGAGTGCCATACCTAAGACCGCGGTAATCACTCCGTTTGGTCTCTTTGAGTTCCTCAAGATGCCATATGGCTTGAGGAACGCTCCTCAGACGTTCCAAAGGCACATGGCTGAAATCTTCTCTGATCTCTCTTTCGCTTTTGTCTACTTAGACGATATCCTTGTGGCGTCCACAACCCCAGAGTTGCACAAAGACCATCTTAGGGTCGTTTTTCAAAGATTGTCCGACAATGGACTCCTTGTAAATCCCGCAAAATGTGAGCTCGGAAAGCCATCACTGATTTACTTAGGTCATGAAATCTCTAGCCTAGGTCTAAAACCTTTGCCTTCCAAAGTAGAAGTGATCAGAAACTTTCCTCTTCCACAGACCCAGAAGGAACTAAGAAGGTTCCTAGGTTCTGTTAACTTTTACCATCGTTTCATACGCAACTGTGCCCAAACTTTAGCGCCCTTGTCCGACCTCCTCGAACCGAAACGTAAAGGCAAATCTATCGAGGTAAAATGGACAGAAGAAGCGCGCAAAGCTTTTGATACTATCAAGCACAAATTAGCATCCGCGACTGAATTATCCTACCCTATTGCTAATGCTGATTTCAGCCTAGTTGTTGACGCATCCAGTACCGCCGTAGGTGCTGTGTTGCAACAACAAGTAGGTACTAATATCTCTCCTCTTGCTTTCTTTTCCAAAAAGCTGTCGCCCACTGAGCGTGCTTATAGCGCGTTCGGTAGGGAACTTCTTGCTATCTACCTATCTGTGAGACACTTTCGCTATGCTTTAGAGGCAAGGGAGTTTGTGATCTACACAGATCACAAACCTTTGACCTCAGCTATAAAAATGCCTTCTGAAAGACATTCGCCTAGAGAAGCTCGACACCTTTCCTTTATAAGTCAGTTCACAACTGACATCCGTTTCATTAAAGGTCTCGACAATACTGTGGCCGATTGCTTGTCCCGCATCAATACTGTCCAAACCAGTGGCGAAATCACCTTCGGCAACATTTGTAATGCTCAAAAGGAGGATCCTGAACTTCAGGACCTTCTCAAATCTTCTAACCCTTCCCTTCCAAAACTAACCTTGGTTGACGGCGTGTATCGTGATGCCGAGCGACCTTCCCGTTTGTATCTTCCTGCGACTCTCCGCAGAGTAGCTGTCCTCCACTACCATTCCCTCAGTCACCCTGGTATTAACCGTACATTGCGTTTGATTTCTGATCGTTACGTCTGGCCAGCGATGCGTAAGGAGGTCAAGCAAATTGTGCAAAATTGCCATGCGTGTCAGAGTAGTAAGGTGGTGAAACATAATCGTGCAGCGCTGCAGAGTTGCGCATTCACAGGTCAAAAGTTTGACTCTGTCCACCTAGACCTAGTGGGTCCCTTGCCTGTATCGCGCGGTTTTTCTTATTTGTTGACCATCATCGATAGGTTCACGCGTTGGGTTGAGGCTGTCCCTCTTCCTGATACACAAACTGAGTCTGTAGCGCGCGCGTTCTTATCAAACTGGATCTCTAGATTTGGGGTTCCCTTACAAGTCACACATGACCGGGGATCACAATTCACCTCCAAATTCTGGAGTGAGCTTAGCACCGCCTTAGGGTGTGCAAACACATCCACGACAGCTTATCATCCGCAGTCAAATGGACTTATTGAGAGAGTCCACAGAGACCTCAAGTCTGCCTTGCGCTGCCTTAATTGCAGTCACGATTGGACTGATAGACTTCCAGTAGTACTACTTAGCATCAGAAATTTGCACAGACAGGATCAGCAATGCACAGCGGCTGAAATGTTGTACGGGAAGACCCTTCGTCTCCCCGGCGACATTGTCGACCCAAAACCTTTGCCTGAATTTTCATCCGCTGACCGTTCCGCTTACGTAACCTCCCTTAAAGATTGCATGCGCCAGATCAAGTATGTGGCTCCGCGAATGCCTCAGACTGAGGACAGACTGGATTCTGCCCTGCAAGACTGCACACATGTGTATGTCCGCAATGATGCTATTAAACCTACACTCACGCGCCCTTATGATGGCCCATTCAAAGTACTTAAACGCAAGCAAAAATATTTCATCCTCGAACGTTTCGGCTCACACGACCCTGTGAGCATCGATCGATTAAAAGTCGCATATACTTCTGATCATAGCGTAACTTATAACTCATCATCTTCTCCGCAGATTTCCTTTCCCACTGAGACTCGATCATATCTACCATCTCAGCTTCCTCAGTTGGCTGCATTATTGCCTAGTCAACTTGAGTGTAATCCTTTCTATGTGCCTGTACATTCAAACCCTATCTCTAACCCTGTCGTAGATTCTAACTCTAGTCCTCTTACTGACACAGCGACAAGTCTGGAGAGACCAGACGAGCCCGCTGCAGTAACTCCTGTTCCTAGGACTCTTGCCGATCTAAACTTGCAGACCCGTTTGGTGAAACTTCCCCGCTCAGTATCATTCGCCCATTGCCGAACTCGGCAGGGTCGTGTAGTTCGCCCTCCTTCCCGCTACAGATGATTGCAGCGGGTGGACCTTTCGGTCTGCGCCTTGGGGGGTAATGTAGCATACCGCTACATAAGAGTAAAAATTAGAAATTTGCTATTCATACTTAAATAAATTAATTAGTAGCATTAAAAATATTACTCTAATTTATTATTAATTATTTTCTACTTCTAATTCACCATCATTGAAGTTTTTGTGTAAATGCATGAAACAATAAAAATAACACTTGACATTTTTCGAGAGAGAAGCCCTCTGGTGGCAACACTGCGCACTTGCGCGTCTCTTCTTTCAAAGCCATTCTGACTTATGGCGTCCTACTAGCAGTGTTTCAGCAAATTCTCGACCTCTACATCAGCGCCATACACGCAACACTCACAATTGAATCTCCCTGGTTTTTTTTATGGGGTTTCTTGAGTGCCAATGCTGATTGCTAAAAGCTATTCCCACCTAAGCAGTGATTAAACTTGCTAATAATAATCTGAGCCAGTCATTCAACTTGCCCCCTGCAAAGGTGCCGACTGATTCTGCTCACATGAGCCTGATTTTACTTGCTCACTCACACACCACCTTATTTTAGAGTCATTAGTTATTCCTGAACTACGTCCTTGACTCTCGCTCAATCATCTCAAATTGCCAAATTCAACTTCCCAAATCAAAACTCACTCACCGTGCCTACTCCATCGCGTGCCGGCCTTCGTCTGCGCCAGCCTGGTCCTCCGGCAAGGATTGCCCACCTAGACAAGCTCTCCGAGATCAAGAACCAAGACAGTCCTGGTTTCCTCTTCAAATAAAAATCCACCTAAAAACGAGCTGAGTCCTAAACCGCTTTTATTATCCCTCTCTTAATCTTCCCCGAACATTTCGAGAATCGATCGAGTTTTTGTCTTAGCCGTTCAAATTCACATTTACACTGAACCACCCAGCGGCGAGTTCAAAAACCCGACAGTAGTTAGTGAACACGTCTGGTACACAGGCGCTGAGCTCTTTTTTTGTGAATAATGGAAGTATTGTGGAGATAATTGAAGGCCGTTACAAAGGTCCCGACGCTGTCGGCCCTCAACTTCACGTTCAAATTCAGTTCTGACAACATGATCGAAGCTTGATTCGATAATTATGGAATAATTTATTGTTTTTTAACATTGTGAAACTTCTCTTAGTTTTCTCCGTCACTCAAGGGAAAGTATTAGACTTTGGATGAATGAGGCCTATGAAGTTCTCCCAAGTGGGGGAAACAACTGAATGATATTTTTAAAGGTTGAATATCGAGGAATTTATCGATTTCACAAGGAGATGTTCTTTTACAAAGGCGGGTCACCAGTGCTCTGGGTAGAGCACAATTAATAGCAAAATGAATGAATTACGGCCTCTGACTCAGAAGGAGTTAGGCGGTGTTCGGACGCAATATTTCAAGCGTCTACAATCAACAACAAAATTACCACAAGCCAACACCGGGGGAAATGAGAGAATAGTTTCACTCGCCGGTATGGGATTTATTGAGGAGAAGGTTGAACGCTGAAGTGCGAGGCTTGATTCTTGGTTCGAGAGACGTCCTTGGGGAGAGTCCGAGGTGGTTGCAGGACTTCAGACGATTCGTTCAGCTCAGGCTTGTGAAGCGCGTGCTGGAGTGTGAAGTCGATGATGGTGTAAGTGTGGGAGGTTCCGACACTAAGTGAGTGATGAATTGAGTGCTGAGTATGGGATTTGTTACCGGTTGGGAAAACTCGGTAAGAATGGGACTCTCGACCCAATGGTCTCAACTGGAGATTTTAGTGGCTTAGCTGCAGGGATGCAGGCCTTCCAGTATAGCGAAATTTGAATATGAGGAGAAGCTTGGAGGGAACACTTGGAGGAGGTAAGCTCCTTAAATTAAGAGGTTAGGGTTTGGTTTCAGACGTGTTTGTGAGTGCTTGAATGTGTGGTCCCGTCGATCCTGTGAGGGAGCAGGTGACTTGGATTATTTTGAACACAAAATTTGAGTCTATTCATACACATGTGCAAGACTGGTGCATCTGCTGCTCACAGAGGAACAGTGGAAGAGTCTAGTGCTAAGTCAGTTCCGCAGCTCTAGCGCCCGAGTTGCGGCCTGAATCATCTTAACACCCAGAACCGGTGTTCAAGACCAACTGGTAAAAAACTCCACTGATATCACAAGCAGCAACACAACTGAGTATATAATCGTTATGTAATTTGCTAATGGAATTTAATTATACTGGTTTGGCTTCCAGGTATTCCAAAAATAGCCAGCCAACTGCTGTCAGTTGGCGGTTGTAACTTGAGTCAAAAGCAAAACTACACTCAACACTCAGCATGAGACTTGAAGATTTAAATTTCCCGTACAGGGACTAATTTCTAAAGGCAAGACATGATTGAGTATGAACTAACAACTAAAAGTAAAAATAAGGTACAAAAATGGCATGAGAAAAGGTGAGGACTCTTGTTCTCTATAATTTAGATGAGCCAGAACTGCTTCTGGCGCAGAAAAATTACATATAAAAAGGCACAACAGAATAACAAACCAACTGAAGCTGGAAAGCAAGTTACAGTGACTTAGCAAAAAAGCTAACAACGCTCAATTAAATTCAGGGAAGTAAAATTGGACTTCCTCACAAATGATCTTTGTGGACAGCAAAGTGTCTTAAAACGCTATGTTCAGCACTAAAAAATATCTAAGGAGCTAATGCCAACATCGTCTAACACTGACAGCACAATACGGTATCATCGGAGAATAGTAAACACGAAACACGAAAACAATGGCAAAGATGGGGCAGTGAGCTTGAGGCTGGTGCCTAACTAACACCGACACAAAGGAAACATAGTGCATGTTCACAAAAATGAGCTCACAACACATAGACAAGTTAATATATATACTAAAATACTTAATATTAACACTTGATACTTACAATTGCCCGCTCTGGGCCCAAGCACTATTCAGGAGGATCTGTACGAGAATGACGCCTCTGCCTGAAAAGTCGGCCTTATATGCTCTTTTGAGCGGAAGCTTGCGAAATGGTTCTACGCGAATGTTTCCAACGGAAGTGACGGAAGGAAACGTGAACGGCAAATATTTTCGAAACACATTTTTCGTAAAATTTTGAGTTTAATCGAATTAATTTGGTCGTGTAAAATTATAAAAATTATTACATTTGTATAATTTAATTTTAGGATGTTGTCACGAGAAATGTTACCCTTCACCTCCTTGTTAACAATTCATTAACAAGAAGATCAGGTTCTCGGAATAGAGGAATGGCACACCTCCAGGCTATATACACAACACAAATTAGATGAATTATAATCGGCAATTACAGTACATATACTAAAAATAAAGGTACTCACCGGGGATCGCTGACCCACTTACGCAGCGCATTTTCTGGGCGCCCTCCGTTGCATTACGAAGGATTGCTTCTAATATTGTGGGGCATGATACACAGGGTGAACTATGCTTAACATTTATAATTCCCAGCTATACGTGATACAAACATCAATGAGCGCACACACAATGATTGGTGTTAGGAACAATGCTAATTAGTAATGAAAGCAAATAGCATACGTCAAATGACCTACTGCACATAATTACACAGAAATTTGGCTGACAATCCATGAACATGTCATTAGAACCCAGTTCAATTTTACAACCTGCCTCAAAGCCTACCCTACTGAATTACACACAATTGATATCCCAGTAAATCTGGCCGGCCAGCCCTTCCCTCACTTTCCCACACATGAATATGACAGAATTCCCCTCAATTATGGTGGCGTTCAGCAGTACAGATGTGGTCATAACGTTCGTTCGCACGTTCCTTCTCAAAGGCACAAATCCAGTTCAGTCTCCACAAGTGATTCTCAGCTCAAAAAATTTATGACGACCTCCTTCCAAATCTCCACTTCTGACTTCTAGCGCGTAACCTCCAATCACGTTAGACATCTGCGACGACCGCCCTGCCTGCAAATAATTTACCAGCTCGTTACTTCTTTTAATTGCCGAAAAATTGTGCTCAAAAATTATTTTAAATTTTTACGTTAATGTGACATTATTTTTCATGACTTTTATTTCAAAACTTCTTTTCAAAAGGAACTGTATATCTTATGATCCGAAATACTCCTTACCCGCCCAACTGTCGTTCAAATTATTACTTCATATACTGCACAGTTTGGTTACGATGTTTTCATTTCTGGAAAATAGACGTGACATTTTTTTAATTTCATTTTAATTTACGGGCTCAAAACAACTTATTCAACTTCCTCTATACGTTCAATATATTCAATATTTTCACTTATATTTTTCAGAATGCTTTTCCAGTATGACACTTTGTTACACGTACTTCTTTCTATGATGATGAACCGCGTTAGACTGCTCGCATCTAATCAGCTCTGTCCCTCCGTTCAAAAGCTGTACTCCCCCTTTTCTTTTGTGAGACCAATCATGTTCTCACGGGCTTCTTGAGCGTCCTCCTAGACTTTCCTCTAACGTTCCCATTGGTTTTCCCTGAGGCTGTCCTTTTCTTATTTGCTGTTGAAATGTTTTGCCAAGCGCGCCGTAATCTCCGCCTTCTTCTGAGGTTGTTTGCTTTTCGATAATATCGCTCGCTCTCTCACGGACCTCCTAAGCCTACCATGGTGTGTCATAAATCTGTCACCCTCTTCTGTCCAGCGTCCTCAGCCCCAACGCTTACAAGTGCTTCGAATAAATTTCTCTCCATGTGGTTCAGCCGAACCCTCTCAAGTTTCGCTGGCCTCTTCTCCTCATGTTATTTTAAGATCGCCCTGTCTACAAACACTTTTGTGGAAAGGTTTCTCTGCCCTGTAAGAGATCTTGTAACCAAGTTCCCTCAGAAATTCCTTCGTGTTAAAATAAATACAACACTGCCCGATGCTCTTCAGATTGGCCTTACCAAAACATTCTTTCAACGAACGTGTGGGCTCGATCACTCTCTGTACTGCTGAATGCGCACCCTACAATGTTTTAACAACACATAAAGCAAAGCCCACTGATGTATTTTTTCTTTTTAAAGTACAAAATTTGTTACACGTAAATTTGTTACACATGATCAAAAACTCGAATTTATCACACCTGGTTAAGATTTTCCCTAAATTCTCATTTCTAATTCGAAAATTGATTATTCTTAACAGATTCTCGACAATGTTAGTTTTTAATATTTTATGAAATTAGGCTGAAGTGCGGCTGAGGGCGATCACTACAGGCCATAGTTTAATTTCCCGCAGCTGCTGAGAACACTTCCCCGGGCAAGCGACATATTCGCTTTCTCCGGACTAATTATCTCATTGCACGACAGCAACCATGCAGCGCTTCACAAGCTTCTTTTTCACTGCATCATGGGAAACAGAGAAAAGGAGCAAAAAATGATGTAATAATTCTCTCTAACTCAATGAGCTTACATTGTATATCTCATCTCCCATAATTAGGACATGAGATGTGGAATCATTTAAAACCAATTGAAAAGAAAAATAATCTCAATATGTAAAAGCTCGTTCACTGGTAGGCTGCTCTAGTTACGTGAATTTTCCTATTTACTTCTGTTATGACTGAACGCTAGCAGAACAATCCGTCGTGTAAATCCCTCAAAAGTCTTCCCGGCAGAACACCTTTCACCGAGCAGCTGCCTCGTGCCTCAACTCGGTGCCTCTACTTTCATCGTTACTTCAACGCGTTTCCCCGGGCCATTTCCGACTGCTCTCCTTTGGCTACGATGAGCGTAAGCTTTGTTCGTCGGAATTCGTCCTAACTCCGTGAGGGAAACCATGAGAGGCTAAAGCACTCTTCACCGCACTGCACTGCCCCGCCTTCCTCTTCTCGGCACCCATGACTGTGGGAATCCGTGTCTGGACGGGAGTCTTCACGTCTTCTCTGCGTCGTCAACGGAACTCCCTACTTGATGGCAGCTGAGGTTGGTTCGTAGACTTGGCGCACGTCTACCAGTGATTTAGCTGCCATTGAGCTTCTATAAGATCCACTCCCGTAAATTTACCTGGTGAAATATAACTATAACTTACCTTGAACCTTAAATGTATAAATTTATAACTATAACTTACCTTGACCTTAACGGTATAACTATAACTATAACTTACCTTGAACCTTAACGGTATAACTATAACTTACCTTGAACCTTAACGGTATAACTATAATTATTACTTACCTTGAACCTTAACGGTACAACTATAACTATTTACTTATAACTAAAACTATTACGTAACTTTATAACCGTTTGTCTACAACGATATCAATAACGGAATAATTCCGTTGATATGGAATTCATGTTTTTTCTTTCTATTTTCACCAGGGCACGACTAACTGAAGTGGTCCGAGAAGATCGCGCCCATTGATCTTCTCTACTTGGTGGCCGTATGCAGCGTCATCCAAATCTAACGAGCTGCTGGCAAAATCTATGTTGTTCACTTAATTATTCGCCTCTTAACTGTAACGTTTCGCGAATAAATTCTCCCGGCCATCAAAGTTTATTTTCTCCACTTCGCCTATTTTTTCGTAATTAAGGAATAAAATATAGAGTCCATTTATTTTTCGAAAATGTTGGTGTACAAATATATTACATGATGGAACGATCATAAAGAAAAGAATATGAAGGACTCAGTACCTGATTCTAAATCTTGTAACAGCCGCAGAATTAAATTATATAACGGCCTCAGAATTATTTAGAATTATACATATGTGTATACCTGGAAGTAGCTAGAAACATAGTATTGTTTCTAAATTTTAAATTTACTTTCAGCCATTTGATGAAACTAGTTTTCTGAATCACTTTATCTGAGCATGAGTAACTTTTTCTTTATACATCATTCAGAGATTGGAAATTTATTTAGATATTATCTAGAAAAGGATCTTTGTCTCATGAGAAAGTCCTGTAACCTAGAATTAGATCTTACACCTGATCTCGTGACCCAAACACCGATTGTAAGGCCTAGTTAATTAATTTATGTTTTATTCCATTCAAGCCTGATATTCATCATCTTATGCATTGGTTTTCAAATGCCTTATAACTAACACCAGGGCGCAATGAAAGCTTTCACCGGTCAAACCGGTTCTCTTTTCAAGCACCTGTGTGGAGTGGAGAATTGCAATTGAGTTCTCTCTTTTCCCGACGGGGAGAATCACCGGGCGGCGCACTGCCGAGATTCGAACTAATGACCTTTCCCGTGAAGAGCGCGCGCTATTAATCACTCGACCACAGTAACCAGAGCCAGATCCATCAACAGATCAGTTGTCCCAGGTCAGATCTTTTCACTGGGTAGAGTGTTTACAGTTTTTATCTCTCTTTCCATATTTTTCTAACACACAGCGAACTAAAATAGTACATTTTCTGCTTTGCTTTCACTTGATTCAACTACTGGTATAGATGTTACAATAATTAGTGAGGTTTTTCCACTGAATAGATATAAGGCCCACTGTATCAAGAAATTTTCAAAAACCAATATGTTAAACTTTTGTATTAACTTTTGGGAAATGTGCATTTTTTCATAGCCCTTACAGATCACCACGTTGTGCCCTGAGGGACTCCACTTCTTCCATGAAAGCCCGTACCCTCACCGGGCACACTTCCTCCTCCCACCTGTCGAAAATAAATTAAAAAATATTTTTGCTTCTTTGTAGTTGATACACATCATATTGGTACATGTTTCATTCATACAATCCAATTCATTTCAAATAATTAAATTCAAAATTTATTTATCCCGATCTAATCAATACATGTGACACCACACACTCTTAATTAAAATTACAATTCACTTATGACAATTTAGTAAATTCTTGTGGCACCACGCACTGGGGTGCCAATACCCTTTAAATAACGCCAAGACGCCGTGACGATTGATCCCGGTCGTGCCAGTTCCCATTTCATACACCTGGGTCCTGTTGGGGCTAAATACTTGCTTTTCCCAATTGGAAGAGACCCCAGGCTCTGCAGAGTTTCGAATATCATTGACACTTGGATCCTGTTGTGTCTAACTACTTTTTTCTCCCAACTGGAATAGACCCCAAGCTATGCTGAGTTTCGAATATTAATGATACATGTGTCTTGTTGGGGCTAACTTCTTCCTTCTCCCAGGGGAAAAAATACCAGGCTCACAGTACCGGGTATCGAACCCTCGGTCAATACATGAGGCGAGTGTCATTGGCCACTAGATGCGAGTACCAAGGTGTTGGGTACGAGCTTTCTTTAGTACGAGAGACTTGATGAACATACACCGGCTCGCGTGTGAGTAGTTCTGTCTCGTAGCACACGTAGAACTTTGTAGTACGAAGGTTCTCGTACCCGCAAGTGCACATATCTCTACGCCCACATGCGTACCGTCACGCGAACACATGTGCCACTGTTCATAAAGAGTTCATGCACACACACACACGTACATCCACACGCGCACGTACCTGTACGCTCACGTACATGCATACACACGTGCACAAACACACGCGTGCCTGCACGCTCACGTACCTGCACGTTCAAGTGCATGCATTCACACGTACATGCACACGCACACACACACACCTGCCGTGCTGTTTGAAGTGGGACCCCACAATGAGGGCGGCCGCCCCCATGTACCGCCCGACGTTGTCCACCCGCACCCCCGACCCCACCACCACGGGGGTGTGGGGCAACGCCGTCACCACCTCTGTGAGGGGTTAAGGGAGACTTGTTACAGGGTACGAATCATGTTTGTTAAATGCGGTTAAGCGTTTCATAATTTATTTGTGTGCCATTTTAATCACCATTTTTGAAAAAAATTAGGCTACTTCATTCATCAGGTGATTGTTTCTTTTTCGTAGAGGGCCACATTTTGGAATATAAAGGCCCTGGTTCGAGTCCTGTCTCGCAACCACGTTTTTTCACCAGAGCAAAGCAGATCTCCTGGTAATAATAGAAAACGAATAAAAGTAGGTAATGTTAACGCTCCCTGTCAGCTGCAACATCATTTGTCAGCTACAAGACCTCTCAGCAACAACATCACCTGCACCAGTCAGCACCACTACCTGTCAGCTCGTCAGCGTCCGTCTCAGCACCCGTCGCGGTGCCCGTCAGCACCACCGCCGAGGCCCCAAAAAACGCCGCCGCCTGCGCCGTCTCCGCCAGGCTGACGTCATCCGTCAGCGCGTGGGAGCTGACGAATGTTGTGTGCATGTCGTATGTTACGACGGTGGGTGTGTTCTTGTGTCGTATATTACGACGGTGGGTGTGTTCGTGTGTCGTATATTACGACGGTGGGTGTGTTCGTGTGTCGTATATTACGACGGTGGGTGTGTTCGTGTGTCGTATATTACGACGGTGGGTGTGTTCGTGTGTCGTATACTACGACGGTGGGTGTGTTCGTGTGTCGTATATTACAACGGTGGGTGTGTTCGTGTGTCGTATATTACGACGGTGGGTGTGTTCGTGTGTCGTATATTACGACGGTGGGTGTGTTCGACTGTTGTATGTTGTGATAGTGGGTTTGTTCGTCGTCGATTGTATGTTACGACGGTGTGTTCCTATGTTGCGTGGTTTCTTTTATATGAAATAAGAAGAATTTGTTGGAAGATTCTTCTAACAAAACTTTCCTTTGGAGAAAATTTTGACGCGTTCATCAACATTTCGAACTGTGTTGAGTATTATGGACTAGTGTTTTACTTATTATTATAAATCAGTATTTTAGGTATTATAAATTCGTATTTTAGTTGTTTATATTTTACATAAATTATGTGAGTGTATAGGGACATTATCCTAGAGAGACATCATTCGACGATAAAAACATAGGTATTTAATTTATTATTATGAAACATTCCCTGAACCCTCACTGTACTGACCAAACAATGAATTTACATGAGAGGTGTTGAAAATCGAAAAGCATAATTTCTTTGGCAGATAAACGAGTATTTTCTTTATAAATAGTATTTCATATCTGAACATAGAACATTAGTTTCAATAATATTTTTCAAGAATAAATATCTGTAGATAAGTGTTGCTTACTTCACTCACCTGTGTTTTTTCTTGATGTCTGCCCAGACAGAGATGTGATCTCCGCCTATCGAGCGTCGGTACCTATGAAATTAACTGGCCTTATTTCTCGAACCTTAATAACCTTTTATAATAAATGATATACTCAGAGCGCCATATAAGTTGGTTCAGTAAAATCTAATGGATTTTTCGTTGCAGCGGTTGTTGGCATTACACTACTTATTAGTAGTAAGAAGAATAGCAGTTATCAAGAATGGCAGAAGTTAGTAGTAGTTGTGGACTACTGTTGCTACAACACTTACATGTGGTAGCTATGGTGCACATGTACACACGTACTACAGTACACACGTACCACAGTACACACGTACCGCAGTACACACGTACCACAGTACACACGTACCACAGTACACACGTACCACAGTACACACGTACCAGAGTACACACGTACCTGAGCAGAGGCCCAGCACAAGCGTCAGTGTACCCCTCGTCGGCCACGTGTCCGAACACGTACCCTTCTGCCCTGACGAAGTCCAAGTCGCTGGCCACGGCGACGGCTAGAGCTTCTTTGTTGCAGCCAGCCAGCACCTGCCGGATATTGTTGTAGTGTAATTCATTCAGAGTATATAGTACGCGCAGTCCCCTTTATGTAACTCATTCATGAGTAAATACTACGTAAACCCTCGTAGCGTAATTCATTCATCAGTAAATACTACGTAAGCTTTCGTACCGGAATTCATTCATAAGTGAATACTACGTAAGTCCTCATAGTGTAATTCATTCATAAGTAAATACACTCTAAAGCAAAAGTTTGGAATCACTTCTTGAGATTGGTTTCGCGTGATTTTGAGCACTAAATATTTTTTCAATAACCATAAAAATTACATCATTTTAAACTTTCAACTCTTAACTTTAAATTTAAACCAAATTCATTCAAATCAAGCCAGTATTTCGGGAGCTATCCCGGATTAAATCAAGGAGGTAGGAAAACAAGGAAATATGGGAATGAATAAAACAACAAAAAATAAAAAATAAAAAATTTAGTGTCAATACTTTGTGTTCGCTCCCCTTTCCCTAATAACTGCTCGAAGACGATTTTTCATCGACCTGATCACGTTCTGAATTGAAAAAGTGAAGAATCAAGTTCCCGAAATACTGGCTTGATTTGAATGAATATGGTATCAATTTAAAGTTAAGAGTTGAACCTTTAAAATTATGTAATTTTTATGGTTATTGGAAAAATATTTAGTGCTCAAAATCGCGCGGAACCAATTTCAAGAAAGTGATTCCAAACTTTTGCTTTGGAGTGTACTACGTAAGCCCTCGTAGCGTAATTCATTCATAAGTAAATACTACGTAAACTCTCGTAGCGTAATTCATTCATGAGTAAATACTACGTAAGCACACGAAGTGTAATTCATTCATAAGCAAATACTACGCACAGTCCCGTAGTGCAATTCATTCATGATCAAATACTACGCGTACTCTCCGTAGCGCAATCCATTCAGGTTCAATACTTAAATATATTCAATTTCTGGAAAATAATTCATTCGTGAATTCGTGAATAAGCTTCAAGCATTGATCTGCTTAAAGTTATACAGTCCGTACACTACACAAGGAGTCTGCTCACTAGTATACGTCATACCTACACACACACACACACTCGTGTACGTTGCACGGGCTGCGACACAAATGACTCGTATATCTGCACGTTTTCGCCTACACGTGGCAGGACAGCAATGACGTTACACTAGTGGTCTGAATATGGCTACAGTTTTGAATCGGATTTAAGTGATAAAGGCATTTCTTCGCACAATTACCATCAGCACATAAGTGACATTGGGTGCGAGTAATTAAAGTTACCCATTGTGGGAGTGAAGAACGTTTATATATATATATATATATATATATATATATATATATATATGAAGATTTGGCAAACATATATGGGCATCATCTCACCCAAATCAAATGTGAGGCTTTAATTTAGACTCTCCAACTCATCGCCCCATATCTGTGACCACTTCTGTGACGTTACAACTTATATGACGTCGCAAACTTTGTAACACCAAGACATCTGTGACCACTTTTGTTACATCACGACTTTTAGTACATCAGGAGCACTGGAGACACACGCCCCTGCCCACACCTGGCAGCCGATGGGGAGGGCGCGCCCCACGACCCTCCTGACGGCGACGCAGACGGCGGTCATGACGGACACGAGCTCAGGTCCTGCGTGCTGGGGCCGCACGTAGGGCGCGTCGTGCATGTTCTCCACCAGGAGCGCGTCCTGGGGGTGAGGGGTGTGGTGATTTGGGGTGAGGGGGGTGATGAGGGCTGTTAAAGGGGTGATGAGTGGTGGTGGTGAGTGGGGTTGTTATATGGGGGTGTTAAGTGGTTAGTAAGGTGATTAATGGGTGTGGTGAGGACGGGTGATTAGTGGGGGTAATTGGTGGGGTGATGAGAAAACGTGGCCATTAGTGGTGATTAGTTGTGACAATTAGCGGCGGTGATCAGTGGTGGCGGTGATTAGGAGGGGGGACCAATGGTGGTGATTATTGGCGATAGTTGTCGTGATTGCTGGGGGTGAATGATGAAAGTAATTAGTTAAGGGGGTTAATGTGGGTGATTGATTTCGAGTAATAGTGTTGGAGACGAATGAAGATTATTACTTTATGGTAATTAGTGGTGTTAATAAATGAGTAAGTAATTCATAAAAAAACAATTACAAGAGATTGGTGATGCAGGTTTTGTCGCAGATGATTACTAATGCGGACACTCAAGGGCTAAATTTCTTTCTAGCGTTATTGATTTGTGATTAGTTCAGTGCTCTTTTGGTGACAGCGCAGCTGGCAACACATCTGGAAACACATCTGGCAATACATCTGGCAGCACATCTGACAACACATTGTCATGCCTCTATTCGTAACGGCACGCCATGCACGAACGACGTTTGCGCCAGCGAGGGAGAGCTTTGTACCCAGTGCACTAAAGACCGTTGCAAGATTCTGCGTGCATCAGCAAGAGCTGCATCAGCAGCTCGAGGCGACGCCAGCCTGTCAACGACGAGGGCTATGCCATAGAAAGTCACGAAAGTACGCTAGCAGACGGTTGGTGATGCCAACCGCCATGAAGAATAGCCGCGGTATTGCTTCTATAAAAGACCGGGTGTAAGGTTAGGAGTATCTGATCCCCATGCGTGTCATTATCGTCGAAGGTCCTCGTACACGCCCTCTTTGCTTGAGTCTTTGTGATAGAATCCAGTCCGGCGTGCTGGGTGTTATTATTGTATAATTTACGTTTGTGACTTCACGCTCAAAGCAACTGATTAACTACATAAAGTAAACGAGGCTACTTCGAACACATCGAAACCTGCACCTGCGCTTCACCTAAGATACGTGAGACATTCTCTTTGTAGCTGTCAATGTTTGCGGGCTTTAATCAGTCCCCGATATATTGGTGATATCCGTTTATAACAGTAAATTGTGTGGCCACATATAATGTGTGTTTCAATGCCTGCTATACTTGCGCCTTAATTAGGATGCCGACCATGAGATTTCGCTGAGATTGAGAAAAGAGATTTATTTCATTTGAACGATTTACCCGAAAAGAAAAATTTAATCACTTCGTTCGATCCTGGAAAAGGAGGATCGTAACACATCCGGCAACACATCTGGCTACACATCTGGCAATACATCTGGCAACATATTCCGCAACACATCTATAGTAGCTCATCTTGCAACAAATCTAGCAAAATATCTGGCAACCCATCTGTCAACCCCTGTGGCAACTCACGACGCCAGCCTGCCGGTACAGGAAGGCGTCTGCCTCTGCCCGCTGCAGCAGCTGCGGCACGGCCTGCGTGCTGCGCGGCGTCCCTGGGAAAAGGAAGATACTCAGCTCCGCCAACGGACTTTCAGCCACATCGACTGTTCCGTTTTGGGTTCAGTTATTATATTCTTACGTATTTTACTCTCGTAAGCATTTATTGTCATAATCTGTTAATTATTACATATATTAATATTGTTACGGTCTGGGTGAATTTGCGAAATTAGAGTCATGGTATTTATATGTATTTCTTGGTAAATGTTTTATTATTCCCATTGAACATGCTAATCAGTAATGTCATGTTAATAAGAACAAGTACAGTAGTCATAACTAACGATAGCTCATTATTATTATAATCAACATACAAACAAAGTACATAATAAAGATTAAGACCTCCATATATTTTTAACAATGAGGTCCATAAAGTAGAGGAGAAAAATTGAAATAATGCGTCAGTATTTGTCTAATGTATCTGTCAGGTGTACTTATCACATGTATTTGTTAGGTGTACCTATACCTGTCAGGTGTACTTATCAGTTGTACTTCTCAGTTGTACCTGTCAGATATACCTATACCTGTCCGATGTACTTTTCAGGTGTACTTATACCTATCAGGTGTACTTCTCAGTTGTACCTGTCAGATATACTACCTGTACAGTATACCCGTCCAATGTGCTTTTCAGATGTACCTATACCTGTCAGGTATACTTCTCAGATGTAGAGGCGCTCTGTAATAACACAAAAGGTTCACGGCGCGACAAGCGGGACATGGGGATGCAGGTGAGGACATCAATGGGATATCCGGCACTGTGCGGTGGGTATCCTGTACAGGAAAGGATACATGGCAGCACCGGACGTGCACGGCTGTACATTGACGAACACGGCTGTACACTGACGAGCACGGCCGGACACTGAAGTGCACTAACGTACACTGACGAGCTCCACTATTTATTACGTACACTGATGCACACTGTGTTGCGCGAAAAAATAGGGGTAGCTTGGTTTACAAAGTTTCTTACGACAAAAAAGTCATTTATAAAAACTTTTAATATGAGAGGACACAACTACATGTAAAATATATTTCCTTGCACACCCTTCTTAGTAAAATGTATGGTCGGACCGTCTGAGGGAGATGTGGATAAATTGTTAATATTAAAAAACTTCTCATCGTTTTGTGTGTGGGGGACTTGCTTTGAAGAACACAGCGGTGTATTTTGACAGGGCAGGTCCTAGGTTCGAGCCCATCATCTTGGAAGTTTATTAGCTGGATTAAGCTCCTCCTCTGGCGATGTAGAAAACGACGTAGAGGATTTAGGGGAAACCTTCATGTTCAATAAAATTGCATTTCCCTCTTCGCTTCTTCCTCCACAAGTCAACACTAAAAGAATTAAAATTTCGAACAAAATACCATAGTAAAACAAAAAACTATAAAAAATTCAACTTGCCTGGCAGCGCACCGACGTGTATCATAGCTACCACCAGCGGTTTCTTATTGGTTTTCACAAATAAACTCATCGTTATATCGTCCAACTGCCGCTCGTATGTCCGCACTGAGCCTTACACTGTTTTAGCACACACGTCTTATCATTATATTTCCCTTATCTATTCTTTCGGTGGACCAAGTAGCTTGAGATGATGATTGGACCTTATCTTAAACTATCAGTTGTTCTATTAGGCCATTGAAGGAGTCTCGTTTTGCTTGTATTGCAAGTGTTTTATGAACGAAAAACGTTCGTTGAGTGCATTGTAACTTACGTTGATCAGCTGTTTTGCATAACTGGAAATTCAACTACGTTTTTCATCTGAGCAGGGCGCGTCGGAGAGGCAGTGTCCACAGCTCTGTCTTCTGACTCTTCTCGCTCTCCCTCAGTGTTGTGGATGCTGCTGACGTAAGTGGTGTTTGTGTGATAACGCTCTCTACATTTCTCGTCGGTGATCGAGCACGCTTGAATAAACCATTCGTTAATAATGGTGTACACGTTACGGACCATCGCACTGTGTTTTAGCTTACATGAGCGTGATAATTTGTTTTCTCATATGATCTCTGTGGAACGTATAATTTTGAAATCTTTTTATCTTCTTTTCGTGCCCAATTTCTCTCGGGGCTAAACTGATCCGAGTGTGTCGCGATGAAAAAAATGTTCGATTCTATAACTTGTAATCAAGTCCGGATTTTTCAATTATTTTCCGCACTAAAACATGTTTCCTCAGCTAAATGGGTTATCGATTTCTGAGGAACTGTTTGGCCGAAGCTCCATCCCGTCATAGCGCTCAACCAATTTTTTACCGGAGCGTTCTTTCTTATTAATTTTTATAAATACGTGAGTACCTGTCAGGTTTAATTCGTGTAAAATACTAACATACATGTGATTCGTCGATTTAAATATTATGTTCTAAATTATTAGTGACAAAAGTTTGATAGTAATTTTTTAACGTAAATATTTTATTGGCGATCAGCTGTTTTAAACCGATATCAGCTGATCGACGGTGTAAACATGTTCCCAACGTTTAAACGTTTGCGACCATTAGCATGTGCTTGTAGTAAAGCGATCTTGCCGATAATATTGAGTGGACTTCTTACACAGCTTTTAATTTTTTCATCGGAGATTTTATTCGCACCTGATATCGGATGAAAGCATAATCTTTATGAAGAAACGTTGTTTACAAATTCATACTGAAATTTACTTGAAATGTAGTCGACATAGATTTCAAGAATACCATTCTTTTTGATGACGGGCAGGATATTGAGCTTATTTTCAATAGTTTATTGAATTGATTTTTAATAGTGTATAATTTTAAGAGTACATGTAAGGTTAACTTATATTATGTTGGATTACAGAACAGGCTCATGTGATTTGTATATTGTTGAAGTGAAGATATGGCACAATATTTATTATCAGCACTGCCATGTTATGCTATTCTTTGATCAATTTTTTGAATTGGTAAACCCAGATTAATATTATCTAAATCATATCATAAGTTTAGGATATTCAAATGTAGAATTAAAACTTGGGTAAATGTGAAGGAGAGGATCATAATCCATTTTCCACTTTTAAGTCCCTAAACCTAGCTAATTAGATGTAGGCTAAATAAATAACTTTTTTCTGTGCATTTTCTGTCGCAAATGAGTATTTAACAAGTTATAGTGATAAATTACTTACCGCAACTCTAGTTTTTGAAGCAGAAAGAAATTGTTTTGAGTGTAAGAGTGTAAGACTACAATGGACTCTTGCTTCCAACGTGCTTGACTCAAAGACATAGGTTGACATACTGCTCTAAATCGTTATTTTTAGGTGAATAACCTTCATTGTGTTATTAACTAAAAGATCCTAGATGTGGATTCAGGCTCTGCGGGGCTGCTAATAATAAATTACAAAGTACCCAAACTAAACCTACCTACTGCTATAAATTGTTTAATACTAATTTGCGACGGAAAGCACATAGAAGAAATGTTATTTATTTTGATCTAATTAACTATGTTTAGGCAGCAAAAATTGTAAAATATATTTTGGTCTTCTCCTTTACAAATATCAAAACTTTACCTGGTTCCTAGTTTTTATTTAGATGAAAAATATGTAGAAATATTTTTCATCAAAAATTGATTCTGGCAAAAAAACTAGGTCCTAAATTATATTTTATTAATTTTTCAGCATGGTAGCTGTTTCATACTACTTGTTTTATGTAACATCAATTTTTCATGGGAATATTATTGAAAGTAAATTAGCTAATCTGGTACACTGAGGCAGACAGCAAACTTGGGATGTTATATTTTCACCTTGGCTGCATGCTGATGTCAAATATTCTTCATAGGATATTGACATATGTATTAAACATAAAATTATCTAAATCTTTGCTGTAGTCTGTCCAAGTTATTAACATTTCTGTGTTTGTTTTGATGGGAAAGTTCAGTTCACAGTATTTGAAATATACAAAAAATTTGAAATTGTATGGTTTTAAAAAATACTACAAAACGTAAATTCACTTAATGATTTTCAATATTTTTTTATATAAAACCATTAGTTGTCTAGTCTAGCACACCTTATATACAGATTACCTATTCCCTTAACTCTATACCAAATTGTACCTTTTCCTTACTTCTCCTTCAAGTACCTTTGTTGGGGGTTGTAGAGGCTGAAACTAACTTATATAGTGTTAAAGGAAAGACTTTGTTTTACTTAAACATCATAGGTATGGTCAGCAGATGTCTGTTCCTCCATATAAAAGGATTTTTTCTCTAATCTATGGATGTTCATTTGTTATAATCTATGGCTGTTCATTTGTCCAATGAAACTTGAAAAAGCACTACCTAGTTGATCTGGCTTTAGCATATTTTTTTTATATTTTACATAGTGCAGTGCATATTGTTGCACAGTAAATTGAAATCAACAGCATTTTTATTTTTTTATTCTTTTAGATAATGATTTATTTTGGTATGAGTAATAAATATCTCTCACTGGCTACTAGGAAATTTTTTTGTTGCCATTCCACCATGTGTGTTGGTGCCATTCCCCCTTATGTGTGAGTGGCAGTTGCCGGCAAATATCGCATTAGTTAGGCCTTCTTGGGATCCAGGTTACGGATAAGAGCAGGTCATCCTCATCTCCTCCTCTAGAATTGTTCTATCAGTACTTATGCTGCATCTATGATGAAAAAGGGTAAATTAATATGTTGTTCTTAAATGATGACTATATATTTCCTAAATGACTATATATTTCTTAAAAGATGACCATGTAGGCCTAAGTTCCTGTATGATAATTGTATAATTCCTTAATAACTATACCAGGATGTCCCACAAAAATGTCACCAACTTTTTAATTGATTATATTTCTGCTTTGAATTAAGATATTTTAATATTTTTCACAATGTAATAAATTTTGTTTCCTTTTTGAAAAATTCAAGTTTTTGGAAATCGGTTAAATAACCTCTATATGACATCAGGTATAATTTATGGTTTCTAAATGCTGAACGTTCCTCTACATGACATTGGGTATAATTTATGATTTTTATAAACTAAATGTTTTGTATGACATGAGGTATCATTTACAGTTTCTATATGTGCAATGTTCTCCTATATGATATATGGTATAATTTATAGTTTTTATATGCCAAATGTTCCATTAAAAATTCATTGTAATAAGATATTATTGCATAAAATCATTGATAATTTGTGGAATATTTTATCACAAGGATATAACTTGGCCTTTTTATGACCAAGTTTTGCGATTAGAGTTTGAACGGAAGCAATGAATAATTTGACCTTGCGTTTGAAGAACAACAATTCTAGCACACGTAAGATGATTATGCAATAATTTTCATTCTAGAATGTGTGTGCAAGTCAAATTCTTTAGGAATGTCACAATCTTTGCATTAGAAAAGTTACAATATTTGCTATAGAAATGGCATAATATTTGGCTGTACAATGTCACAATCTTTGCTTCAGGAATGTTTCTTTCATAATTTATAATTGGAACGTACATTCATTTACAATTACCCCCTGTGCTGCCTTCAGTACTGCTCTAATTAAATTGTCTGCCAGTGCAGGGAGCTCATTTGGCACTCGCCCAGTTTTGTGCTGTGCTGCACACTTTGCTAAGGGTTTGTTGTTTGTGTCCCTTGCTTGTGAAATTGTTCAAGTCACTTTATAGTACAAAATTTTCAAAACAGGTTAAATTAAAAAATTTGTTTAAAGTAGGTTGAGTAAAGGAATTTTTAAAGGAAGTTGGTTAAAGTAAAGGAATTTTTAAAGGAAGTTGGTTAAAGTAAAGGAATTTTTAAAGGAAGTTGGTTAAAGTAAAGGAATTTTTAAAGGAAGTTGGTTAAAGTAAATGAATTTTTAAAGGAAGTTGGTTAAAGTAAAGGAATTTTTAAAGGAAGTTGGTTAAAGTAAAGGAATTTTTAAAGGAAGTTGGTTAAAGTAAAGGAATTTTTAAAGGAAGTTGGTTAAAGTAAAGGAATTTTTAAAGGAAGTTGGTTAAAGTAAATGAATTTTTAAAGGAAGTTGGTTAAAGTAAATGAATTTTCAAAGGAAGTTGGTTAAAGTAAATGAATTTTTAAAGGAAGTTGGTTAAATTTAATGAATTTTTAAAGGAAGTTGGTTACAGTAAATGAATTTTTAAAGGAAGTTGGTTAAAGTAAATGAATTTTTAAAGGAAGTTGGTTAAAGTAAATGAATTTTTAAAGGAAGTTGGTTAAAGTAAATGAATTTTTAAAGGAAGTTGGTTAAAGTAAATGAATTTTTAAAGGAAGTTGGTTAAAGTAAAGGAATTTTTAAAGGAAGTTGGTTAAAGTAAAGGAATTTTTAAAGGAAGTTGGTTAAAGTAAAGGAATTTGTAAAGGAAGTTGGTTAAAGTAAATGAATTTTTAAAGGAAGTTGGTTAAAGTAAATGAATTTTTAAAGGAAGTTGGTTAAAGTAAATGAATTTTCAAAGGAAGTTGGTTAAAGTAAATGAATTTTTAAAGGAAGTTGGTTAAATTTAATGAATTTTTAAATGAAGTTGGTTAAAGTACAGGAATTTTTAAAGGAAGTTAGTTTAAGTAAAGGAATTTGTAAAGGAAGTTGGTTAAAGTAAAGAAATTTTTAAGAAAATAGATTTGGTAAAGTAATATTTTAAATAGGTAGGTTAGAGTGATGAAATTTTTAAAAGTAAGTAGGTTGAAGTAGAGATATTTTTAATGTAAGTAGGATAAGGTAAAATTTTAAAGGATATAGGTTATAGTAAGTAGATTAAAGTTATTAGATTAAAGTAAGTAGGTTAAAGTTAGTAAATTAGTAGGCTATTGTGAAGAAATCTGTTTTCTTTCCTGTATTTTCTGTGGCTGACTGCAAAACATTGGTTGTATAATTAACTTCTTGTGTGGCTGTGTGAACTGTGTATGGCAGCTTGTGTGACTGTAAATATGTGAAAATGACTGAGAGTAGCTGAGTAAATCTATACTATAATAAGAGCTGCGTCCGTCCGTCTGTCTCTTTGCCCGAAGCCTCCAGAAAGTGTGTGAAGAGCGTATCTGATACGGGCCGTGTGCACTTGGCCTAACCAACTTTCGAGAGATAGAATTTTTTTGTTATAGCCTTTCTTTCATTTCGCCTTCTTCCTCATTTCAAATAAAGGGGGGTGGACCAGTTACATATGATGTGAGACTTAAGTAAGAGTGTAAACTAAGTATCGATTTTGTGCGGTTTGATTTGATGCTGGAAATTATGTTGAACTTGTGAATGACTAAGTTGCACAGCTGGCACAGGTGCACAGCTGGCCCGGTTGCACGGGTGCACAGGTGCACAGCTGGCCCGGTTGCACAGCTGCACAGCTGGCCCGGTTGCACAGCTGCACAGCTGGCCCGGTTGCACGGGTGCACAGGTGCACAGCTGGCCCGGTTGCAACCACAGGTGCACAGCTGGCCCGGTTGCACGGGTGCACAGGTGCACAGCTGGCCCGGTTGCACGGGTGCACAGGTGCACAGCTGGCCCGTTTGCATAGCTGCACAGCTGGCCCGGTTGCACAGCTGCACAGCTGGCCCGGTTGCACGGGTGCACAGGTGCACAGCTGGCCCGGTTGCACGGGTGCACAGGTGCACAGCTGGCCCGGTTGCACAGCTGCGCAGCTGGCCCGGTTGCACAGCTGCACAGCTGGCCCGGTTGCACGGGTGCACAGGTGCACAGCTGGCCGGGTTGCACGGGTGCACAGGTGCACAGCTGGCCCGGTTGCACAGCTGCACAGCTGGCCAGCTGGCCCGGTTGCACGGGTGCACAGGTGCACAGCTGGCCCGGTTGCACGGGTGCACAGGTGCACAGCTGGCCCGGTTGCACAGCTGCACAGCTGGCCCGGTTGCACGGGTGCACAGGTGCACAGCTGGCCCGGTTGCACGGGTGCACAGATGCACAGCTGGCCCGGTTGCACGGGTGCACAGGTGCACAGCTGGCCCGGTTGCACAGCTGCACAGCTGGCCCGGTTGCACGGGTGCACAGGTGCACAGCTGGCCCGGTTGCACGGGTGCACAGATGCACAGCTGGCCCGGTTGCACGGGTGCACAGGTGCACAGCTGGCCCGGTTGCACGGGTGCACAGGTGCACAGCTGGCCCGGTTGCACGGGTGCACAGGTGCACAGCTGGCCCGGTTGCACGGGTGCACAGGTGCACAGCTGGCCCGGTTGCACGGGTGCACAGGTGCACAGCTGGCCCGGTTGCACGGGTGCGCAGGTGCACAGCTGGCCTGGTTGCACAGCTGGCACAGGTGAACAGCTGGCCCGGTTGCACGGGTGCACAGGTGCACAGCTGGCCCGGTTGCACAGCTGCACAGCTGGCCCGGTTGCACTGGTACACAGGTGCACAGCTGGCCCTGTTGCACAGGTGCACAGCTGGCCCGGTTGCACAGGTGCACAGCTGGCCCGGTTGCACAGGTGCACAGCTGACCCGGTTGCACAGGTGCACAGCTGGCCCGGTTGCACGGGTGCACAGGTGCACAGCTGGCCCGGTTGCACGGGTGCACAGGTGCACAGCTGGCCCGGTTGCACGGGTGCACAGTTGCACAGCTGGCCCGGTTGCACGGGTGCACAGGTGCACAGCTGGCCCGGTTGCACGGGTGCACAGGTGCACAGCTGGCCCGGTTGCACGGGTGCACAGGTGCACAGCTGGCCCGGTTGCACGGGTGCACAGGTGCACAGCTGGCCCGGTTGCACAGGTGCACAGCTGGCCCGGTTGCACGGGTGCACAGGTGCACAGCTGGCCCGGTTGCACGGGTGCACAGGTGCACAGCTGGTCCGGTTGCACGGGTGCACAGGTGCACAGCTGGTCCGGTTGCACGGGCGCACAGGTGCACAGCTGGTCCGGTTGCACGGGTGCACAGGTGCACAGCTGGCACAGTTGCACGGGTGCACAGCTGCACAGCTGGCCACATCACGTGACGCGCTGCTGGCGCAATCCACGCGGCCGTGTGAGGAAAAGTTCAGCCCACACGTGATGGCGGCCGCGCTGTTGTGTTGTGTGGCGTGTGTTGTGTGTGTGTGTGTTGCTAGTGGCGTGTGTTTGTGTGTGGAGTGTGCTTCACACGTCTGTTGAGTTCACATAGAGGAAGGGGGTGGGGGGGGGCAAAATAATACAACCCAAGGATTAAACCGCCAGATTCCACATTTCTAGGTCACGTACAATTACGAAAATTCGACCATGTCTTAACAATGGTATACCAAGGCTAATGGTATATCTGAAACCTAGAAATATATCAAAGAAAAATTTATGGGAACATGTATCATAAATACGTGAATACCCCTCAGGGGGATACATCTGTTGTATGTGTGGGAATTAGCGCTCCCAAGGGGACTATGTGAGGGCCCGAGCTAAAGGTTAGGTAGGCTTTCTTTTGTTAAAATAGAATAGGTTTTGTTGTGTTACGGACCATCTTTTTTCGGTTCACTGCTGTCCTGTTTTTCAGCACCTCCTACTTTCTTCTTCAACTTTTATCTTGTTTCATGAACTTCTTTCTTAGCTTACTGTTTCTGTGCACCTTTTGCATTGATTCCGCGTTCCCTCAACTCCAAACTGAATGGCGCCTTCATCCTTCCTCTCTTAGAACATCTTTGTCGTGGTAATGGGAGGCTAAAACTTTCTTTTCAATCAATCAACGTGTTGTGTCATTTTGCCCCCCACTGTATGTACAGCCCAGCGCTGAGACATGAGAGTGACGAGAAGAATTACGAATAAGACCACACGGCCTGACGCCGCAAGCTCTCGCTAATGCAACAAAAACATGTGCCAGATATGGTAACCTGTTTGTTTGCCTTATGTGCCCAGCCTGGGCGCCTGCATTGCCTGCATTTCAGGTTAGGAATTTCTCCTCTATAGACTCATCAATACTTTACTTGGCATCTCAACCTCATCTGGACGTTACTCTCCCTACCCTGGTGTATTAAATGGGTGTGGCGTGTGTTGTGTGGCGTGAGTTGAATTGTGGGGGTGAGTTGAATTGTGGGACGTGTGTTGAATTGTGGGACGTGTGTTGAATTGTGGGATGTGTGTTGAATTGTGGGATGTGTGTTGAATTGTGGGGGTATGTTGAATTGTGGGATGTGTGTTGAATTGTGGGGGTATGTTGAATTGTGGGATGTGTGTTGAGTTGTGGGGGTATGTTGAATTGTGGGACGTGTGTTAAATTGTGGGACGTGTGTTGAATTGTGGGGGTATGTTGAATTGTGGGATGTGTGATGAATTGTGGGATGTGTGTTGAATTGTGGGATGTGTGTTGAATTGTGGGACGTGTGTTGAATTGTGGGACGTGTGTTGAATTTTGGGACGTGTTGAATTATGGGATGTGTGTTGAATTGTGGGGGTATGTTTAATTGTGGGGGTGAGTTGAATTGTGGGACGTGTGTTGAATTGTGGGACGTGTGTTGAATTTTGGGACGTGTGTTGAATTATGGGATGTGTGTTGAATTGTGGGGGTATGTTGAATTGTGGGGGTGAGTTGAATTGTGGGACGTGTGTTGAATTGTGGGACGTGTGTTGCATTGTGGGACGTGTTGCATTGTGGGACGTGTGTTGCATTGTGGGACGTGTGTTGCATTGTAGGACGTGTGTTGAATTGTAGGACGTGTGTTGCATTGTGGGACGTGTGTTGAATTGTAGAACGTGTGTTGAATTGTAGGACGTGTGTTGAATTTTAGGACGTGTGTTGAATTGTGGGGGTGAGTTGAATTGTGGGACGTGTGTTGCATTGTGGGACGTGTGTTGAATTGTAGGACGTGTGTTGAATTGTAGGACGTGTGTTGCATTGTGGGACGTGTGTTGAATTGTAGGACGTGTTGAATTTTAGGACGTGTGTTGAATTTTAGGACGTGTGTTGAATTTTAGGACGTGTGTTGAATTTTAGGACGTGTGTTGAATTTTAGGACGTGTGTTGAATTTTAGGACGTGTGTTGAATTGTGGGACGTGTGTTGCATTGTGGGACGTGTGTTGCATTGTGGGACGTGTGTTGCATTGTGGGACGTGTGTTGCATTGTGGGACGTGTGTTGCATTGTGGGACGTGTGTTGCATTGTGGGACGTGTGTTGAATTGTGGGACGTGTGTTGAATTGTGGGACGTGGGTTGAATTGTGGGACGTGGGTTGCATTGTGGGACGTGTGTTGAATTGTGGGACGTGGGTTGCATTGTGGGACGTGTGTTGCATTGTGGGACGTTTGTTGAATTGTTGGACGTGTGTTGAATTGTGGGACGTGTGTCGCATTGTGGGACGTGTGTTGCATTGTGGGACGTGGGTTGCATTGTGGGACGTGGGTTGCATTGTAGGACGTGTGTTGAATTGTAGGATGTGTGTTGAATTGTAGGATGTGTGTTGAATTGTAGGACGTGTGTTCAATTTTGGGACGTGTGTTGAATTTTAGGACGTGTGTTCAATTTTAGGACGTGTGTTCAATTTTAGGACGTGTGTTCAATTTTAGGACGTGTGTTGAATTGTAGGACGTGTGTTCAATTGTAGGACGTGTGTTCAATTTTAGGACGTGTGTTCAATTTTAGGACGTGTGTTGAATTTTAGGACGTGTGTTGAATTTTAGGACGTGTGTTCAATTTTAGGACGTGTGTTGAATTTTAGGACGTGTGTTCAATTTTAGGACGTGTGTTGAATTTTAGGACGTGTGTTCAATTTTAGGACGTGTGTTGCATTGTGGGGCGTGTTGTGTGGTGTATTGAGTAAGGAAAAAGGGGGAGTTAGTCACAATTTCCCACTCCTCTCCCTACCAGGTGTAAGAATGGAGTTTCTTCCCCTCATAAAAAAGAAGAACTCAGCCGCAATTCCCCACTCGCCGTAGGTGCATGAAATGGGGACCAGCGCGACCGGGGGTAACCGTCACTGTCCTGGTGTTAGTTATAAGGCATTTGAAAAAACGATGTATTGGATGATATATGTCAGGATTGATTAGTGTTTAACTTCCTTTATTGCCCAACGAATCGCGAATTTCGCGTTGGACGAAATGTGCAGAATGGTAATTCTATTTAAACCCGAGTCTGACGTTTCAATAAATATACGCATGTATAAATGTAGGTAAAATAAATATATGATATAGACCGACGAGAATTGCGACAAAGATGGGACCTTTCATTTGCATCGGACGTTTTTTAAACAATCCGGCAACGCGGGGTGACCCACCGGTGGTCACCGAAAGAATTTCTGCGCCCAGTAGCTACAAAATCTATTTTTATAAACACTTAATCGAAACTAAATGAAGGTTCTATCCCCTCATCGGGATACAACTATTGTATCTATGGGAATTTGCGCTCCCAGGGGGAAATGTGCGAAGGCCCGAGCTGAAAGTTAGGGAGACCTTTCTTTTATTGAAATAAAATGTTTTCTGTTATGTTAAGGACCACCTTTTTTCGTTTCACTGCTGTCCTATTTTTCAGCGCATACTATACTTCAACTTTTATCTGCTCTCATGAACTTCTTCCTCAACTTACTGTTTCTATGCCCCTTCTGCATAGATTCTCCATTCTCTTCTCTCTAAACTAAATGGTGCATTTTTCCTTCCTCTCTTCGATATGCTCTTTTTTTGTAGCGGTAAGGGAGGCTTAAACTAATAATCTAATCTAATGAAGGTTCTATCCATTCGATGTTTGTCATTTTAAAAATTGATAACTAAAATGAATTTTAACTTGAGTTGAATATTGAACTTTAGCAGTACAACCCCCACACTGTTAACGAGGTTAATATGCATGGCACAGCTATCGAGCGGGTTCAAGTATTGGTGACCAACGACGATAAATACGCTTTTATGCTTTACGCTATTTAACACATGGTAGAGGTAGATCAAATATGTTCCATGACGATATTTCACCTACACAGAGGCTTACTGAATATTTCAAATGGCAATATTTAACTTTTGGACTCGGTCGGCACCCTGAGCTTATATTTATTCCGGTGAGTGAAGTACTTCTGTGTCTTTGAAAGCTATATTTACTGTCTATTTATAAACGTTGCATGAAATATACATGATGGTACATAAAGCGTTGTGGCATGAAGAACGAGAGAATAGTCGAATATTGGGTGTAGTCAGCAGTGTTTGTGTGTTTGTGCGGGTTTCGTGTTGTGTTCGTGTAGTGTTGTGTCGAGACGTGTGTGAGGAGCGCAACACGTCAGGTTGTGATGCCAAATTATGGCGGCAGGTGCGTGTTGCGTGCGTCTTGCCAGACCCTTCCCCTGTCCTCTCTCCCTTCATCTCCTCTCATTCCTCTTCTCACCTCATCTCCTCTCATTCCCCTTCTCCCCTCTTTCCTCCTTTCCCTCATCTATCCCTCCTCCCCGGTCCCCCCAAGCTGGGGACCGTATCACAGATACGCTGGGGTCCGGGATCTCACACACGCTCCGTGCGTGCATTCGACAATAATATTATTCTTCCAAGAAAATCGAAACAAATGAAAAAAAGTCAATTTCCAAGCAAAAGTGTCGGATGGTGACCTCTGGCTCTAACTTGCTGACAGCGCCGTCATTTTTGACGGCGTAATTGCGCAAGTTGTGTCAAACGATAAGTTCACACGTCTCCCCCCCCCCCCCCCCCCCACACCTTCCCCCCACCATTCCCTCTAGTTGAATAAGTCAAAGTTAAAACATTTACATTAGAAAGTGTGCAAGTTTGTGTCAAACGATCAGTAAAACTTTAAATGTTTATACTAGTAATTAAAATTAGTAAAAATTTACATCAGCACTTGCGGAATTTGTATTAAACGTAAAGTTTAAATATATCTCCCTTTCGAGAGAGGGCTGAGGTGTATCAGCTGACCGCACCCCCACGTGACTGCCCCCCATCTCACCCCCACGCCTCCCCCTCAGCTCTCAGCTTTAACTCTACGGGGGCGGTGCCCCTAATTCGAATGTCTGGTTACATCCCATAGCGTTGTGTCGGTATTGGCTGTGTCGGTATTGGCTGTGTCGGTATTGGCTGTGTCGGTATTGGCTGTGTCGGTATTGGCTGTGTCGGTATTGGCTGTGTCGGTATTGGCTGTGTCGGTATTGGCTGTGTCGGTATTGCTGTGTCGGTATTGGCTGTGTCGGTATTGGCTGTGTCGGTATTGCTGTGTCGGTATTGGCTGTGTCGGTATTGGCTGTGTCGGTATTGGCTGTGTCGGTATTGGCTGTGTCGGTATTGGCTGTGTCGGTATTGGCTGTGTCGGTATTGCTGTGTCGGTATTGCTGTGTCGGTATTTGCTGTGTCGGTATTGCTGTGTCGGTATTGGCTGTGTCGGTATTGCTGTGTCGGTATTGGCTGTGTCGGTATTGGCTGTGTCGGTATTGCTGTGTCGGTATTGCTGTGTCGGTATTGGCTGTGTCGGAATTGGCCGTGTCGGTATGTTGGCCGTGTCGGTATGTTGGCCGTGTCGGTATGTTGGCCGTGTCGGTATGTTGGCCGTGTCGGTATGTTGGCCGTGTCGGTATGTTGGCCGTGTCGGTATGTTGGCCGTGTCGGTATGTTGGCCGTGTCGGTATGTTGGCCGTGTCGGTATGTTGGCCGTGTCGGTATGTTGGCCGTGTCGGTATGTTGGCCGTGTCGGTATGTTGGCCGTGTCGGTCGTGTCGGTCGTGTCGGTCGTGTCGGTCGTGTCGGCATGTAGGTTTGTGTTGATGTTAGCTGTATCGATAAATGTCATCAGGGAGGCGTAGCAACCACTATAGAAATAAAACAGCAAGATAAGCTGCTTTAATTATTAAGAAATGTGTTTCAATAAGACCTATTTTTAAACGTTTCGGGCACAGGCCATCTTCAGTGGCAAGAAAAGTAAAGTAAAAACTATTTTCGAATGAAAAATTTAAAAACAAGTTATAAAGTTAAGTAAATTGCGTTCATCTTTTAACTATTGCTTGCGGAAATGAACTAAGAGTGTTGTTTAAAGCTTGAATTTACCAATGTACAACGGCTCAAGAATGCGCATCTCTATAAAACTCTGGTTTTGCCACGACCGAAAATTGATTGATGGAAACTTCGTTGTTGCACCCGCCAGAAAGTTCTCGAGCGGCAGAATTGAGCCTGTTCTAAAGCTCCTACCAGAATGCTCGCGAACTCGAGTGCGAAGGGTACGGGATGTACATCCAATGTACCCTGATGCACAACGTGCACAACTAAACTTATAAACAAGGTAGCTTGCATTACGTCAGGAGGCTTATCTTTGCAATTCAAAAACGGTGATATGCTATAGTTATTCGCTGATACAATTTCAAAATCTACATCAGTAAAATATTTCTCAAAACACCAGCTATTTCTTTCTTTAACTTCTCAGACTGCGCACCAAAGTAAGGAGGTGATACATATGCAATGCTATGGGCGGGGTCGATGTTGCCAACTTCAAATCTGTTGCTATAAAGTCTATCGAGGAATAAACGTATTTTTGAATCTTTGCAATTTCCGGAGTAACCTTTGTTCTTGAAGAGATATCTCAAAAAGTTAAATTTTTGATGTAGAAGAGTTAAATTAGTACATATTTTGAATACGAGGGATTTCAGCGTTGTATCACTATTAATCTTAAAATACCACGGACATCAGCGCAAAAACCTAAGCCTAGCCCTGAAAAACTCTTTTTTGTTTAAACAATGGACTCGAATTCATCTGATTTATGAATTAGGTAGTCGAAATATGAATTTTTTCGATGCGAATTACTGTTGTGTGAAGATGATGGAGTTTCAACTCCAGTTACACACATGTGTCAAAACAGAATCGTGATGTGTTTCAAGATGCAGCACCCTCTATTTCCTTTCTACACGGTAATTCTCGAGTTTTGCTAAAGAATTTCCACAGGCCCATTGCCCTGCCCTCCGTCTGTCTTAAAATTTTGATTCTCCAGTCCAGTGATGCCATCGCAGATGTCTTGAACGGCATATAATGAAAATAAGGTTGGTAGCATTACAGATATGGAATCCCAGATCTAAATAAAGGACACCGGAATGATTAAATGGAGCAATATTGGGCACAAATGAACGCAATCTGACCCATACATCGTGGGTTCCATTAATGATGGCGTTGCTGTGAGTTACTCAAGTCGTGGGGCAGGGGCACACAACGCCTCCCTGTGTCTGGTGAGCAGCTCATGCTGGGTCACGTTACTCATCCACATATATAAATGTATATATGAATTGGTTAAACATATATATCTACGTAGTAGGTACACATCTATATCTATGTAGTAGTTATACATCTATATATATATATATATATATATATACATATATATTAGTTACGCATCTATATATATGTATATCAGTTACACTATATATATATGTGTGTGTATTAGTTACACTTACACAATATATATATTAATTATCCATGTATACATACATACCTATACTTATATACATTAGTTGTCACGGCCCAAGCCCGGCTTTCAGTAACAACATCGGCCACACATCCAATTTTTTCATAAGCTTTCTCGCGGATGCGATCTCTTACAAAAGCCCGTTTTAAAAAGACTAAATTCCAAAAAATCGTTGAGAAATGAAGCATTGATTTTAAAGGTTAGTAAACCACAAACACAGTTATGTTTTTTACACAGAAGAAACTTGAAGCGATTATTGTGTTTATTACATGCCAGGCTGGTTTGTGCAATGTTTCTTCTGAGATGTTTGTGTGTCTTCTAGTTGTTTGTTTTATACATGTTGGTAACCTCCGCCCGTCCAACCCCCCGCCCGTCCAACCTCCCCTCGCCCGTCCAACCTCCCCCCGCCCGTCCAACCCCCCCGCCCGTCCAACCCCCTCCGCCCGTCCAACCCCCCCGCCCGTCCAACCCCCCCCGCCCGTCCAACCCCCCCGCCCGTCCAACCCCCCCGCCCGTCCAACCCCCCCGCCCGTCCAACCCCCCCGCCCGTCCAACCCCCCCGCCCGTCCAACACCCCCGCCCGTCCAACACCCCCGCCCGTCCAACCCCCTCCGCCCGTCCAACCCCTCTCGCCCGTCCAGCACCCCCCGCCCGTCCAGCACCCCCCGCCCGTCCAGCACCCCCCGCCCGTCCAGCACCCCCCGCCCGTCCAGCACCCCCCCCGCCCGTCCAGCACCCCCCCCGCCCATCCAGCCCCCCCCGCCCTTCCAACCCCCCCCACCCGCCCTTCCAGCCCCCTCCCCCCCGCCCTTCCAACCCCCTCCCCCCCGCCCTTCCAACCTCCAGCCAAATGTTTTAATATATATATATATATTACACTTACACAGTATCTATATTAGTTATACATATATATCAACTGGATCTGGGGTTGGTTGATATACTGGATTTGCCCGTCCAACCCCCCTGCCCGTAAACCCCCCACACGTCCAACCCCACCCATACACTCCGCAACACAAAAGGGAGCAGTTTTTTCTTGTGTGGTTCGTAATTTTGTTGTTGTTGTGCTCAGCGTGGCACCAACACACAAAGTACCGCTTCTTAATGAACTAAATTGCGCCACGAAAATTGCGCGAGTTTTCCCGAGTTTTCTTCTTTGCGAGTCGAGTTAATTTCGCCTCGAGAACAGGGCTTGTTGTGCTGCAGCGAGGGCTGAGGAAGACACCGCGCTGTTCTTTGTGGAACGCAGATTTATAATGCATGAAGTGTCTTTGCGCTGTCAATATTGACGGCCTAATCTGTCTCGTTTGAATGTTAGATGCGCGAGAATTAGCTCTCCCTGGAGGAATATGTGAGGTCCCTAGCTGAGAGTTACGGAGGCCTTCGACTTGGTGATATAAAATAATAATTTTCCTCGTAACGGACCACCTTTATTCGGTTCACTGCTGTCCTGTTTCTCAGCACCTACTGCTTTCTTCTCCAACTTTTATCTTGTTTCATGAACTTCTTTCTCAACTTTCCGTTTCAATTCACTTTGTGTATAGATTCCGTATTTTCTCAAGTTTATACTAAATGGTGCCTTCCTTCTTCCTCTCTTCGGAACGCTTTGTTTTAGCGGTTAGGGAGGCTTAAACTAACATCTAGTATAATCTGGCGTAAGTTTTCATTCTTCCAGTCGTTTATGTAAATAACGTGCACATGACGTGTACGTGCACGCGACGTGTACGTGCGCACGACGTGTACGTGCACATGACGTGTACGTGCACATGACGTGTACGTGCACGCGACGTGTACGTGCGCACGACGTGTACGTGCACACGACGTGTACGCTTTGAACTCTGTTTACTTACCGAGTCTGGCAGCTGTCCAGCGTGGCTGTGGCTGGGGATTTACTGGATTTGTCTGTGGCTGGGGATTTCTGGATTTTTCTGTGGCTGGGGATTTCTTGATTTGTCTGTGGCTAGGGATTTCTGGATTTATCTGTGGCTGGGGATTTACTGGATTTGTCTGTGGCTGGGGATTTCTGGATTTGTCTGTGCCTGGGGATTTACTGGATTTTTCTGTGGCTGGGGATTTGTGGATTTGTCTGTGGCTGGGGATTTGCTGGATTTTTCTGTGGCTGGGGTTTTCTGGATTTGTCTGTGGCTGGGGATTTTTTTGAATTTCCTGAGACGGGTTTTAAATCGTTCGTCAATCCGTTTCCGTTCTTCATTTCATCATTTGTCAATCTATCACCTCCTTCCCCCCCCCCCCCCTTAACTCTCTAAAAATCCAGTAGTGCAGTTAGGGTCATCTATAAATCCATTTTTTTATTGATCAACCTTTTAATCCAACTGTCAGTTCTGACTAATTCAATTTCATAACTTTGTGGTCGTTTATCGACTTATGAGCGTTTAATCCAATTAGTACTTGTTAATCCTATTATTACCCATTATCTACTCATTAATAATATATCCAATTAATATCCATTAATCCCTCATCACCCACTAATCCAATTCTCCTTTTAGACGCAAGATTGAGACATTCGTCTGTCTCGCGTATAAAACAAATAGTCATCAAAGAGATAACTATTCCCAATTTAAATATTGTTAATTTTGTTTTTATTTTTTCGATGAACCATTTGAAAAAATCGCTTCAAAACGCCTAGGTCAGGCCAATATCATAAAATAGTATTCTTTTCTACGGCTCTGTCGTGCGGGCCTACGGCTGTGCTATTATTACTCTAATTCAAATTTGCTTTTGTTATTGTTTTCGAAAAACGGCTCTTTATATTCATTGGTGCTATGGATAATTTAGAGTAAATACTGAATAACCAGGGTGTCCCAAATTAAAGGTACTCGTCCTTTGAAGTTTTCTCATATATTTTGTGTCTGGTGCAACTAAGTTTGCTTTTACAATATTTAATTTTCTTACATTTAATATTCTTCTCTTTGGTTTAACTCATCAGACTTGTGTCTGTGTCAATAAGCTCCTACATCAGAACAGAGTACCCAGTCTAACTTTCTCGCCTGAGCATGCATGTTTTTCGCAGCCTGAGCGATTTAATTACTTCGGCGGCGAAAAACATGCATGCAGGCGGCGATGAAGTTAGACTAGGTATATGAGTACTGAGCTGTCAAAGAGGGAGTACATTTTTTGGGGCACATTGTATAATTTTCAAAATCCAGTGTGTTGTAGTACATGTCATGTGTCTACTTTTTTGTAAAAAACGTTTTTCCGCTCTTTCTTCCCATAATGAAAATTTCTAATTTTAAATGAATTAATGAACCATTTTCTGCTTACAGTCGGCTAGTGACACCTAGTTGCTAGTTCTCCTGCCTCATCTCCCTCAACTACTAGTTAACTCTCACTAGCAAGTGTTTTTATCTCACATACAATTAGATCCGCCTACGTTAAATTCGAGAAAAGAAATACTTCGAGTTTCACTATCAGTATTTTATTTAGCATGAACCAAAGAACTTTAATTTCTTCTCTATTAGCTACTAAGTGCTATCAACTAAACTAAAAAAACACAATTTCATATCCTAGTTAATTAAATCTTGATACCTGCGCGTCTAGAAAAGATTAGTGCTACATATTTTTTAAATTGTCATACTCCTGAAACTGCGTGCGTATCTCAGACGTACGAAGTTGTTCGCAATTCTGCTGTGACTGGAGAATTTATTGCGACTGGAGAAGAATTTACTGCGAGCGGCGATAAACTGCTGTGAGCAGCGGAGAAACTGCTGTGAGCGGCATAAAAACTGCTGTGAGCGGCGGATAAACAGCTGTGAGCGGCGGATAAACTGCTCTGAGCGGCGGATAAACTGCTCTGAGCGGCGGATAAACTGCTCTGAGCAGCAGAGAAACTGCGTTACGCGGCGATAAACTGCGTTGCGCAGCGAAGAACCTGCTGTGGGGAGGCGGTATCCACTCTACCAATATGCGAAAATAACTCGGCTGTGATTGGTGCTTGAGCTACTTGGCACCCGCATCCCCCTTGCTGATATCCCCACTCTCCATCACTCCTCCTCATTTCTTTACCCCCACTACCCCCTATTTAGGCCTCCTTCCCCTTCCTCCATCTCCCCGTCGCCGGATTTTATCGCTCAATGGTGGGTAGAAATTTACTTATTTCTAATTATCTATTATTTTTTATATATTATTAGGGTTAATTAATTTTTACGTTTTTTGATGAAATTAAATTTGGTCAGATAGGCAAAAGGTTTAGGCCAGTTAGATTTGCCTACCTTATACTAATGCTAGATTTAATAATGTTAGATTTGTCTACCTTATATGCCCCCTGGTGCTCCAGGGGGCACACTGTTAGGTCCCCTCAGCCATTATAGACAGGCCTTCGGGACTTCTGTCTTGCGTGCCCACTTTGCTGTGTTCAGTTTTCACGCCTTCTTGGCTATTTCTTCTTTTGATCCTCTTCCTTTCTAACACGCTGTTCCTGTGCGCAGACTGTGGGGACACACCATGTGCATAGATTCCTCGTTCTGTACAGTCCATGTATATTCACTGTTACTAAATATGCTACAGCTAGGTGCGTGTTGTACGTAAGCATAATGTGCTGTATATGTGCTGTACATAGGAACCAAGTGTTAAATGTAGGTATAATTTTTGCCGTATATTGCGGGAACTGTGAGTATACGTAATCACACATATGACACGCTAGATGTACGCTGTATCACTATTCACCCCTAATAATATTCACCACTATTCAGTTACACCACTGTTGGTGTAACTTCACTCCTCAAGTGTGTTGTCCAGAGCGATAATACTAGGTGCGGCAGTCAACCCTGCAGGATTGACTGACTGCCGGATTGACTGACTGCCGGATTGATTAATGACTCTCCTCTGTAATGACCCTCTCTAATCCCTCTCTACACCCCCAGGCCAGCTACAGCCCGTGGATTGAGGCCAATTTCTGCAAGCGAGAATGCATCAAATTTGTGCCGAGCAGCCGTGATAATGCGAGGTGGGTTACCCTTGCGCCATCACTGGGTTGTCCTACCATCGTAATCATGTTTTTGATTTTATGTATATCGTATATATATCGTGTGTACACCGTATCTATATCGTATGTATATCGTATGTATATCGTAAGTCGTATGCATGCGTATTTTGTAGGTATATCGTGAGCAGAAAACTGCTCTCGAGCCATAGTCTTCATAATTAAGAAGGTGATGCTTATCAGTTACCTCGTGAATTGAAGTACCGTATCCCGCGACCTGACTACCCGCCACCCCCGCCGCCGCAGGTGCTGCTGCGGGCAGCTGTGGCAGTACCACCGCGACGGGTCTCCCGCCACGCTGCGAGGGGCGGACGAGCCCCACTGGACCCCCTCCCGCCACACGCACCTCCTCCCCACCGACGCGTACGGCACCATCGAGTTCCTCGGCAGCTCCATCCCCACCAAGGCTCAGGTTGGGGAGTTGGGGACTTGAAGAATTGGGGATTGCGAGGGAATTTGGCATTGGCTGATTTGGGGGAACTAGTGATAATGGGAATAGGGAAATGGGGGAAATAACGAGACTAGGATACTAGGAATATAGGGTACCAGGGAAATGGGAGACACTAGGGAAATGGGGCGACTGGGTAAATTGTGTGAACTAGGGGAATTGGGGGAATTGGGGCTTAGAGATTTTGGGTTATTCCTAAAAAAATATGGAGAGGTGGATAGTTAAAAGAAGGGGGGGCAGAATTGAAAAGGCTACAGGAGGATGAGTTGGAGTCTATCTTTTCGGTTCACTGCTGTCCTACTCTCCAGCACCTACTACTTTCTTCTTCAACTTTTGTCTTGTTTTGTGAACTTCCTTCTCAACTTACTGTTTCTGTGCGCTTAGGATCTTGGTTTGGAACACACCTTGTGCATAGATTCCTCGTCTCCCTTACTCCGCACTCTATGGTGTCTTCCAATTTCCTCTCTTTGGAATATTTGAGTTGCAGTCAGAGAGGCTCAAGCTAACGTAATCATTCTTGGCTGTGGCTCACTGTGTAATGAAACAACACTTCCATGTGCTGCGTCGTGACTATGTAATTGCACCACACTTCCATATGGTGTAACTGTCCTGCTGGCTGCGTGGTGACACCAACCATTCACCACCACCTGGCTGGGTGGTGACACCAACCATTTACCACCACCTGGCTGCGTGGTGACACCAACCATTTACCACCATCCGGCTGGGTGGTGAAACCAACCGCTTACCGCCACCCGGCTGCGTGGTGACACCAACCATTTACCGCCACCTGGCTGGGTGGTGAAACCAACCATTTACCACCACCTGGCTGGGTGGTGAAACCAACCGTTTACCGCCACCCGGCTGCGTGGTGACACCAACCATTTACCGCCACCCGGCTGGGTGGTGAAACCAACCATTTACCACCCCCTGGCTGGGTGGTGACACCAACCATTTACCGCCACCCGGCTGCGTGGTGACACCAACCATTTACCACCACCTGGCTGGGTGGTGACACCAACCATTTACCACCACCTGGCTGGGTGGTGACACCAACCACTCTCCACCCCCTGCCCGCAGTTCGTGCGGCTGTCGCACGACACGCGGCCGGACCTGATCATCGACCTGCTGACGCGGGAGTGGAACCTGGACCTGCCGAAGCTGCTGATCACGGTGCAGGGCGGCAAGGCGAACTTCGAGATCCAGCCCAAGCTCAAGAAGGTCATCAGGAAGGGCCTCGCCAAAGCCGCCAAGACCACCGGCGCCTGGGTCTTCACGGCGGGCACCAACACCGGTGCGTACTCGTGTTCTTCTGTGCATTTTTCCATTTAGGTTGTGGGGAATTTTCTCCTGGTTATAAAGAATTTTCCCCTAGATTGTAGAGAATTTCCCTCGAGATGATGTAGAAATTCTCTCTATATTGTTTAGAATTTTCCCCTAGATTGTGCGGACTTTTTCTCTCAATTATGTGGAATTTTTCCCCTATATTTTGTAGGATTTTGATTACATTTTCTCCTAGATTACGTGGAATTTTAAAAACAATTTCCCTAAGATTATGTGAAATTTTTCTCGAGATCACGTGAAATTTTCATTATATTTTCCCCTCTTGTATAGTTTTGTTTTTATACTATGCAGTATTTTCAATTTATCTTATATTTCGAATTTTTGCCATTAGATTATGCAGAGTTTTGAATTTCCTTATGTGTAGTATTCCCTTCAGATTAGCCAGTATTTCTATTTTCTCCATGTGTGATATTGCCGCCAGATCGTAGATTAGTTTTAGTTTCCCTTTTTTTAGCACGGTGTTGCTTCTAGGTGGTGAAGTACATAAGATTTTACCCCATTTTAGAGTCGTGTTACCCTCAAATTTCGTAGTATTTAGAATTCCCTCATCTCTGGTTACTTATCCCCACTCAACATCCCCTCTCGCTACGCACCATCCCCTCACTACTCACCATCGCTCCTCACTACCACTCACCCTCCCCTCTCACCACTCACCACCTCTTACCATTATGTCGTATGTTGAAAGTAGAAAAGTACTCAAGGACGGTGTCGTTATAAAGATGATCAATAAGAAGGTGATGACCATTAGTTATTACACACCACCGCCACCAGGCGTGACCCGTCACGTGGGCGAGGCGCTGCTGTCGGAGAGCTCGGTGCGGGTGCGGGGGGGCGGGCGGGTGGTGAGTGTGGGCATCGCCCCCTGGGGCATCGTGGAGCGCCGCCACGAGCTGGTCGGCCGCAACCGCGAGGTCCCTTACCACCCCATCAACGCCCCTCGCTCCAGGTGGGCAGGGGGGAGTTCTGGTTTTGTGGGGAGTGAGGGGAGTTTTGGTTTTTGGGAGTGAGGGGAGTTTTGGTTTTTGGGAGTGAGGGGAGTTTTGGTTTTTGGGAGTGAGGGGAGTTTTGGTTTTTGGGAGTGAGGGGAGTTTTGGTTTTTGGGAGTGAGGGGAGTTTTGGTTTTTGGGAGTGAGGGGAGTTTTGGTTTTTGGGAGTGAGGGGAGTTTTGGTTTTTGGGAGTGAGGGGAGTTTTGGTTTTTGGGAGTGAGGGGAGTTTTGGTTTTTGGGAGTGAGGGGAGTTTTGGTTTTTGGGAGTGAGGGGAGTTTTGGTTTTTGGGAGTGAGGGAAGTTTTGGTTTTTGGGAGTGAGGGGAGTTTTGGTTTTTGGGAGTGAGGAGAGTTTTGGTTTTTGGGAGTGAGGGGAGTTTTGGTTTTGTGGGGAGAGGGAGTTTGGGGAAATTTTTGTATTTCTTAGGGGTGGGATATTTTTATTTTGAAGAGGGGGATTTTTGTTTTTGATGGATGGTAGGGTTTTTGTTTTGGGGAAGAGGGATTTTTTGTTTTTGGGGAAGAGGGATTTTTTATTTTTGGGGAAGAGGGATTTTTTGTCTTTGGGGAAGAGGGATTTTTTGTTTTTGGGGAAGAGGGATTTTTTGTTTTTGGGGAAGAGGGATTTTTTGTTTTTGGGGAAGAGGGATTTTTTGTTTTTGGGGAAGAGGGATTTTTTGTTTTTGGGGAAGACGGATTATTTTTATTTTTTCAATTAAACTTGGGGTGAGAGAATTTTTTCAGGTTGAGGAGGGGGATTTTTTGTTTCGAGGGCAGGAAGGATATTTTATTTTTAGGGAGGGGGAGCTATTTTTTGTTGGGGGGTTATAAAGTTTAGTTTTGGGTTACCAGGTGGGCAAGGGGGAGGGGGATTTGGTTTTGGGGAATGGGAGATTTTTTATTTTCTATGAGGGGGGGGATTTTTTTGGAGTGTAGTTTTTTTTGCCGAGTTTTGCTGCGAGGTTTTTATGGGCTAATATTGTGATGTTCTTCAAGGTTGTATTGGACTCTTTTAAACCAATATTACACTAAAGTTCGGTCAATTTTAAATAGCATTTTTCTAAACCAGATTTTTCGAAAAGCTTTTTCTTCATTGAATTTTTGTATAATTTTTTTTTCTAAATAAAACTTACACTGTGGTCATTAAATTCATCAACATTATACCACGGTTCCTCAGGCTCTGTAATGTACATCTTATCTTATCAGTATTTTATAAGTATTTTCTAGAACCTAGGATTCTGTTCTAGCCCTTCATCGTATTTAAATTTTAATTTTATCACAATTTTGGATTCGACATGCATTTTACCACAATTACATTGTAGTTCCTCAAGGATCTGTCTTTGGCCACTCGTTGCAACCGACTTGACCATTGTATTCTTGATGAGTGACGCCATTTGTTGCACCTCATGAGTACAAGCACCAGTCTTTTGTTAGATTTACATGTTTTAACTCCGCCTGATACGTCAGAATATCGGAATTAATGTGCTGTGTGTGTGGTTTGTGTCAATGTTCCTGAAGGATGCGTTCTGGAATCCCGCCAGGGTTGCGCTGTGCACTGCTCTTACAATTTCCTGTTATGAAATTAGTGCGCTGGTTGTATGTGCGCTGTGGTATGAGCCGTGCCGTCCCCCGCGCCTCTGTCTTCCTATCTCCCCTAACTCTCCGATTTCCCATATTCCCGTCCCTCTGTCTCCCGTCTCCCCTTCCCTCTGTACCTTGTCTTCCTCGTACTCCCTTAACCCCTCCCTTACCATGTGCCTCACTTTCTCCCACGGTCCCTTTGTCCCTCGTCTCCCTCGTACCCCCGTCCCTCGTACCCCCGTCCCTCGTACCCCCGTCCCTCGTATCCCCGTCCCTCGTATCCCCGTCCCTCGTACCCCCGTCCCTCGTACCCCCGTCCCTCGTACCCCCGTCCCTCGTACCCCCTTCCCTCGTACCCCCGTCCCTCGTACCCCCGTCCCTCGTACCCCCGTCCCTCGTACCCCCGTCCCTCGTACCCCCGTCCCTCGTACCCCCGTCCCTCGTACCTCCGTCCCTCGTACCCCCGTCCCTCGTACCCCCGTCCCTCGTACCCCCGTCCCTCGTACCCCCGTCCCTCGTACCCCCGTCCCTCGTACCCCCGTCCCTCGTACCCCTGTCCCCCGTACCCCCGTCCCTCGTACCCCTGTCCCCCGTACCCCCGTCCCTCGTACCCCTGTCCCCCGTACCCCCGTCCCTCGTACCCCTGTCCCCCGTACCCCCGTCCCTCGTGTTGTCCCTCGTACCTCCGTCCCTCGTCTCCCTCGTACCCCCGTCCCTCTGTCCCTCGTCTCCCTCGTACCCCCGTCCCTCTGTCCCTCGTCTCCCTCAAATCCTCGCACCCCCGTCATGTTGGAATTTGTTGGAATCCTTTCTTCCGTGTCTTGTCCCTCGTCTCCCCCGTGCCCCCGCACCCCGTCCCTCACCACGTGGGTCACCCCTCCCCCCGCGGGCAGGTTCGCGGCGCTCAACTGCCACCACACGTACTTCCTGCTGGTGGACAACGGCACGGCCGGCAAGTACGGCGCCGAGCTGCTGCTGCGCCGCCGTCTTGAGAACTACGTCAGCAAGCAGCGCATACACGCCCGTACGTCCCTGTGTGTATTGATGCGAGTGTTGATAGGTGTGAGTGGTGTGTGCGTTGATGTGTATGTGTGTGTGCGTTGATGTGTATGTGTGTGTGCGTTGATGTGTGTGTGTGCGTTGATGTGTGTGCGTGCGTGCGTGCGTGCGTTGGTGTGCTACAGAGACGCGCGTACGCACATCAGCACGCGTATGATACTGACATTGTACAAGCTTTGAAGCCTCTCGATGATCTAAAGTTCGAGAGCACTCAACTAAGAGTTGTTACTGCCTCCCACAGCGGGGGATGTGTTTAGTGAACTCACTCGATCCCTCTTACTGACCTCTTCTTTAAAGTGGGCGTCCAAACTCAACCCTCCTTTAAAGTGGGCGTCCAAACTCGCCCCTTCTTTAAAGTGGGCGTCCAAACTCACCCCTCCTTTAAAGTGGGCGTCCAAACTCACCCCTCCTTTTAAGTGGGCGTCCAAACTCACCCCTCCTTCAAAGTGGGGGTCCAAACTCACCCCTCATTTAAATTGGGGGTCTAAACTCTCCCCTCCTTTAATTTGGGGGTCGAAACGCCCCCCAATCACACAAACAATACAAACCTACCCCGCCCTCTTGTCTTTTGCGCTTAAATTCTACTCTCATTACCGTAAGGGTCCAACGCCTCTCTCCCCTCATGATCACATTGGGGGTCCAACGCCTCTCTCCCCTCATGATCACATTGGGGGTCCAACGCCTCTCTCTCCCCTCATGATCACATTGGGGGTCCAACGCCTCTCTCCCCTCATGATCACATTGGGGGTCCAACGCCTCTCTCTCCCCTCATGATCACATTGGGGGTCCAACGCCTCTCTCTCCCCTCATGATCACATTGGGGGTCCAACGCCTCTCTCCCCTCATGATCACATTGGGGGTCCAACGCCTCTCACCCCTCATGATCACATTGGGGGTCCAACGCCTCTCTCCCCTCATGATCACATTGGGGGTCCAACGCCTCTCCCCTCATGATCACATTGGGGGTCCAACGCCTCTTTCTCCCCTCATGATCACATTGGGGGTCCAACGCCTCTCTCCCCTCATGATCACATTGGGGGTCCAACGCCTCTCTCCCCTCATGATCACATTGGGGGTCCAACGCCTCTTTCTCCCCTCATGATCACATTGGGGGTCCAACGCCTCTTTCTCCCCTCATGATCACATTGGGGGTCCAACGCCTCTCTCCTCTCATGATCACATTGGGGGTCCAACGCCTCTTTCTCCCCTCATGATCACATTGGGGGTCCAACGCCTCTTTCTCCCCTCATGATCACATTGGGGGTCCAACGCCTCTTTCTCCCCTCATGATCACATTGGGGGTCCAACGCCTCTTTCTCCCCTCATGATCACATTGGGGGTCCAACGCCTCTTTCTCCCCTCATGATCACATTGGGGATCCAACGCCTCTTTCTCCCCTCATGATCACATTGGGGATCCAACGCCTCTTTCTCCCCTCATGATCACATTGGGGGTCCAACGCCTCTCTCCCCTCATGATCACATTGGGGGTCCAACGCCTCTCTCCCCTCATGATCACATTAGGGGTCCAACGCCTCTCTCCATCACATTAGGGGTCCAACATTTTTCCCCTCGGCAGGTGGGGGCCTGGTGACCCCCGTGGTGTGCGTGGTGATAGAGGGGGGTCCTAACACCATCAGGCAGGTGCTGGAGTACGTGACGGACACCCCGCCTGTACCCGTCATCGTGTGTGACGGCACGGGCCGCGCTGCCGACATCCTCTCCTTTGTATACAAGTGTGTCGAGGACGGCAGGTGCGGGCCTTAAATGTGTTCTATACCTCTATTGTACGCGTCTTGTGCCTGTCTTATGCCTGGTAATGTACGCGTCTTGTGCCTGTCTTATACCTTGTAATGTACGCGTCTTGTGCCTGCAGCCTGTCTTATACCTAGTAATGTACGCGTCTTGTGCCTGTCTTATACCTGGTAATGTACGCGTCTTGTGCCTGTCTTATACCTGGTAATGTACGCGTCTTGTGCCTGTCTTATACCTTGTAATGTACGCGTCTTGTGCCTGTCTTATACCTTGTAATGTACGCGTCTTGTGCCTGTCTTATACCTTGTAATGTACGCGTCTTGTGCCTGTCTTATACCTTGTAATGTACGCGTCTTGTGCCTGTCTTATACCTGGTAATGTACGCGTCTTGTGCCTGTCTTATACCTGGTAATGTACGCGTCTTGTGCCTGTCTTATACCTGGTAATGTACGCGTCTTGTGCCTGTCTTATACCTGGTAATGTACGCGTCTTGTGCCTGTCTTATACCTGGTAATGTACGCGTCTTGTGCCTGTCTTATACCTGGTAATGTACGCGTCTTATACCTGCATTATATCTGTATTACACGCGTCTTATGCGTGTCTCATACCTTGTAATATAGGTATTTTATACTTGTACTGAACGTTTCTTGTGCCTGTGTTATATGTTCTTATGGCTATATTATACGTGGCTAAAGTGGACGATATTACTGAAGGCATGCACACGCAGGATGGGTGCGGCGTCGGGCGTGTACGACAGCGTGCGGGGCGTGGTGGTGGCCACCCTCCAGCGGGAGTTTGACCTGCGGCCTGACCAGGCCGAGAAGTTGTTCACGGAGGTGCTGCAGTGCGTCAGCAAGCAGGACCTGGTGTGTGGGGGGATGTCGCAGTATGTCAGCAAGCAGGACCTGGTGTGTGGGGTGTGGGGGTGTCGCAGTATGTCAGGAGGCAGGACCTGGGGTATGGGGTGTGTAGGAGCATGTGGTGGGGTTGTGCAAGGCCGTCATCAAACAGGACCTGCTGTGTAGGGGTGTGTTCAGGGAGTGTAATACCACCCAACACTCCCACGTGGTATTGTGTGTGAGGCGATACAGCATATATCCCCCATGTAAAGCATCATAATATGCCTATATACAGCACCCTATACATGCCCCCAGATGACGGTGTTCCGACTAACGGAGGGCGCAGAGCTGTAGCAACCATAATAGTGTAGAGGGAATACCTACCATAACGTGTTCATATATGGTCGCCAGAGCAGTGGGGTGTAGGGAGTACCTACCATAATGTAGCACCATGTATGGGCCCCAGATGACGGTAGTCCGACTAACGGAGGGCGCAGAGCTGTAGCTACTTTAATACGCCCAAATACGGCACCATATCATGCTCATTTGCAGCACCATAACATGCCCATATATGGCCGCCAGAGCAGTGAGGGTGTACAGGGAGTACCTACCATAATGCAGCACCACACATGCCCCCAGATGACGGTGTTCCGACTGACGGAGGGCGCGGAGCTGGACCAGAGCATCCTGTCTGCACTGCTGCACTCGCACTCCCTCAGCGACCCCGAGCGCCTCTCCCTCGCTCTCACCTGGAACAGGGTCGACATCGCCAGGACCCACGTCTTCAACGAGGAGGTCGAGTGGTCCCAGGGTGCGTTGGGGGTGGTACCAGGGGTGTGGGGGTACCACGGGTACGGGGGGTGTGGGGCGTACCAGGGGGTGGGGGGGGGGGAGTACCATAGGGCATAGCTTTGATGAGGAGGTTGGGTGGTGCCAGGGTGCGTGTGGGGTGGTACCAGGAGTTGTGTGTGGGTACCAGCGAGTGGTGGGGTACCAGGGTAGCTAGTGGTACCACTGGGGATGTGAGGGGGGGTACGATTGAGGGTGTGTTGTGGTACCAGGGTGTGAGGCGGGGGACAGCTGCAGTAGTCACATAACAGCAGTAATGTATAACAGCTATATATAGTTTAAATAGTAGCAGTTCGATATAACAGCCATGGTATAGATAGCATTAGTATAAGAACTATAGTATAAATAGCAGCAGTAGTTCATAACAGCCACAGTACACAAACGCGACCAGTAACGCAACAAGACGGGACCTAACAAGTTCCCCCTCCTTGGCAGGGTCGCTGGAGCTGGCGATGATGGATGCGCTGGTGCACGACCGCATAGAGTTCGTGAAGCTGCTGCTAGAGCAGGGCGTCACCATGACAAAGTTCCTCACCATCCAGCGCCTCGAGGACCTCTACAACGCGGTAACAGCACCTCCTGCTGCTCTTGTTCCTCTTGTTATTCTTGCTCTTGCTCTTATTCTTCCTGTTATTATTTTTCTTGCTCTTATTCCTCCTTGTATTCTTTTTTTAATTCTCTTCTTATTTCTCCTCCTCCTTATTTTTCCTGCTTCTTTTAAGTCTTTTCTGAATGCTACTCTTCTTCTCAGCGCTGCTGATCTAAAGCTATGTGGTGGTGTTGTTGGCTCACATGTTGATATCATGTTGCCGCTAGCTGAAAATGTTAGCTATCTCTCACATATTGCATGACCTCTACTTGTGATATAGATAGTCATTTAGTCTTCTAAATAATTTTACCGTAGAAAGACAAATAAGGTGCGAATAAGTATTTAGCTAAAGTTCAGAGTACTTATTGAAACTGTCTATATGGATGCCAGCACAGAAATTTTATTAGATTAACGAACTTCAAAATATCTTAGGTTAGTCAAGTTTGTCTATCCTTACTGTGGGGACTGGCGCCCGCAGGGGGCATACTGTTAGGTCCCCTCAGCTAAAGATAGGCTTTCGGGACTTATATCTTTCATGCCCACTTTGCTTCTTTCAGTTTTCATGCTTCCTTCGCTGTCTCTTTTTGTATTTTGTTCCTATTCTTTTCCTAGCTTGCTGTTTTTATTTGCTGGGCATCCTGTGCTGGAACTCAACCAGTGCATTGATTCCCAGTTTTCTCCTAAATGTGCACTTCTGATCGCTCTCCTGAAACTGCATTTGTTGTTACTGGGTATTTTCAAACAAATTTAATAAAAATAAAACTGCATGCAAAACTACAAATATGTCAAAAAAGTTGAGTGAATATCTCAAGCATGCGCGCTGTATTGTCTAACTCGCAAGACCATTTTAATATTCGTTGCTTGTGTTCACAGAAGCAAGGCCCGCCCAACACACTGCGGTACATCATCAGGGACGTCAAGAAAAACGTCCCGCGGGACTACCGCTACACGCTCCCTGATATTGGGCTGGTCATCAACAAGCTCATGGGCGGGGCCTTCAGGTGAGGGGACTGGACCTTTGGGTGAGGGGGCGGGACCTTTGGGTGAGGGGGCCGGGACCTTTGGGTGAGGGGGGGCGGGAACTTTGGGTGGGGGGAGGCGGGACCTTTGGGTGAGGAGGGGCGGGACCTTTGGGTGAGGGGGGGCGGGACCTTTGGGTGAGGAGGGGCGGGACCTTTGGGTGAGGGGGCCGGGACCTTTGGGTGAGGGGGGCGGGAACTTTGGGTGGGGGGAGGCGGGACCTTTGGGTGAGGAGGGGCGGGACCTTTGGGTGAGGGGGGGCGGGACCTTTGGGTGAGGAGGGGCGGGACCTTTGGGTGAGGGGGGGGCGGGACCTTTGGGTGAGGGGGGGCGGGACCTTTGGGTGAGGGGGGGCGGGACCTTTGGGTGAGGGGGGGCGGGACCTTTGGGTGAGGGGGGGGCGGGACCTTTGGGTGAGGGGGGGGCAGGACCTTTGGGTGAGGGGGGGGCAGGACCTTTGGGTGAGGGGGGGGACCTTTGGGTAAGGAGGGAAGAGCTCTGAGATAAAGAGGCGGGGCGTTGAGGTGAGGGCGCATGAGGTACTCCACACTAACATCTCACCCTCGCGCAGGTCCACGTACACTCGGCGCAAGTTCCGCAACATGTATCACGCGCTGCAGAAGACGAGCAGCAACAGGCGCAGCGGCAGCACGTATAGGCCTACCCCGCAGTTCCAGCAGCACACCTACAAGCCAATGGCGGCATCGGACCTCAGCACGCCTTTCTCCACCCCCCAGCACGTCCCCAACAGCAGCCTGCTGGGGGCCTCCCTCAACAGGTGGTTCCGCCTTCCGTATCGTGGTAGCTGGTTCTCCAGGTACCGTGCTCTGCACCTTGTGGTCGTGTGCACCTCGTGTGCACCTTGTGGTCGTGTGCACCTTGTGGTTGTGTGCACCTTGTGGTTGTGTGCACCTTGTGGTCGTGTGCACCTTGTGGTCGTGTGCACCTTGTGGTCGTGTGCACCTTGTGGTTGTGTACACTTCGTGTGCAACTTGTGGTTGTTTGCACTTCGTGTGCAACTTGTGGTTGTGTGCACTTCGTGTGCAACTTGTGGTTGTGTGCACTTCGTGTGCACCTTGTGGTTGTGTGCACTTCGTGTGCACCTTGTGGTTGTGTACACTTCGTGTGCACCTTGTGGTTGTGTGCACTTCGTGTGCAACTTGTGGTCGTGTGCAACTTGTGGTCGTGTGCACTTCGTGTGCAACTTGTGGTTGTGTGCACTTCGTGTGCACCTTGTGGTCGTGTGCACCTCGTGTGCACCTCGTGTGCACCTTGTGGTCGTGTGCACCTCGTGTGCACCTTGTGGTCGTGTGCACCTCGTGTGCACCTTGTGGTCGTATGCAACTCGTATGCACCTTGTGGTCGTGTGCACCTCGTGTGCATCTTGTGGTCGCGTGCACCTCGTGGTTATGTTCTCTCCATCTGGTCTTCCTTTCTGATTCTCGTTCTTAATATTAATATTAACGGGTATTTCCTTACTTTTTCTCCCCACAATTGACGTTGGCTCACATTGCGGCTGATTAGTCGATATTTCAGTCTAACATTCTAGGTCGTGAAGTAAGGTTAATTTTTGAACTTTATTGTATATTTTGTAGCTGCTTTGTGAGAAATTATGTGTGGGATATCAAGATAATATAATCTGTACGTGATAGAAGTTACAGTATCTTGTAAAATAATCCCCTTCAGAAGGCACAACTGTTGTTTCTATGGGAATTAGCCCTGCCGGAGAAACATCTAAGATCCCGAGCTGAGGGTTTGGTAGGCTTTCTTTTAGTTGAAGTAAAATTATTCTGTTACGAACCATCTTTTTTCGGTTCACTGCTGTCTTGTTTTCCAGCACCTACTACTTTTTTCTTCTATTTTCATCTTGTTTCATAAACTTCCTTCTCAACTCACTGTTTCAATACCCCTTGTGCATAGACTCCGCGTTCCCTTTACTCCATACTAAATGGTGACTTCATCCTTCCTCTTTTTGAACATCTATGTTGTGGTAAGGGAGGCTAAAACTACCAAATGATCAACCAGTCTGTAAAATAGTCACCTAGATTTGTGGTCTCCTACCATGTATGTATAAAGCGTGCATGGTCGTTTGCTTACTACAGAAACATATATATCACATAAATGTGTAAATTTAATTCATCTATGTATCGATACATTTGCAACCTCGAATCTTCATGTTGAAATTTACATATAAATATTTACCTATATTAGAAAACATTAATACCCTCAAAAAAAGACTTGTGTGAACTATGGGTAAAAATTTCTCATTCAGAAAAGAAATAATATACTGTTATATATATTAATTTTGGCGTAATATGTATATCCATACATATATATATGTATAGCGGTTGTTATCTATACATATATGTTTATATATATATATATATATATATATATATATATATATATATATGCATAAATGCGTATGTATATATATTTTCTCAGATCCTATATATACACACACATAATGTAGTACTATTATATCCTCTGTACACATATTCTGCGTGCAGTTCACTAACCTCCCTCCCCCCACTGCCCAGGTCGCTGTCCCCGAAGGCGTCGGTGGTGTCCACCCCCACGGAGAAGGACCTGCTGGGGGGCGGGGAGAAGGGGGGGCCTCCCCAGCCCCTCTCCCCCGTACACTTCGACTACCCCTTCAGTGAACTGCTGGTCAGTTTCTTAATTCTCTGCTGAATTTCTCTGCTAAATCTTTCTGCTGAAAACTTGTCTGAAATCCGTCTTTCAAATCCTCTCAGATCTGCCTCTAAAATCCTTAGATCCTTTTCTTAGATCCTTTTCTTGAATCCCACTGCCAATTTCTTCAACTAAATGACTGTAAATCTTTACGTTCATCTTGTGCAGACTAATTTCTTTTGGTAAATCCCTCCTGTGGAACTAAATCCTGCTAACAGAAAATTACTTTCAGATAAATACAACAATATAGCATCATTTGGCCATGTTAAAACGTAGGGATGCGAAGAAAACTTCAAATATCAATTCTATGGTAGGTAGACTTCAATAATCGAGTACAAGTTCATACTCATTTCACTGAAATTTTGTAATTATCCACGTACATCCGCGAATTAAAACAGTATTTCGGTGGTGTGTCTCCTTTTCTTTCTTATTTACAATACTGGACCCCATTATAGTGACTGCGCGGACCCCGTTATAGTGACTGCGCGGACCCCGTTAAAGTGGCTGCGCGGACTATGGTGGCTGCGCGGACCCCGTTATAGGGGCTGCGCGGACCCCGTTATAGTGACTGCGCGGACCCCGTTAAAGTGGCTGCGCGGACTATGGTGGCTGCGCGGACCCCGTTATAGGGGCTGCGCGGACCCCGTTATAGGGGCTGCGCGGACCCCGTTATAGGGGCTGCGCGGACCCAGTTATAGTGGCTGCGCGGACCCCGTTAAAGTGGCTGCGTGGACTATGGTGGCTGCGCGGACCCCGTTATAGTGGCTGCGCGGACCCAGTTATAGTGGCTGCGCGGACCCCGTTAAAGTGGCTGCGCGGACTATGGTGGCTGCGCGGACCCCGTTATAGGGGCTGCGCGGACCCCGTTATAGGGGCTGCGCGGACCCCGTTATAGGGGCTGCGCGGACCCAGTTATAGTGGCTGCGCGGACCCCGTTAAAGTGGCTGCGCGGACTATGGTGGCTGCGCGGACCTCGTTATAGTGACTGCGCGGACCCCGTTAAAGTGGCTGCGCGGACTATGGTGGCTGCGCGGACCCCGTTATAGGGGCTGCGCGGACCCCGTTATAGGGGCTGCGCGGACCCCGTTATAGGGGCTGCGCGGACCCAGTTATAGTGGCTGCGCGGACCCCGTTAAAGTGGCTGCGCGGACTATGGTGGCTGCGCGGACCTCGTTATAGTGACTGCGCGGACCCCGTTAAAGTGGCTGCGCGGACCCCGTTATAGGGGCTGCGCGGACCCCGTTATAGGGGCTGCGCGGACCCCGTTATAGGGGCTGCGAGGACGGCTGCGCGGACCCAGTTATAGTGGCTGCGCGGACCCCGCTGTAGTGGCTGCGCCAACCCCGCTGTAGTGGCAGCGCTGACCCCGCTGTAGTGGCTGCGCCAACCCCGCTGTAGTGGCAGCGCGGACCTCGCTGTAGTGGCAGCGCTGACCCCCTGTAGCGGCTGCGCGAAGCCCGCTGTAGCGGCTGCGCGAAGCCCGCTGTAGCGGCTGCGCGGAGCCCGCTGTAGCGGCTGCGCGGAGCCCGCTGTAGCGGCTGCGCGGAGCCCGCTGTAGCGGCTGCGCAGCGGAGCCCGCTGTAGCGGCTGCGCAGCGGAGCCCGCTGTAGCGGCTGCGCAGCGGAGCCCGCTGTAGCGGCTGCGCAGCGGAGCCCGCTGTAGCGGCTGCGCAGCGGAGCCCGCTGTAGCGGCTGCGCAGCGGAGCCCGCTGTAGCGGCTGCGCAGCGGAGCCCGCTGTAGCGGCTGCGCAGCGGAGCCCGCTGTAGCGGCTGCGCAGCGGAGCCCGCTGTAGCGGCTGCGCAGCGGAGCCCGCTGTAGCGGCTGCGCAGCGGAGCCCGCTGTAGCGGCTGCGCAGCGGAGCCCGCTGTAGCGGCTGCGCAGCGGAGCCCGCTGTAGCGGCTGCGCAGCGGAGCCCGCTGTAGCGGCTGCGCAGCGGGGCCCGCTGTAGCGGCTGCGCAGCGGAGCCCGCTGTAGCGGCTGCGCAGCGGGGCCCGCTGTAGCGGCTGCGCAGCGGGGCCCGCTGTAGCGGCTGCGCAGCGGGGCCCGCTGTAGCGGCTGCGCAGCGGGGCCCGCTGTAGCGGCTGCGCAGCGGGGCCCGCTGTAGCGGCTGCGCAGCGGGGCCCGCTGTAGCGGCTGCGCGGAGCCCGCTGTAGCGGCTGCGCGGAGCCCGCTGTAGCGGCTGCGCGGAGCCCGCTGTAGCGGCTGCGCGGAGCCCGCTGTAGCGGCTGCGCGGAGCCCGCTGTAGCGGCTGCGCGGAGCCCGCTGTATCGGCTGCGCGGAGCCCGCTGTAGCGGCTGCGCGGAGCCCGCTGTAGCGGCTGCGCGGAGCCCGCTGTAGCGGCTGCGCGGAGCCCGCTGTAGCGGCTGCGCGGAGCCCGCTGTAGCGGCTGCGCGGAGCCCGCTGTAGCGGCTGCGCGGAGCCCGCTGTAGCGGCTGCGCGGAGCCCGCTGTAGCGGCTGCGCGGAGCCCGCTGTAGCGGCTGCGCGGAGCCCGCTGTAGCGGCTGCGCGGAGCCCGCTGTAGCGGCTGCGCGGAGCCCGCTGTAGCGGCTGCGCGGAGCCCGCTGTAGCGGCTGCGCGGAGCCCGCTGTAGCGGCTGCGCGGAGCCCGCTGTAGCGGCTGCGCGGAGCCCGCTGTAGCGGCTGCGCGGAGCCCGCTGTAGCGGCTGCGCGGAGCCCGCTGTAGCGGCTGCGCGGAGCCCGCTGTAGCGGCTGCGCGGAGCCCGCTGTAGCGGCTGCGCGGAGCCCGCTGTAGCGGCTGCGCGGAGCCCGCTGTAGCGGCTGCGCGGAGCCCGCTGTAGCGGCTGCGCGGAGCCCGCTGTAGCGGCTGCGCGGAGCCCGCTGTAGCGGCTGCGCGGAGCCCGCTGTAGCGGCTGCGCGGAGCCCGCTGTAGCGGCTGCGCGGAGCCCGCTGTAGCGGCTGCGCGGAGCCCGCTGTAGCGGCTGCGCGGAGCCCGCTGTAGCGGCTGCGCGGAGCCCGCTGTAGCGGCTGCGCGGAGCCCGCTGTAGCGGCTGCGCGGAGCCCGCTGTAGCGGCTGCGCGGAGCCCGCTGTAGCGGCTGCGCGGAGCCCGCTGTAGCGGCTGCGCGGAGCCCGCTGTAGCGGCTGCGCGGAGCCCGCTGTAGCGGCTGCGCCGAGCCCGCTGTAGCGGCTGCGCCGAGCCCGCTGTAGCGGCTGCGCCGAGCCCGCTGTAGCGGCTGCGCCGAGCCCGCTGTAGCGGCTGCGCCGAGCCCGCTGTAGCGGCTGCGCCGAGCCCGCTGTAGCGGCTGCGCCGAGCCCGCTGTAGCGGCTGCGCCGAGCCCGCTGTAGTGGCTGCGCCGAGCCCGCTGTAGTGGCTGCGCCGAGCCCGCTGTAGTGGCTGCGCCGAGCCCGCTGTAGTGGCTGCGCCGAGCCCGCTGTAGTGGCTGCGCCGAGCCCGCTGTAGTGGCTGCGCCGAGCCCGCTGTAGTGGCTGCGCCGAGCCCGCTGTAGTGGCTGCGCCGAGCCCGCTGTAGCGGCTGCGCGGAGCCCGCTGTAGCGGCTGCGCGGAGCCCGCTGTAGCGGCTGCGCCGAGCCCGCTGTAGCGGCTGCGCCGAGCCCGCTGTAGTGGCTGCGCGGAGCCCGCTGCAGCAGTTTAGTTACAGGTGCTGACGATGCTTTAACACGTTCACCGCGTTTCTGCGGTTGTTAACAGTCGGTTTGGTAAGAATGTAAGAAGCTGAATCGGTAAATTAGCTTTACTTCTCGAATACATTTTTATTCTTCTTAAGAAGTGTGAAAGTGCAACTGCACGATAACATTTCGCCTCGCTGGATAAATTATTTTTTTTTTAATGTTGCAAAACATGAAATGTTTTTTATATCGTCACATGAATGAGCAATTTACCCTGTGGTGCACATATGGCCCGCGGGGAACTTGTTAACACCCTGCAGCCCACAGGTGTGGGCGGTGCTGACAAAGCGTCAGGGGCTGGCGTTGCTGATGTGGCAGCACGGGGAGGAAGCCCTCGCCAAAAGCCTCGTGGCTGCCAAGCTGTACAAGGCCCTCGCCCTCGAGGCTGCTGACGACGACCTCGAGACGGAGGTGCACGAGGAGCTGTGCAGCTATGCCAAGGAGTTCGAGACGCTCGGTGGGTGTTGGGGAGACCCTCCAGGGTGGGAAGGCGAGGTGTGGAGACCCTCAAATGACGGGGACGAGGTAGAGCGACTCTCGGTGGGTGGAGCGGGGGGCGAGGTGAGGAGGCCCTCGGAGGGTGGGCCGATGGGGACGAGGTGGGGAAACCCTCAATTTGATAACGTGGGCGGGATTGTGAGTGTCATGCCGGTTGCAGTGAGAGAAATTAATCTTTGCTGATTCTTTAGACAGCTGTCAGATTTGCTTAGTACTCAAACTCGTATTAATTTTTTGAATATTGTTACTTCTCGTGTAGAATATATATGTATATATCTCAAGTACAGAATTGCTCATTCGTGTCTCTCTCATACACGAAAGCACTAATTGATGCCTATTTCACACGCGAAATTATCAATTCATGTATCTTTCAAACACAGATCTTTAATGATGTATATCTTAAACACGTAAACGCCAATTCGTGTCTCTCTCAAACACGTAAACGTTAATTGTAGTCTGTTACAAACACGTACACCCTAACTCCCCCCCCCCCTCCATTCAGCAGTGGAGCTGCTGACATTTTGCCACCAGCCAGACCTAACCCTAACTCCCCCTCTCCCCCCCCCCCCCCCCCACAGCGGTGGAGCTGCTGACGTTCTGCTACCAGCAAGACGACGACCGGGCGCACGAGCTGCTGACGTACGAGCTGAAGAACTGGTCGAAGCAGACGTGCCTGGCGCTGGCGGCGATGGTCAACCACCGCAGCTTTATCGCCCAGCCCTGCTGCCAGATCCTGCTGGCTGACCTCTGGCTGGGGGGGCTGCGCACCCGCAAGAACACAAACTTCAAGGTAGGGGAGGGTGATGGGGGTTCTAATGGGGGGATGGGTTTTGATGGGTGAGGAGGGGGGTTCTGATGAGAAATGAGGAGGGGGATCTGATAGTTAAGGCGGAGCTGTGATGAGAAGGTGGCTGGTTTTGACTGGGAGGTAAGGAATTCTGATGAGGAGGTGGGTGAGGGACTCTGATTAGGGTTGAGGGGTGAGAAGGTCTGATGAGAAGTGAGGAGTTCTGATGAGAAGTGAGGAGTTCTGATGATGGGTGAGGAGTTCTGATGAGAAGTAAGGAGTTCTGATGAGAAGTGAGGAGTTCTGATGAGAAGTGAGGAGTTCTGATGAGAAGTGAGGAGTTCTGATGAGAAGTGAGGAGTTCTGATGAGAAGTGAGGAGTTCTGATGAGAAGTGAGGAGTTCTGATGAGAAGTGAGGAGTTCTGATGAGAAGTGAGGAGTTCTGATGAGAAGTGAGGAGTTCTGATGAGAAGTGAGGAGTTCTGGTGAGAAGTGAGGAGTTCTGGTGAGAAGTGAGGAGTTCTGGTGAGAAGTGAGGAGTTCTGGTGAGAAGTGAGGAGTTCTGATGAGAAGTGAGGAGTTCTGGTGAGAAGTTAGGAGTTCTGATGAGAAGTGAGGAGTTCTGATGAGAAGTGAGGAGTTCTGATGAGAAGTGAGGAGTTCTGATGAGAAGTGAGGAGTTCTGATGAGAAGTGAGGAGTTCTGATGAGAAGTGAGGAGTTCTGGTGAGAAGTGAGGAGTTCTGATGAGAAGTGAGGAGTTCTGATGAGAAGTGAGGAGTTCTGGTGAGAAGTGAGGAGTTCTGATGAGAAGTGAGGAGTTCTGATGAGAAGTGAGGAGTTCTGATGAGAAGTGAGGAGTTCTGATGAGAAGTGAGGAGTTCTGATGAGAAGTGAGGAGTTCTGATGAGAAGTGAGGAGTTCTGATGAGAAGTGAGGAGTTCTGATGAGAAGTGAGGAGTTCTGATGAGAAGTGAGGAGTTCTGATGAGAAGTGAGGAGTTCTGATGAGAAGTGAGGAGTTCTGATGAGAAGTGAGGAGTTCTGATGAGAAGTGAGGAGTTCTGATGATGCGTGAGGAGTTCTGATGATGGGTGAGGAGTTCTGATGATGAGTGAGGAGTTCTGATGATGGGTGAGGAGTTCTGATGATGGGTGAGGAGTTCTGATGATGGGTGAGGAGTTCTGATGATGGGTGAGGAGTTCTGATGATGGGTGAGGAGTTGATGATGGGTGAGGAGTTCTGATGATGGGTGAGGAGTTCTGATGATGGGTGAGGAGTTCTGATGATGGGCGAGGAGTTCTGATGATGGGCGAGGAGTTCTGATGATGGGCGAGGAGTTCTGATGATGGGCGAGGAGTTCTGATGATGGGTGAGGAGTTCTGATGATGGGTGAGGAGTTCTGATGATGGGTGAGGAGTTCTGATGATGGGTGAGGAGTTCTGATGATGGGTGAGGAGTTCTGATGATGGGTGAGGAGTTCTGATGATGGGTGAGGAGTTCTGATGATGGGTGAGGAGTTCTGATGATGGGTGAGGAGTTCTGATGATGGGTGAGGAGTTCTGATGATGGGTGAGGAGTTCTGATGATGGGTGAGGAGATGGGTGAGGAGTTCTGATGATGGGTGAGGAGTTCTGATGATGGGTGAGGAGTTCTGATGATGGGTGAGGAGTTCTGATGATGGGTGAGGAGTTCTGATGATGGGTGAGGAGTTCTGATGATGGGTGAGGAGTTCTGATGATGGGTGAGGAGTTCTGATGATGGGTGAGGAGTTCTGATGATGGGTGAGGAGTTCTGATGATGGGTGAGGGGCTCTGATGATGGGTGAGGGGCTCTGATGATGGGTGAGGGGCTCTGATGATGGGTGAGGGGCTCTGATGATGGGTGAGGGGCTCTGATGATGGGTGAGGGGCTCTGATGATGGGTGAGGGGCTCTGATGATGGGTGAGGGGCTCTGATGATGGGTGAGGGGCTCTGATGATGGGTGAGGGGCTCTGATGATGGGTGAGGGGCTCTGATGATGGGTGAGGGGCTCTGATGATGGGTGAGGGGCTCTGATGATGGGTGAGGAGTTCTGATGATGGGTGAGGAGTTCTGATGATGGGTGAGGGGCTCTGATGATGGGTGAGGGGCTCTGATGATGGGTGAGGGGCTCTGATGATGGGTGAGGGGCTCTGATGATGGGTGAGGGGCTCTGATGATGGGTGAGGGGCTCTGATGATGGGTGAGGGGCTCTGATGATGGGTGAGGGGCTCTGATGATGGGCGAGGGGCTCTGATGATGGGCGAGGGGCTCTGTTGAAAGGTGAGGGGCTAACTATTACCCCACGCTCCACAAGCCCCACCAGCCAATGACCCCATTACCGCAGGTGCTGCTGGGGCTGCTGCTGCCGCCCCTCATCACCTGCCTGGGCTTCCGCAGCAGGGAGGAGCTCCGCACCATGCCGCAAACCAGGTGGGGGGGGTGGGTTGGTAGGGATTAGGGGGGAAAGGGAGGGGGGGGATAGAAGGGGGAAATGGACGAGAAGAAAGAGGAGGAGGAGGAAGTAAAAGTGGAGAAGAGGAGTCCTAGGGAAGTGTAGCGGGTGAAAGAAAGAGGTTAGACGTTGTGATGAGAGAGATATGTTGTGGAAAGATTGTAGTATTAGGGGGGTGGTGGGGTTGTGTGGGTGGTAGAGTTAAGGAGGTCCATTGGGAGGTTGGCGGGAGCAATAGGGGTTGCAGAGGGATAGGTGGGTTAAGATGCGTATAACCTGGGGTTGAAGGTGTTGCGTATCTATTTACTCTCTGGTTGTGCAATTTTCTTTAGTTGAATTCCTTATTTGCAAAGAAATATTCATTTCCCCGACTACCTCCCTAATTCCATAACTTTCTCCCTAAGTCGCAGGGTTTTCCCCAAAAGTTCCTAACATTTCTGTATACTTACCCCTTATTTTAAAAAATCGTGCCCTTTTTTTCAAAATTTCGCCACCCCAAAAATTTCTCGGGTTGCGCCAATGTCAGAAGTTGCCCCAAATATCTGCAACGTTCCCCTGGTGCCTCCCCTCCCCCCAGGGAGGAGCGGTGGGAGGTGGGGGAGCACGGGGCGGGGGGCGGCCCCCACTGCCGCTACGCCGACTCCGATACCGCGTCTGACAGCGGCGCTGACGACGACCCCCGCCGCCCCCCTCGCCCTCCTGACGCTGCTGACGCCGAGCAGGTATTGCTATCTTGTTATTGCCGTCACTTCTTTATTTCCTTTTCTTGTTATTGCTTTCACGTGTTTGTTAATGTCTCCGTGTGATGGTATTTCCTTTTTTTGCTATTACCTTACCTTGTTTGGTATTAACTGTCTCGTGATTGCCTTTCTTCGTTTATTATTGCCTTCCCTCATTATTGCCTTCCCTCATTATTGCCTTCCCTCATTATTGCCTTCCCTCATTATTGCCTTCCCTCATTAGTGCCTTCCCTCATTAGTGCCTTCCCTCATTAGTGACTTCCCTCATTAGTGACTTCCCTCATTATTGCCTTCCCTCATTATTGCCTTCCCTCATTGTTGCCTTCCCTCATTATTGCCTTCCCTCATTATTGCCTTCCCTCATTATTGCCTTCCCTCGTTATTGCCTTCCCTCGTTATTGCCTTCCCTCGTTATTGCCTTCCCTCGTTATTGCCTTCCCTCGTTATTGCCTTCCCTCATTATTGCCTTTCCTCGTTATTGCCTTCCCTCGTTATTGCCTTCCCTCGTTATTGCCTTCCCTCATTATTGCCTTCCCTCGTTATTGCCTCGGTTGCATTTTGTTCCTGTCACTCTGTTGATGTGTTTTTGTTGCTATTGTTATCACTCCTGTCCTTGCCGTCGTAAATTTGTTTTTTGTTATAGAACGAAATTATTGTTTTGTTTGTTTGACATTGCTGATTGTTAATGAATAACCTTGATTGTTATTGAATATCCGTGATTGTTGAAGAAAAACTGATTATTAATGAAAAAACCGTGATCATTCATGAAAAACCACAATAAGTAGAGAATAATTGTGATTTTTAATGAATAACTGTGTTAGTAGTGTGATTATTAACGATAAGCTGTGATTATTAATGACTAATTGATTATTAATGAATGACTCGGATTATTAATGAATGACTGGGATTATTAATGAATGACTGGGATTATTAATAAATAAGCGTTAAAAAATGGGCCTAGTCATGATAGTTACCTTTATTTTAGTGAACTGTATATATATTACTGGTAGACGGTGCGCATTTACTAATTACATATGATGTAATTCACTAAGTTCATGTTTGGTTAAAGCTTTTGAAGAACTGTTTGAACTTTAATTCTGCCTCATATTATCAGGTCGGACTTATTATATTATTTATCTATTTTTTTAATCGCGTGTGTGATTATGTAGTGTGTGGTTATATAATTACTAGTGTGTGATTAATTGGTGTTGAACAAACTATCTGTCGAGTTTGAGTTTTTTGATTATGCGGGATTTGGATTATGAACTTTGTTTGTATAATTGTGATGCACAGATTACTGTCTCGTTGATCAATTGTCTATTAATCATGAGTTCTATTAATCGTCTTTTGTGTTATTTTATGCGGAATTTTGTGTTTGTGTGGCGTGGCTGCAGCGAGGCGCCCACCCTCCGCCCTCTCCCCTCCACTCCACCGTCATCAAGGTACGGCCTCCACCATCTCCATCCACCATCCCTTCCATCATCTTCTTCCACAATCATCTCCATCTTCCACCACCATCTCCATCTTCCACCATCATCTCCATCTTCCACCATCATCTCCATCTTCCACCATCATCTCCATCTTCCACCATCATCTCCATCTTCCACCATCATCTCCATCTTCCACCATCATCTCCATCTTCCACCATCATCTCTATCTTCCACCATCATCTCCATCTTCCACCATCATCTCCATCTTCCACCATCATCTCCATCTTCCACCATCATCTCCATCTTCCACCATCATCTCCATCCTCCACCATCATCTCCATCCTCCACCATCACCTCCATCCTCCACCATCACCTCCATCCTCCACCATCACCTCTATCCTCCACCATCACCTCTATCCTCCACCATCACCTCTATCCTCCACCATCACCTCTATCCTCCACCATCACCTCTATCCTCCACCATCACCTCTATCCTCCACCATCACCTCTATCCTCCACCATCACCTCTATCCTCCACCATCACCTCTATCCTCCACCATCACCTCTATCCTCCACCATCATCTCCATCCTCCACCATCATCTCCATCCTCCACCATCACCTCCATCCTCCACCATCACCTCTACCCTCCGCCATCACCTACATCCTCCACCATCACCTACATCCTCCACCATCACCTCCATCCTCCACCATCACCTCCATCCTCCACCATCACCTCCATCCTCCACCATCACCTCCATCCTCCACCATCACCTCCATCCTCCACCATCATCTCGGTCCACCATTACATACACCATCATCACTCAATAATCAATATCACCTCCACCATCACCTCCACCATCACCTCCACCATCACCTCCTCCATCACCTCCACCATCACCTCCACCATCACCTCCACCATCACCTCCACCATCACCTCCACCACCACCTCCACCATCACATCCACCATCACATCCACCATCACATCCACCACCACCTCCACCATCACCTCCCCCACCACCACCTCCACCATCACCTCCCCCACCACCACCTCCACCATCACCTCCCCCACCACCACCTCCACCATCACCTCCACCACCACCTCCACCATCACCTCCACCACCACCTCCACCATCACCTCCACCACCACCTCCACCACCACCTCCACCATCACCTCCACCATCACCTCCACCACCACCTCCACCATCACCTCCACCACCACCTCCACCATCACCTCCCCCACCACCTCCCCCACCACCTCCACCATCACCTCCACCACCACCTCCACCATCACCTCCACCACCACCTCCACCATCACCTCCACCACCACCTCCACCATCACCTCCACCATCACCTCCACCACCACCTCCACCATCACCTCCACCACCACCTCCACCATCACCTCCACCATCACATCCACCATCACATCCACCATCACATCCACCATCACATCCACCACCACCTCCACCATCACCTCCACCATCACATCCACCACCACCTCCTCCACCATCACATCCACCACCACCTCCCCCACCACCACCTCCACCATCACCTCCCCCACCACCACCCACCACATTAGGTGTTTACTCAGGTGGGTCATTTACGCGCCTGGCGGCCTGCGTTTTTTAATTAATATTTGGTGTTTATATTTATTAAAAATGATTATTCCATGGTGAAATGTAAATTAAATTTTAGAGTTATGTAATTAAGCAATTTAGATAATTGATTTGTTAGGTTTGATTTGGTAATCAGTTTCTGAATTTGTATCTGGGATTTGAAATGTGCTGTTGTGTAACTGAGATGCGTTTGTTATTTTTTTATGTGCTAATTGTGTTGTTTTGTAGGTGTTGTTTGTTTGTTTTTGATGTGAACATTCATGTGGCGCAACGTGTTGAGCAACATGGGTTTGATGTCAACGTTCATATGGCACAACATGGATTTGATGGCAACATTCATGTGGCACTGGAGCAACATAAAATGTTGATGCAGTGTGAATGGTTTTTGTGTGAAAATATTTGGCGTTTGGTGTTTCTTGAACATTTTAATTAGTTCGTGTAGTTTACTGATGGAACTTCGATTTTTACTCACAATTTGTAATTTTCATTGCACTATTAATTTACTCAATTTTTTATCGCTATATTAAATAAATTTAACTTTGGTTGCTCCATGAATTTATTCAATTTTGATTGCTCTATGAATTTATTCAATTTTGATTGCTCTATGAATTTATTCAATTTTGATTGCTTTATGAATTTATTAAATTTTGATTGCTCTTTGAATTTATTCAATTTTTATTGCTCCATGAATTTATTCAATTTTTATTGTTCTATGAATTTATTCAAGTTTTATTGTTCTATGATTTTATTCAAGTTTTATTGTTCTATGAATTTATTCAATTTTGATTGCTCCATGAATTTATTCAATTTTTATTGTTCTATTAATTCATTCAAGTTTTATTGTTCTATGAATTTATTCAAGTTTTATTGTTCTATGAATTTATTCAATTTTGATTGCTCTATGAATTTATTCAAGTTTTATTGTTCTATGAATTTATTCAAGTTTTATTGATCCATGAATTTATTCAATTTTGATTGCTCTATGAATTTATTCAAGTTTTATTGTTCTATGAATTTATTCAAGTTTTATTGTTCTATGAATTTATTCAAGTTTTATTGTTCTATGAATTTATTCAAGTTTTATTGCTCCATGAATTTATTCAATTTTGATTGCTCTATGAATTTATTCAAGTTTTATTGTTCTATGAATTTATTCAAGTTTTATTGCTCCATGAATTTATTCAATTTTGATTGCTCTATGAATTTATTCAAGTTTTATTGTTCTATGAATTTATTCAAGTTTTATTGTTCTATGAATTTATTCAAGTTTTATTGTTCTATGAATTTATTCAAGTTTTATTGCTCCATGAATTTATTCAAGTTTTATTGCTCTATGAATTTATTCAAGTTTTATTGTTCTATGAATTTATTCAAGTTTTATTGTTCTATGAATTTATTCAAGTTTTATTGTTCTATGAATTTATTCAAGCTTTATTGTTCCATGAATTTATTCAAGTTTTATTGTTCCATGAATTTATTCAAGTTTTATTGCTCCATGAATTTATTCAATTTTGATTGCTCTATGAATTTATTCAAGTTTTATTGTTCTATGAATTTATTCAAGTTTTATTGTTCTATGAATTTATTCAAGTTTTATTGTTCTATGAATTTATTCAAGTTTTATTGTTCTATGAATTTATTCAAGTTTTATTGTTCTATGAATTTATTCAAGTTTTATTGCTCCATGAATTTATTCAATTTTGATTGCTCTATGAATTTATTCAAGTTTTATTGTTCTATGAATTTATTCAAGTTTTATTGTTCTATGAATTTATTCAAGTTTTATTGTTCTATGAATTTATTCAAGTTTTATTGTTCTATGAATTTATTCAAGTTTTATTGTTCTATGAATTTATTCAAGTTTTATTGTTCTATGAATTTATTCAAGTTTTATTGTTCTATGAATTTATTCAAGTTTTATTGTTCCATGAATTTATTCAATTTTGATTGCTCTATGAATTTATTCAAGTTTTATTGTTCTATGAATTTATTCATTTATTTACCGTCAATAGATATGTTTCCCCGTGACAGAAAAATGTTTAAAATCATGCTTACTTTGAAAAACAAGTAGCCTAGTTATTTTATAACATTAAACTTATTAGAAACTATAATTTCTACAACTTTTATTTAGAATTACATTGATTTTTTAGAAATGGTTAGGAAAAACCATATGAATTTGTTATCATTATGTAAATTATTTCACATATTAGTGTTTCATATGGTCAAATGTTTCACATGTATGGTACATATATTCACATTCTTCTACATTCTAGATTATAAATACACACCGGTGCACATGTAGGTAGAAAATACATATGTACCCATGTATGAATATAAATAAATATTAGTATTGATATTTATATGCATATAAATAAATAGATCCCATAAATATGTAATAGATATTTGTATCAATATTTACATGCATAAATATGTATAATAGATATATTTGTACAGAGATTAATATGCAAATTTGTTATTATATTCATGTGAATTTATACCATATATATATAATAATGGTATAATGCTTCCAGGTCCCCCTGATGACCCCCAAGCCAGCCAGCACAGACCCCCTCCCTCCCAAGCCTCCCCAGCAGGAGGGGAAGGCTTCTCTGGCCTCCATGCTCCCTCCCCTCCCCCCCATCCCCATGCAGGGGGGGTACGGCAACCCGAACCCCCCCTCCTACGTGTTCCCCTTCCTCCCCCCCGACGCCGGCCCAAACTCCGTCTTCCGACCCCCGGGGGAGAACGGCCACCCCACCAAGGCCTCCTTGTGAGTTGGGGGTCTCTTGTGAGGGTTGTGAGGCAGTGCTTCAGTGATGTGGGGCAATTGTGAGGCAAGGCTTAATTATTTTAGGTCAATTATCTGTTAATTATGAGCCAATGTTTAATTATTTTAGGTCAATTATCTGTTAATTATGGGCCAATGTTTAATTATTTTAGGTCAATTATCTGTTAATTATGAGCCAATGTTTAATTATTTTAGGTCAATTATATGTTAATTATGAGCCAATGTTTAATTATTTTAGGTCAATTATCTGTTAATTATGAGCCAATGTTTAATTATTTTAGGTCAATTATCTGTTAATTATGAGCCAATGTTTAATTATTTTAGGTCAATTATCTGTTAATTATGAGCCAATGTTTAATTATTTTAGGTCAATTATCTGTTAATTATGAGCCAATGTTTAATTATTTTAGGTCAATTATAGAATGATTGTGAGGCGATGTTTAATTAATGTAGGTTGATTGTGAGGCGACGTTTAATTAATGTAGGTTGATTGTGAGGCGATGTTTAATTAATGTAGGTTGATTGTGAGGTGATGTTTAATTAATGTAGGTTGATTGTGAGGCGATGTTTAATTAATGTAGGTTGATTGTGAGGCGATGTTTAATTAATGTAGGTTGATTGTGAGGCGATGTTTAATTATGGTGTTAATTTTGTTTTGAGTATATGATAAATTTTTTGTGAATATGAGGCTGGTATTGAGCTTTGATAACTAATTTAGTTCATTTGAATACAGTGGATTAGGGTTTCAATTTGCAAGTTTCACTATTTATGTAAGGTTTATAATTTTATAGCTGGCATTGTTCACATGTGTGTATGATTGTGTCGATTTATATATAGTGGAAATGATCATAAGTACATGTCATTTGAAGGTAGTTCATTTTATTTGTCATAATTTTGAATTGAAGCATCATAGTGTATATGTGTTTTAGTTGACATTGCAGTCATTGAATGTGAGTGAATTTTGTGTGTGTAGTTTTGTGATTACACGGTAGGCCTAACGAGTGAATCTTTGTGTGACCCTATCCATTACCTCCACTACCCTGTTATTGGCCTTACTACCCCTATTATTGAGGAGTACACCCCTGATATTGAGGAGTACACCCCTGATATTGAGGGGTACACCCCTGATATTGAGGGGTACACCCCTGATATTGAGGGGTACACCCCTGATATTGAGGGGTACACCCCTGATATTGAGGGGTACACCCCTGATATTGAGGGGTACACCCCTGATATTGAGGGGTACACCCCTGATATTGAGGGGTACACCCCTGATATTGAGGGGTACACCCCTGATATTGAGGGGTACACCCCTGATATTGAGGGGTACACCCCTGATATTGAGGGGTACACCCCTGATATTGAGGGGTACACCCCTGATATTAAGGGGTACACCCCTCATTACCCCTTCACTACTCCTCACTCCCCATCACTCCCCCTCACTCCCCCTCACTCCCCCTCACTCCCCCTCACTCCCCCTCACTCCCCCTCACTCCCCCTCACTCCCCCTCACTCCCCCTCACTCCCCCTCACTCCCCCTCACTCCCCCTCACTCCCCCTCACTCCCCCTCACTCCCCCTCACTCCCCCTCACTCCCCCTCACTCCCCCTCACTCCCCCTCACTCCCCCTCACTCCTCCTCACTCCCCCTCACTCCTCACTCCCCCTCACTCCTCCTCACTCCCCCTCACTCCTCACTCCCCCTCACTCCCCCTCACTCCCCCTCACTCCCCCTCACTACCCCTCACTACCCCTCACTCCCCCTCACTACCCCTCACTCCCCCTCACTCCCCCTCACTCCCCCTCACTACCCCTCGCTACCCCTCACTACCCCTCGCTACCCCTCACTACCCCTCACTACCCCTCACTACCCCTCACTACCCCTCGCTACCCCTCGCTACCCCTCGCTACCCCTCGCTACCCCTCGCTACCCCTCGCTACCCCTCGCTACCCCTCGCTACCCCTCACAACCCCCAATTACCCCCACCTACCCTCAACACCCTCAACACCCTCACCTACCCTCACCACCCTCACCACCCTCACCACCCTCACCACCCTCACCACCCTCACCACCCTCACCACCCTCACCACCCTCACCACCCTCACCACCCTCACCACCCTCACCACCCTCACCACCCTCACCACCCTCACCACCCTCACCACCCTCACCACCCTCACCACCCTCACCACCCTCACCACCCTCAACTACCCCCACCACCCCAACTACCCCAACTACCCCCGATTGCCCCTCACCCCCAGGGGGCGGAGCAGCACGGCGGGAGAGGACCGCCAGTCCCCCGCCACTGTGCCCCCGCAGGTGCGGCGGCGCAGCACGGCCGCGCAGCTGCGCCGCGACCCCGCCATGCTGCCGCCGTCCTCCGGGGCCGCCGCCACGGCGGACCAGGCGGGGGTGGACAAGCGCGCCAAGGAGCTGTCCGCCAAGATAAAGTTCTACGAGTTCTATAATGCGCCCATCACTAAGTTCTGGTCCCACTCTGTGAGTGTGCTGTGCCGTGCTGGGCCCACTCTTTGTTGGGCCCACTCTTTGAGGGGTGTTTGTTGGGCCCACTCTGTGGGTGGGTCTGTGCTGGGCTCACTCTGTGGGTGGGTTGGTGTGTGTACATGACAATGACGGATGTGTACTGGTTCCCTTGTATATGTACTGTACATGTGTTTTTCTTCTACACGTTACTGAAAATATTGTAAACGAAAACATATAAAATAAGGTCGCTGCCACCAGAGGCCCTGGGGCCTCGAAATTTAGGATTCTGAATTTAGGAGGTCTTAGATATTACGGCTGGCGTTGGCACGTTTACGTTGGGCCCATTTCACACTGAGCTAGCGAACGAGGAAGGGTTGGGGTAACTTTGAGCGATCACGCAGGCTTGGCCCGGTGTGGTGTGCCATAGTTAATTAAAAAGGCCGCCCAAGAATGGGAAGTGGTTTTCTCTCCAATAAATTTATGATCCACGATCATATAGACGTAGTTTTTGTGCAGCCTGACCGACGCTGAAGGGCGAGCTAGCGCTTCTTTCTTTATTGCATCATCATGAAATTCTGTCCATCTGGCGCTCGCTCATAAACGTATACCCAGACCGGGATCATTGGTTTCTAAGTCCATTAGACACACTTAATTCATATTAGATACACCCAATTTAAGTCTCCTACCAGCGTGCGGTAAGCACAGAATAAATACACATTATTCAGTACTGTGTATTGCAGTTACTGCGCCCCGTATACAGGGCTTTTGTGCCATAATACATTTATTCGCTGTTGAATTACATAATAACTTATTAAATTGAATTATCGATTTTAGACAATAAAATTTAGATAATTCATGTAATTAAATTCGGATAAAATGTCTAATTTGAAAATTTACTCTAGGTTCTGTGTAACTAGGCATTATTTCATTTTTTTCGGCTCGTGTACGAGCTTATGTTTTTTGTTTTTCAGAAAGTTGAAGATATGAATAGAAGAATTAATTTTGGTAAAATTAAATGATATTAAATGAAACAAATTGTGGTTTTCATGAGAAGGAAACCGAGTTTTTGTGTAAAAAAACCTGAAACCGTTCAAAAAGACCGTAAAAAATAACGGGAAAACTTATTATGTTCAATATAACTTTGTATAGTTACTTGACCGTTACGAAAATATTTCTATTGTTTGCCTGCATGTTTTTTTTCTTACTAAGTATTTACACACGCGGAACTTGTCGCCCCCATTGATTGTTGAAGAGGGTGTAACTCTTCACGTACACCTGGTGCACACAATGCATGATTTGCACTGCGTACAGATAGCGTACATGACACAATACGTGACATGTACTGCGAACACATGCGTACATGGTACAATACGTGACTTGCACCACGTGCACATGCCACAAACTCACAATGCGTGCATCACGTACACATGGCACGACGCGTGCACCATTTACACATGTCACGTGACGTGCACCATTTACACATGTCACGTGACGTGCACCATTTACACATGTCACGTGACGTGCACAGCGTACACATGTCACAACCCGTGTCTCGTACCACGTACACATGTCACAACACGTGTCTCGTACCACGTACACATGTCACAACGCACGACTTGTACCACGCACACATGTCACAAGACTCGCCCCACGTGCAGATGGCGTACATGGTATTCCTGTGCTTCTACACGTACGTGGTGCTGGTGCGTCTGCCGGCGTCGCCGCACTGGACGGAGCACTACGTCATCGCCTACATCACCACCCTCATGTGCGAGAAGCTGCGCCAGGTCGTCGCCAAGGAGCCGCACGAGTTCATGTTAGTCCGCTGCTTGGTGTGCAGCGCTTGAACTCAAGTTAGGTATCGAGTCTGGACTTGAGTTGGAACGCATCAAATTAGTTTTGTAGTTGGAAATCGAGGTAGTTCTTGAGTTGAAGCTCGAGCTGCTTTGAAAGATTACTCCTCGTGTGTACTATAATACTACTATTGGGGAGTTGTAGCATGATGTTACAGTGCTCTCTCGCCAGTTCGTGGATCCTCTTTTGCAGTTTCACCACTTTGCGGGCTCGACATATATACATATATATATATATATTGTAATAATAATTTAACCTAAAATATAGAATTAAATAGAATTAAAATATTAAAAATCTTGTCTCAAAATCTAAAATCTCAACTTTTATCTTGCTTCTTGAACTTCTTTCTCAACTGGTTTCTATGCCCCTTCTGCATAGATTCTACGTTCCCTTATCTCCACACTGAATAATGCCTTCCTCCTTCCTCTCCTATAAACGCTCCTATTATTAGCGGTTAAGGAGGCTTACAATAACATCTAATCTAATACAATATATCTCCTAAAGGGTGAACCAACAGTTGTGGTTCGAGTTGAGGACGCGTACGCTCTTTAGGAAGAGGCATTTAATTATAAAGTTTGCCCTCAAATGATACGTTTTCTTTTAGTTTTCTATGGTTGGTGGATTGACCTACAACTGAAAGAAATAATCTAGTTAACTAGCTGAGTGTGTAATTCAAAGCATCTAAATTTGTAAATCGTTGTGCAATATTGGGTCAACTTCTAGGAAAAATATAAGAACTCGTAAGTCATAGTCATGTATGATATATTCCAGTAATTGGGCAAGGCCTCATTTTAAAGTGAACAAACAAAGTAATAGAATAATTCATTCAAAACGTACATATTCATACGTTCGAAAACGATGTTACAAGATAGTTAATTCGTCTTTTTAATCCAATTGCCTCAGCCATCACGAGTGACAATGGCAACTATGGACGGTACCTCGGCAATTACTTTCCTCGGCAATTACTTTCCTCGGCTATTATTTTCCTCGGCTATTATTTTCCTCGGCTATTATTTTCCTCGGCTATTATTTTCCTCGGCTATTATTTTCCTCGGCTATTATTTTCCTCGGCTATTATTTTCCTCGGCTATTATTTTCCTCGGCTATTATTTTCCTCGGCTATTATTTTCCTCGGCTATTATTTTCCTCGGCTATTATTTTCCTCGGCTATTATTTTCCTCGGCTATTATTTTCCTCGGCTATTATTTTCCTCGGCTATTATTTTCCTCGGCTATTATTTTCCTCGGCTATTATTTTCCTCGGCTATTAATTTCCCTGGCTATAAATTTCCTTGGCTATTAATTTCCTCGGCAGTTAATTTCCTCGGCAATTATAGACGGGACCACTACACGTACACCTTTGCTGTTCAGGAAATGTGCAACGTTGTTTGGGTATACCCAATTTCGGAGCATTTATTTCTTTACGATCACGCTGTTCAGGAGTTCTACTATGTACATAAATATGAAACATGTATTTTAAATATATAAATATATGTAATATATATTTATGTATGTCTGTATAGTGCACGCGTGTGTATGTGTAACCATGCAGGCAGAAGCTGGAGGTGTGGGCGCAGAACAGGTGGAACGTGTCGGACACGCTGTGTGGCGCCATGTTCCTGGTGGGGCTGGTGCTGCGTCTGCAGCCTGCTGTGCGGGACGCCGGCCGCGTCATCTACTGCACCAACATCATTTACTGGTGGGTCGGTCTACTTTCTGCTGGTGGGTGGTGGGTGTGTCATCCACTGGTGGGTGGTAGGTGTGTGTCATCTGCTGGTGGGTGTGTCTTCCATCTGCTGGTGGGTCGTGTCTTCCATCTGCTGGTGGGTCGTGTCTACCATCTGCTGGTGGGTCGTGTCTACCATCTGCTGGTGGGTCGTGTCTACCATCTGCTGGTGGGTCGTGTCTACCATCTGCTGGTGGGTCGTGTCTACCATCTGCTGGTGGGTCGTGTCTACCATCTGCTGGTGGGTCGTGTCTACCATCTGCTGGTGGGTCGTGTCTACCATCTGCTGGTGAGTAGTGTCTACCATCTGCTGGTGGGTAGTGTCTACCATCTGCTGGTGGGTCGTGTCTACCATCTGCTGGTGGGTCGTGTCTACCATCTGCTGGTGGGTCGTGTCTACCATCTGCTGGTGGGTCGTGTCTACTGCACCAACATCATCTACTGGTGGGCCGTGAGTGGGCTGGTGAGTGGTGTGCTGCACCAACACCTACTAGCATGTGGTGCTCCTGTGCAGCAGCTTATGAGTTACGTGTAATAGAATAAGTTGAAACAGAGAAGTTTTTTTTTTCGGTTTACTGCTGTCCTGTTTTTCAGCACCTACTAATTTCTTCTTTCACTTTATCTTGTTTCGTGAACTTCTTAATTAGCTTACTGTTTCTATACATCTTGTGTATAGATTCAGCGTTCTCTTAACTCCATAGTAAATGGTGCCTTCATCCTTCCTCTCTTGGAACATCTATGTTGTGGTAAAGGGAGGCTAAAACTTTCTTATATAATAATGATAATGATGTGAAATGATAATGTAGTATATTAATCGAATAAATCTACTAACAATGGTAAAGATTATAATATATAATGGTATTAATTCTGATATTCTCATCAGATATGTACCTCGGTCCTTTGGAAATATATTACTAGTCTTACTAATGTCACTAGCGTTACAAATATCATTAGTATCACTAATATTACTAGTTTGACAAAATTTATTTGCGAGTGTATTACTTGTATTAATATTACTAGTATTAATTTTAGAATATATTACTACTACTACTACTACTACTATCATTACTAGTATTAGTTTGGGAACATCTAACTTGTATTACAAGTATTACTAGTATGACTCATCTATACTATAATAAGAGCCGCGTCCGTGTGTCACATCCACCTGCAGAAAGTGTGATGAGCGTATTTGTGATACAAGCTTCATCAACTCCACAATAATTATTTCGGTGCCTTAACCCAGCAGATTGGGAGTCGGAATGTCACGTGTATTGGCAGGTTAGATTAGGTTGTGTAGAATATCTCGTGTATTGGTAGGTTAGATTAGGTTGTATAGAATATCACGTGTGTTGGTAGGTTAGATTAGGTTGTGTAGAATATCACGTGTATTGGTAAGTTAGATTAGGTTGTGTAGAATATCTCGTGTATTGGTAGGTTAGATTAGGTTGTATAGAATATCACGTGTATTGGTAGGTTAGATTAGCTTGTGTAGAATATCACGTGTATTGGTAGGTTAGATTAGGTTGTATAGAATATCACGTGTATTGGTAGGTTAGATTAGGTTGTGTAAAATACCACGTGTATTGGTAGGTTAGATTAGGTTGTGTAGAATATCACGTGTATTGGTAGGTTAGATTAGGTTGTGTAGAATATCACGTGTATTGGTAGGTTAGATTAGGTTGTGTAGAATATCTCGTGTATTGGTAGGTTAGATTAGGTTGTGTAGAATATCTCGTGTATTGGTAGGTTAGATTAGGTTGTGTAGAATATCTCGTGTATTGGTAGGTTAGATTAGGTTGTGTAGAATATCACGTGTATTGGTAGGTTAGATTAGGTTGTGTAGAATTTCTCGTGTATTGGTAGGTTAGATTAGGTTGTGTAGAATATCACGTGTATTGGTAGGTTAGATTAGGTTGTGTAGAATATCTCGTGTATTGGTAGGTTAGATTAGGCTGTGTGGAATGCCAGCAGTGATGACTCAGCAAAGTATTGCCAAGCCATAGAATAGCATGGGAAATCATAGGAAAGCCATGTTGAAGCTCGGTTGACCCGATATCTAATCCTGTCATTTTTTTACGTGCCGTGAGCACTAGACTTTATCATGCCGTCAAGGAAGCTTAATGACTATTTTTGATAGGAGTTTAACCAGTGCACAAGGTTAAGAGTATTTTAATTGCAGGTTCTGTTGGGTTGGATATATTAGTTTTTGATCCACATCTGAAATATATTTTTTAGGAAATTATCGTTTCCAGTCATTTGTGACGGATCGCGTACACCAAAAAAACCCTACACCTTGACCTTTTCGCAGCGCCAGCAGCGTAACATCACCTCCTCCCCCCTTATAAAAAAATGGGTGTACTAGTAATTATAATAAAAACGCTAATGGGCAGGTACCTGAAGATCCTAGAGATCCTGTCGTCGGACAAGTACCTGGGCCCGCTGGTGATGATGATGGGCAAGATGATCAAGCAGATGGCGTACTTCGTGGTGCTGCTGCTGGTGGTGCTCATGTCCTTTGGCGTGTGTCGCCAGAGCATCCTTTACCCTCACGAGGAGCCGCACTGGCGCCTGGCACGGCACATCTTCTTTCAGGTGGGGCCTGGTCCGTCCAGTCCAGGTGGTCCTGTCCTATTCCAGGGGGTAGTATCCTGCCTTTCAGGTGGGGCCTCGTCTGTCCAGTCCAGGTGGTCCTGTCCTATTCCAAGGGGTAGTATCCTGCCTTCCAGGTGGTGCCTCGTCTGTCCAGTCCAGGTGGTCCTGTCCTATTTCACGGGGTAGTATCCTGCCTTCCAGGTGGTGCCTGGTCTGTCCAGTCCAGGTGGTCCTGTCCTATTCCAAGGGGTAGTATCCTGCCTTCCAGGTGGTGCCTCGTCTGTCCAGTCCAGGTGGTCTTGTCCTATTCCAAGGGGTAGTATCCTGCCTTCCAGGTGGTGCCTCGTCTGTCCAGTCCAGGTGGTCCTGTCCTATTTCAGGGGGTAGTATCCTGCCTTCCAGGTGGTGCCTCGTCTGTCCAGTCCAGGTGGTCCTGTCCTATTTCAGGGGATAGTATCCTGCCTTCCAGGTGGTGCCTCGTCTTTCCAGTCCAGGTGGTCATGTCCTATTTCAAGGGGTAGTATCCTGCCTTCCAGGTGGTGCCTCGTCTGTCCAGTCCAGTTTGTCCTGTCCTATTCCAAGGGGTAGTATCCTGCCTTCCAGGTGGGGCCTGGTCTGTCCAGTCCAGGTGGTCCTGCCCTATTCCAGGGGGTAGTACCTTGCTTTCCAGGTGGTGCCTCGTCTGTCCAGTCCAGGTGGTCCTGCCCTATTCCAAGGGGTAGTATCCTGCCTTCCAGGTGGTGCCTCGTCTGTCCAGTCCAGGTGGTCCTGTCCTATTCCAAGGGGTAGTATCCTGCCTTCCAGGTGGGGCCTGGTCCGTCCAGTCCAGGTGGACCCGTCCTATTTCAGGGGGTAGTATCCTGCCTTCCAAGTGGGGGCTGGTCCGTCCAGTCCAGGTGGTCCTGTCCTATTCCAGGGGGTAGTATCCTTCCATTCCAGGCCAGGGTATCCTTCCTTCCAGTCCTATTTCTTCCATGTAGTTCTATCCTTCCATTCCATTAGGGTTCTCTTCTTTCCAGATGGGCCTATTTACTCCCAGGCGGTCCTATCCTCCCATTTCTGGCAGGTCCTCTGTTCTTTTCAAGTGCAAGAGAATAAAATATTGAAAAATTGTGTCAGGCGAAATATTCATTTTTCTTAGTAAAAAAATGAATTAATAATTTAACTGTTAATCAGTAGGAGAAAATATCCATTTAGACCAGTGGTTCTTAACCTTTTTCGAGAGTGACCCAAAACCTGCCCAAAATAACTGCCGCGACCCAAGCCTCCATAACAGCAAAAAGATTTTTTATAAAGGGTTTTTATATTTATATTACACAAACCCTTAGCGACCCAATGAAATAACTTGGCGACCCAACTCTGGGTCGCGACCCAGAGGTTAAGAACCCCTCATTTAGACCTTCGGGAATACTCATGTTGACCTGAGGTAACCATGTTGTCCATGTTGCAGCCGTACTTCATGCTGTACGGGGAGGTGTTCGCTGGGGACATAGACCCCGACTGCGGGGGTGAGGGTGAGATCCCCTGTCACCCCGGCCGCTGGATCACCCCCACCGCCATGAGTATTTACCTTCTCGTCGCCAACATACTCATGATCAACTTACTCATCGCCGTCTTCAACAACATCTTCACGGCGCTCAACGCCATGTCGCAGCAAGTGTGGAAGTTCCAGCGCTTCCAGGTACTGTCCCTCCTGCCATGTCTTGCGCCATTCTTATGTCTGCTGCCATGTGTACTCATTGTTGTCTATTGCCATGTGTCCTTGTGGTTTCCATGTCTACTGCCATGTCTTCTGCTTGGGTACATGTCTCCCTGTCTAATAGTTCAGAAATACTCTCCCCGCCGCAACTACATGCGTCTGTCCATGTATTTTTTTTGTACCTCCATTATCTAAGACTCGTAGCTTGCTGTGAAAGAAATAAAACCATCACGGGGCTTCAGAAAGCTGCTCAGTTTCTTTACCTTTAGATAATGGGAATAATTTAAAACTGATAAATTATGGCATGTGACTCGTATCACCCAAAATAAATATGACTTGCGCGACTTCTATGTTTGGGTACGAAATTTGTCATTCCTTTAAGTGGTAGGTGGAATTGTTTTTTTTAATTAACGGTCGTAATGTACGGACAAATGCCGGCTGGTATGGTGATTAATCATCTTGTGGTGATGAATCTCATGAGGCCAGTTATCTGTCAGTCATCAACCCTTTTCGTCACCAATTAAACTTTGTCATTAATTAACTCTTTTTATCATTGATTAAATATTTTCTTTAACTTACTCTTCGTCCTTAAATAAAGCTTTATATCATTATTTAACCCCTTTTATCATTTTTAACCTTCGGTACACATTGAATAATCAACCCTTTTCATTACTAATTAAGATTTCTGTCATTATTTAACCCTTTTTATCATTAACTAATCCTTTCATCTTAATTTACCCTCTTTATCATTGATCACTTCCTTTCGTCATTGTTTAACTCCGTCATGAATTTAATTTTTTTGTCATCCCCTCAGGGGATACAACTATTTTATCTATGGGAATTTGTGCGCCCAGGGGTATTATGTGAGGTCCCGAGCTAAAGGTTAGGTAGGCCTTCTTTATGTTGAAATAGAATAGGTTTTTGTTTTGTTACGGACCATCTTTTTTTCGGTTCACTGCTGTCCTGTTTTTCAGCACCTACTACTTTCTTCAACTTTTTTCTTGTTTCATGAACTTCTTTCTTAGCTTACTGTTTCTATGCATGTTGTGCATAGATTCCGCATTTCCTTAACTCCATACTAAATGGTGCCTTCATCCTTCCTCTCTTTGGACATCTTTGCCGTGGTAAAGGGAGGCTAAAACTTTCCTATAATCAACCAATCATTCTTTTGTCATTATTTAACCCTTTCATGAATTAAATCTTTTTGTCCACATCTTTGATCATGAACTAAATCCTATTGTCCTTATTTAACGCCATCACTAACTAACTTCCTGCCTCCCGCCAAGGTGGTCATGGAGTTCGAGGAGCGCCCGGTGTTCCCGCCTCCCCTGATCGTGTTCTCGCACATCCACCGCACCGCAAAGTACCTCAAGCGCCGGTGGCTGGGCAAGCCTCCTCTGCACGACAACGGCCTCAAGCTCTTCCTCGACTCCGAGAGTCTCGAGCGCGTCCACGACTTCGAGGAGGAGTGCGTCTACGGCTACAGGCGGGAGAAGGAACACAAGGAGCAGATGTCCACTGAGGTATGGAGGTGGTTGAACGTTGAAGTATAGCCTGCGTTTTGGAGAGCTCGGAGTATTGTGATAAAGAATGGTTGAACGTTGAAGTAAAGCCTGCGGTTTGGAGAGCTCGGAGTATTGTGATAAAAAATGGGTTTTAAAGTTCATGCACAGCCTGTGCTTTAATGATCATGGAGTCTTGTATTCATAAATGGGTTGAACGTTGAGGTACGGTCTGTGTTTTTAAGACCTATTCCAATTTGTGTAATGGTTACTCTGTCTGCTAAGGAACGAGTGCGGCTGACTGCTGAGAGGAGCGAAGTGACGATGCAGAGGCTGGAAGATTTCAACACAAAGTTGCTAAACGCCATGAACGCGGTCAGCACTGCAGACTTCCGCATCAAGAGGCTCGAGGAAGAGCTCGGTTACGCCAAAGACAGCTACTCTGTTATCCACCGCTTCATGGTCACGTACATGGACCAACGCACATCCAGGTCGACGTCGCCGAGGTCCGATTTTGGATCAAGACCTGGGTCTCCTATGACAGGTCGGACGTCGCCGTTTGACTCCGGAGGCTACTCTTCCAGGGCTGCTCTAAGAAGCATGCTGGAGGAAACAGGGACGAATATGTTCAGGAAAAGGTATTCGAGTGTCTCTGAGGAAGATGAAAGCGCGGGGGGTGATACGGAATCTTCTGAAGATGAAAAGATCGACAGAAATCTGTTGAGTCAAAAACCGGGTCATGGTTTGTCTGTGGGGAAGGATAAGGCGAAGAGTGAAGCTTTCTCTAACAGTCGAGACGCAGGTTTGGCGAAAGAAGGAAACGCGGAGAATGCTTCTCATGTAAAAGACGGCCAGCATCGTAGTTTCAAACGACCTCGCCGAAGATCTGACAGCAGCTCGCAAGCAAAAGCATTGCGTGAACGTAAAATTCCCTTCGGCCCCCCGAAAAAGTTACGAAAATCTTACAGGGACGCTTCCAAAGAAAAAGACTTGGATAAAAACTACGGCTCTTCTCGAGTTTCTTTCAGAATGCATGAAGATAGCTACTCCCAGGACGAATCCATGGCTGGTTTAGAGTCTCAAGACCAAGCGTCCGTTCCTGACAGACGTGGTGTTCAGAGATCGATGTCGTCGCCTGCAGACCAGGCCCAAGCTGCTCGGGAGCAAAGAGACAGAGAAAGAAGTCATTCCTCTTCGTCAAGTCGACCGAGGATCAAAGTCATCCCTCCTTCCTCACCTCCTCCGCCTGTCATCAAAATTAATGCCGAGTACACGAGCCTTGCTGACGAGCTGGAAAACGTTGTGATGGCGAGGTTGTCGCCTCCGTCGTCTCCTGGAGTCTGGTTTGGTCGAGTGAGGCATCATTCGGAAGGAATGGGTGTGGCGTTCCGGGGATTCCATCACCCGCTACGAGATGCGGAGGAGGCCGATTTTTTGATCATGGAAGGCCTCATTCAGAGGAGGCTGCACAGGGACTCCGAAAACCTTGCGGTCAGCCTAGAAGAGTTGTGTTCCATTCACACGGAGCTTGCCGACAGTGAACTGAATCCTGGTGTTCAGTTTGCCGGCGAATCCAAAGTTGCAGTCATCGATGGTGCCGGCGTCGTGGAACAGTACTCTGTCGTGCAAGAAGTTGCTGCCAAACGCGTTGCCGATTTGGAAACCGGTTTCAACGTACCTTCTTGCGATACAAGCAGCACAAACCGGTTACGAAAACTTGGTCACTTGGGAGAACTGAAGAAAAGACACAGCATCAGCGTCGGAGATTCCACGAAGCTTGGCGTTGATCCGACCTCTGAAGCTGCTGTTAGCCCTCCTCCTCAGCCCATGCAGACGCATCCAGTGGACCAAGAAAGTTCACTTAAAGCGCCTACAGCCTCACCGGAACAATCACATATCAACTCCCCGCATTCGCCTGGACTGCGGCGTGGGTTTATTCCTCGTCAGCTTAGTTTGTCGACGGCAGGTAGCTCACTTCTTCCACCTTCTAGATCTATCACCTCTCCTATCCGTCCTCTGTTACTGGTTGATCCGAACTCGATGGCGTTGCCGTCCGTATCCTTGGCTCCTACTGGATCTCTAATACCTCCCGTACGGCAGGTGGTATCGCCAGTTTTTCCGAACCTGTTCACTTCACAGATGGAACGTCAGCCTTCGCGACTACCGCATTCTCAGTCTTCGTCTTCCGTTTCTGAACGATCTCCTGCTTCTCCAATGGACCCTCGACCGTCTGATGTGTCGACCACCGTACAGTCTACTTCAGATAACCCCTTGGAAATTTTGGAACCTTTCGAAGAATGTACTGGTGCTTCTGCCAAGTCAACGACGTCTATTCCCGCAGAGTTCCCTCCACTTTTCCAAATTAAAACGGTGAGCAGATCAGTTTCTTCGGTTTCTCCGTTGACTTCTGCTCCTCCAGCATCACCGACACTGGCTCGGTCAGTATGTGCTTTGACTGTGGCAGTGTCTGCAGGGTTTCCAGCTCCAAGGAGATCGCTGTCATCTTCTAGTTGTCAAGGTCCTCCTTCGAATCGAACCGCTCCTGAACTTGATTCGGTCTCGACCCTTTCTTTCGAGGGATTCCGAGAAAGGCAAGATTCCAGGCAAAGTTCGAGTCGCTCCAGAAATTCCCATTTGAGTTCCGGCCATCGCGAGCAATCTCAAAAGGATGCAAGCAGTGATAACGTGTAGGTAGTTGGATCCCAGGGACACTTTTGGCCCTACGTAGGACTTTTTTGGAGCTCTTGTTACTGGAATTATGTACATCAATTTCCTGTTACTGGGATTATGTACGGGAATTTTCTGCTCCTGGAAATACGCGCGGGAAATTATTATTCCTGGAAATACGCATGGGAATTAATTATTTTTGGAAATACGCATGGGAATTTCCTGCTCCTGGACTTACGCCCTTTACTGTCCCGCTAACGGAATGCGCCATTACTTTCCTGTGATCAAATATCAGCTGTGATCACGGGGTAAAATTCTTCCGTTGCGCGTGAGAACATTTTGATTCGAGCTGAAATAAAACAGTGCGTAGCAATAAGAGGAAATTAGATGCTGTGTCTGAGGCAATGTGTGTGTTGGCTACTTTGATACGCAAAGCCTTGTAATAAACTCTCAACTACGTGAAGAAACACAGCGACGCGTGTAAAACTATGAAAATGCTGAAAATAACCTTTTCTGTGCTAGGCCTACAAAATTCGCCGTGTCATTGACGCGTTTCGGGTGTAAAATGATGCTGATTTTTTTGTTCTGTGTAAAATTCACCGCACGTCTGCTGAGGGAGGGCCCGAGGTAAGAAGATTGGATTTTCTTGCCAAGTCTACGCCGAAGTAACTGTCGTTAGTTAAATTAACGCTTTTTTAATGAAAGTAATCAAACATTTTGTACACAGGTAACGAATTTAGTTGACTAATTATCTAACATACCAAGGTCTGTTGCGATATTCTGAACCAATGTGCCGTGGGAATAACTTCAATATAGGTATTTTCAAAGCATTGTTATGTATAAAATTAGTGAAGATTTGCATACACTCGTGTGCGCTCTGATTCGAATAACATTGGAATTAGAGTGAACAAAAAAACGAAACAAATCGGCAATAATATTACTCTCCTGAAGGGTTTTGACCTATTTTTATTTTGGGTTAATGAGTGAAATAAATTTTTTTGTTGTTGAGAAATTTTGTTTTGAGCATTTGTTGTATTTTGTTATGGGCTAATTGAATGAAGAAATAACTGAAGAAAAATAAGAACTAACTTATTAAAGAAAGAACTGAATGGGAAAGTTATTTGCTGAAGCCAGAAATTAATTGGAGAACAGGCAGTTAGGTAATGAATTAACTGAGAGAACTAATTCGTCATGCAAATTTCAAATTGATGAAAATCAATTAAAAAGAATTTGATTTTAGAACGATTTAGAAGAAGGACTAACTGGAATAAAAATGAATAAATTAGACTCCAATTGAGCTTACTAAGTTACACGAAAAACTGATGAATTCAACACTATTTAAATGAAAAAATGACCGATTTAGCTTTTTTAATTACGTTTATTGAATTTGAATGTATGATTTTTTGTGTGGTTTGTATTTCTTCGTTTGTGTGTCGAATTAAAATGTCGAGTTTGATCATTTATATAATGTTGAAGTGAAGAAAATGTTTTGTGTTACAACAATTTCGTTCTCTAATTTGTGGGCCTCGAGTCATTTTGAAAATATTTCTCTCTCAAATATGTAGGCCTAGAGATAATTTAGAGATATTGTCACATACGCCAGTCTTCTGCTGACCGTGCCAATTATGTGTTATTCGTTAACCTTAAGTCAACAATTCTAATAAGTTTTATAATTATTTATTTATTTATTGTCCGTTTTACAGGGTGGCAGGTGTGGCTAAACACGGGGGAGTGCAGGGGGCGCTATATATGTATGGGTTAGGGTGTACTGTATATTTATAGTGGGACACTATATATGGGTTATATATGTATTATGGGACACTATATATGGGTTATTTATATATTATGGGGCACTATACATGGGTTATTCATATAGTATGGAATACTATATATAAGTTATTTCTACATTATGGGATTCGATATATGAACCATTGTGTACGGATATCCCCTTTGTATACGGGTTTCCCCGTTATCTGTCGTCAGTTATCCCTATTTTAAATGGGTATCCACATTGCTTGCATATGGTTTTCTCTATTATATGTAAATGGGATTTCCATTAAAAATATCGATAAAAAAATATTCCCACGATATTTTGTGGATATTCCCTCGATATTTTGTGGATATTCCCACGATATTTTGTGGATATTCCCACGATATTTTGCGGATATTCCCACGATATTTTGCGGATATTACCAGAATATTTCGCGGATATTACCAGAATATTTCGCGGATATTACCAGAATATTTCGCGGATATTACCAAAATATTTCGCGGATATTACCAAAATATTTCGCGGATATTACCAAAATATTTTGTGGACATTTCCACAAAATTTTCTGGATATTCTCACAATGTCTGTGCGCAGCTTGTGTGCGTGTCAAATATAGGCCTTTAATGCTCCCTAAACTATGCAGGAAATGTTTTATATGTGGAAATATTGAAAATACGGTCGATGTTATCGCTGTGTGGTGAGTCTTTCAACAGCGAACGATTGTTAGCCAGCAGTGAAGTGATCGGTGTAGATTATTTAATGATCAGTATTATCATTTTGTGATCAGCATTAGTTATTATCATATGGTCAGCATTAATTATATAATGATCAGCATTGATTATCATTTAATTATCACATTATGATCAGTATTGATTATAGTTTAGTGATGACCATCGATTATCATTCAGTGATCATCAATTATCATTTAGTGATCAGCATTATCATTTAGTGTTGATAAATTATCAGCATTTAATGATCAGCATTATAATTTAGGATTGATCATTAATCATCATTCAGTGATCAGCATTATCATTTAAAGTTTATCATTAATCATCATTCAGTGATCAGCATTATCATTTAAAGTTTATCATTAATAATCATTTAGAAATGAGCATCAATCATTCAGTGATCAGCATCATATCAACTCACGGATGAAACACGCGCCATTCCCCCTAACTACCTGCGACCTACCTAGACTTTCTGGCACGCCCCTAGATGTTTTGCTGTGGCCTACCTAGGCCCTATATGTGTGTGGGCGTCACGAGGCGGCCTGCCTAGTCTTATTCCTTTCTAAGCATATTTTCCGTGCATAGGCGCTTCTTTTGGCTACGTCAATGTCTTATTATATAAAACGCCTATATATCTTATTATACCTGGACATTTTTGCCTGGCCTACCTAGACGTTTTGTAGTCACCTACTTTGACTTTCTGAGGTGACCTACCGATATAATTTAGGTGACCTACCTAGTTTTGCTGAGGTGACCTACCTAGTTTTGCTGAGGTGACCTACCTAGTTTTGCTGAGGTGACCTACCTAGTTTTGCTGAGGTGACCTACCTAGTTTTGCTGAAGTGACCTACCTAGTTTTGCTGAGGTGACCTACCTAGTTTTTCTGAGGTGACCTACCTAGTTTTGCTGAGGTGACCTATCTAGTTTTGCTGAGGTGACCTACCTAGTTTTGCTGAGGTGACCTACCCAGACTTTCTGAGGTGACCTACCCAGACTTTCTGAGGTGACCTACGCATATTTTTTTGGGGAACCTTGCTAGACTTTCTTTGGGAACCTGCCTAAATTTTCTGAGGGGACCTAGCGAGGCATTTTGGTGTGACCTGCCTAGATAATTTAGATTATCTACTTAGACATTCTGAGGGACTAGCCTAGATATTTTGAGATGGCCTGCCTGTATTCTACGTAGGCATTCTAGATGCTCGAGACATCTGTGTATCTATCCAGATATTCAGCGAGCACTTTAGATGCTTTATTGAGGACTATCTAGACTTTATTGAGGACTATCTAGACTTTATTGATGACTATCTAGACTTTATTGAGGACTATCTAGACTTTATTGAGGACTATCTAGACTTTATTGAGGACTATCTAGACTTTATTGAGGACTATCTAGACTTTATTGAGGACTATCTAGACTTTATTGAGGACTATCTAGACTTTATTGAGGACTATCTAGACTTTATTGAGGACTATCTAGACTTTATTGAGGACTATCTAGATTTTATTGAGAACAACCTAGACTTTATTGAGGACAACCTAGACTTTATTGAGGACAACCTAGACTTTATTGAGGACAACCTAGACTTTATTGAGGACAACCTAGACTTTATTGAGGACAACCTAGACTTTATTGAGGACAACCTAGACTTTATTGAGGACAACCTAGACTTTATTGAGGACAACCTAGACTTTATTGAGGACAACCTAGACTTTATTGAGGACAACCTAGACTTTATTGAGGACAACCTAGACTTTATTGAGGACAACCTAGACTTTATTGAGGACAACCTAGACTTTATTGAGGACAACCTAGACTTTATTGAGGACAACCTAGACTTTATTGAGGACAACCTAGACTTTATTGAGGACAACCTAGACTTTATTGAGGACAACCTAGACTTTATTGAGGACAACTTAGACTTTATTGAGGACAACTTAGACTTTATTGAGGACAACCTAGACTTTATTGAGGACAACCTAGACTTTATTGAGGACAACCTAGACTTTATTGAGGACAACCTAGACTTTATTGAGGACAACCTAGACTTTATTGAGGACAACCTAGACTTTATTGAGGACAACCTAGACTTTATTGAGGACAACCTAGACTTTATTGAGGACAACCTAGACTTTATTGAGGACAACCTAGACTTTATTGAGGACAACCTAGACTTTATTGAAACAACCTAGACTTTATTGAGGACAACCTAGACTTTATTGAGGACAACCTAGACTTTATTGAGGACAACCTAGACTTTATTGAGGACAACCTAGACTTTATTGAGGACAACCTAGACTTTATTGAGGACAACCTAGACTTCAACTTGGACATCTAGCCCTCATTTAACACATTTCCTGCGAAGGGACCCACCGGTGGTCCCTTAGGGGATTTTCATGGTGCTGCTGACCCACCTGCAGTCACTAACTCATTTTTTATAAATACTTGATGAAAGCTAAATAAAATCCCGATCCAGTTAATGTTTCCTATTTTCCAAGTTGATTACCACAATTGACTTCAAATTTGAATTGAATGTTGAACTTTATTTTAACCCATCGCAGTTAACGTGTTAAAACTACCATAAGTTAGTGCGTGCCATAGAACCCATTTCTACTCGCCTACCTATACAATTTAACGTCTCGACTGTTTTAGGCCAACCTATTTCCCATCAGTACTATTGTCCAGTGAACTACCTAGATGTTTTCAGGGACCTACCTAGATGTTTTCAGGGACCTACCTAGATGTTTTCAGGGACCTACCTAGGTGATACCAATAGTACACCAAAAGTTTGTGGCCTATCTGACTTCATTTGTTTTATTTAGATGTTACGTTAGATGTGCTACCTACGTACATGTTCTTTTGTGTCCAAAGTAAGTTTGTTGAGTGGCCTGCCTAGGTGTTGCCGGTTGGTATGCTGGCCTGCCTAGGTGTTGCCGGTTGGTATGCTGGCCTGCCTAGGTGTTGCCGGTTGGTATGCTGGCCTGCCTAGGTGTTGCCGGTTGGTATGCTGGCCTGCCTAGGTGTTGCCGGTTGGTATGCTGGCCTGCCTAGGTGTTGCCGGTTGGTATGCTGGCCTGCCTAGGTGTTGCCGGTTGGTATGCTGGCCTGCCTAGGTGTTGCCGGTTGGTATGCTGGCCTGCCTAGGTGTTGCCGGTTGGTATGCTGGCCTGCCTAGGTGTTGCCGGTTGGTATGCTGGCCTGCCTAGGTGTTGCCGGTTGGTATGCTGGCCTGCCTAGGTGTTGCCGGTTGGTATGCTGGCCTGCCTACGTGTTGCCGGTTGGTATGCTGGCCTGCCTACGTGTTGCCGGTTGGTATGCTGGCCTGCCTAGGTGTTGCCGGTTGGTATGCTGGCCTGCCTACGTGTTGCCGGTTGGTATGCTGGCCTGCCTACGTGTTGCCGGTTGGTATGCTGGCCTGCCTACGTGTTGCCGGTTGGTATGCTGGCCTGCCTACGTGTTGCCGGTTGGTATGCTGGCCTGCCTACGTGTTGCCGGTTGGTATGCTGGCCTGCCTACGTGTTGCCGGTTGGTATGCTGGCCTGCCTACGTGTTCCCGGTTGGTATGCTGGCCTGCCTAGGTGTTGCCGGTTGGTATGCTGGCCTGCCTACGTGTTGCTGGTTGGTATGCTGGCCTGCCTACGTGTTGCCGGTTGGTATGCTGGCCTGCCTACGTGTTGCCGGTTGGTATGCTGGCCTGCCTACGTGTTGCCGGTTGGTATGCTGGCCTGCCTACGTGTTGCCGGTTGGTATACTGGCCTGCCTACGTGTTGCCGGTTGGTATGCTGGCCTGCCTACGTGTTGCCGGTTGGTATGCTGGCCTGCCTACGTGTTGCCGGTTGGTATGCTGGCCTGCGTTTTTCGTTTTTTCGTTTTCACACGACTTACGCCCACCTAAGTGTCTGCGTTGCCTTCATTTAATGACCTGCCTAGACTACTTTTTATTCACAGCCTAGACTTTATTTTGCTTGCCTTTACATGCCAACGCTCAAGTTTTGTCTACCTGCCTAGACGCGCAATTTATGGCGGATCTGCATAGATACGCTATTTATGGTTGGTCGGCATAGATACACAATTTATGGTTGGTCTGTCTAGATACACAATTTATGGTTGGTCTGCCTAGAGATGCAATTATGGTTGGTCTGCCTAGATGGGAATTTTATGGCCAGCCTGCCTAGATGGGAATTTTATGGCCAGCCTGCCTAGATGGGAATTTTATGGCCAGCCTGCCTAGATAGGGATTTTATGGCCACCCTGCCTAGATGGGGATTTTATGGCCACCCTGCCTAGATGGGGATTTTATGGCCACCCTGCCTAGATGGGGATTTTATGGCCAGCCTGCCTAGATGGGGATTTTATGGCCGACCTACACAGATGCGCATTTTATGGTCGACCTGCCCAGACATGGATTTTATGATCAGCCTGCCTAGATGTGCAATTTGTTGTTAGCCTGCCTAGATATGCAATTTATAGTCGGCCTGCCTAGAGACGTAATTTATGGTTGCTTGCCTAGAAAAGCAATTTATGGCTAGTCTTCCCAGACATGGATTTTTTATGATCGGCCTACATAATTAAACATGTAGTGGCCCACCTAAATATTTGTGCGTTGCCTACCTGTACATTTGAACTTCCATGCATTTCACCGTAACTGGGCTCAGCCTGCATTTAATTAAGACTTGAATAGCTGTAAAATATTCCTTTGGGGTCAGCTGAAACTTCTGTTTGAAGCCCATCTAGACATTTTTATAGGCCTACCTAGACATTTATAAAAAGTATGCCTACCTAGACATTTTTATAGGCCACCTAGACATTTTTATAGGCCTACCTAGACATTTTTATAAGTCCACCTAGACATTTTTATAGGCCTACCTAGACATTTTCAAATGCCTACCTGGATATTCATTTAGCACTTTTTTGTAATTTGTTTGAGGCCTGCCTATACAGTGAAGATTGCTTAAGTATTTATCTGGGATCTGTTATGATGTTAATTTAAGTCCGGCCTCAATATTTATGTAGGACCTACCTATATATTTTCAGAGCTACCTAAATATTGTAGGACCTACCTAAATATTGTAAGACCTACCTAAATATTGTAGGACCTACCTACATATTGTAGGACCTAAATATTGTAAGACCTACCTAAATATTATAGGACCTACCTAAATATTGTATGACCTGAATATTTTAAGACCTACCTAAATATTGTAGGACCTAGGTCCTACATAATGAAAAATAGGCCTACCTAGACATTTTTATAGGCCATTCAGACATTTTTATAGGCCTACCTAGACATTTTAAAATGCCTACCTATTTATTACTGTGCGACTGATCTAAGTATGGTAGGACCGAATTATCATTGGATCACCCACCAATGTATTTTCGCTGGACCTACCTAGATATTGATGTGTACGGCTTGCTACAGCGTTTGTAATGGAATCTAGGGCACCTAGGTATTCCTGCACTTTTTGTCTACCGCCTGCCTAGATGTTCCTTGTCTTCCTAGATGCATCCTGTCCCTGCCTAGATGCTTTATTGCTGCCTAGATGCTTCCTAGTGTCTGCTCATATACATTTTCATCTGACTTATCTATAACAAATTTCCAGCCCTATGCATATGTACATATGTCTTTCCTCCAAAATGCCTGATGTTTGCTGTGATATGTCCAGTTTTTTTCCTCTGACCTGCCTAGTTGTCTTGTGGCCTGCCTAGTTGTCTTGTGGCCTGCCTAGTTGTCTTGTGGCCTGCCTAGTTGTCTTGTGGCCTGCCTAGTTGTCTTGTGGCCTGCCTAGTTGTCTTGTGGCCTGCCTAGTTGTCCTGTGGCCTGCCTAGTTGTCCTGTGGCCTGCCTAGTTGTCCTGTGGCCTGCCTAGTTGTCCTGTGGCCTGCCTAGTTGTTCGGTGGCCTGCCTAGTTGTTCTGTGGCCTGCCTAGTTGTTCGGTGGCCTGCCTAGTTGTTCGGTGGCCTGCCTAGTTGTTCTGTGGCCTGCCTAGTTGTTCTGTGGCCTGCCTAGTTGTTCTGTGGCCTGCCTAGTTGTTCTGTGGCCTGCCTAGTTGTTCTGTGGCCTGCCTAGTTGTTCTGTGGCCTGCCTAGTTGTTCGGTGGCCTGCCTAGTTGTTCTGTGGCCTGCCTAGTTGTTCTGTGGCCTGCCTAGTTGTTCTGTGGCCTGCCTAGTTGTTCTGTGGCCTGCCTAGTTGTTCTGTGGCCTGCCTAGTTCTTTGCCGTGGCCTGCCTAGTTCTTTGCCGTGGCCTGCCTAGTTCTTTGCCGTAACATGCCTAGTTCTTTGCCGGGAAAACACCAGGCAGGCTGGTGTTTAACCATCATCCTCCAAAACCTATTTTGCTAATGCATTCCTCCCTAAGACCGACGCACTTATGCGTTTTCAAATCTTCGCTTCGCTTCCTCACAGCAAAAAGGTTGATTTCTTGACTCAGCGTCGACTTCCTCCGTCTTGCTTCCTGTGCTTCACACAAGCCAGATCTTGACAACTTTGTTGATGCCATTTTCTTTTAATGCCTTTGGGTTCATAACTTGTATCGTGCCTCCTTTCGTGGATGTGGTGGTTTACCCTGGTGCCATTATAGTGGCGCACCCTGTCGCCATCACGGCTGTAAATAAGCTGCCATGAGTTGCCATAGCTGTGCTTCTGTTGTGCCTGTGCCGTGCTGTTGACATGATCAAGATAGTTGACTTGACTAGCAGCTTGACTAGGAGCAATATGTTTGTATTACTAGGAATAGGAATGGTAGGGGGCTGCAGTATCCTAGCTATAGAGGAATTATACTAGCGTAGGAAGCCTAGTTTTCATTGACTCGGATGATTAAATGAAGAAATATAATAATAGTGCACTAGCAGTCGTAAGAGAGCAAATATAATTCGAAATAATCCTAGAATTTTAAAAGGAATTCTAGTTTTATGGAGGGAATCTTAGCTTTAAGTGAGGAATTTTGGTGCTGATTCAAGGACAGAATCCTACTCTGGGGCAGAATCTTGCTTTGTGGCAGAATCCTACTTTGGGGCAGAATCCTACTTTGGGGCAGAATCCTACTTTGGGGCAGAATCCTACTTTGGGGCAGAATCCTACTTTGGGGCAGAATCCTACTTTGGGGCAGAATCCTACTTTGGGGCAGAATCCTACTTTGGGGCAGAATCCTACTTTGGGGCAGAATCCTACTTTGGGGCAAAATCCTACTTTGGGGCAAAATCCTACTTTGGGGCAGAATCCTACTTTGGGGCAGAATCCTGCTTTGTGGCAGAATCTTGCTTTGTGGCAGAATCCTACTTTGGGCAGAATCCTACTTTGGGCAGAATCCTACTTTGGGCAGAATCCTACTTTGGGGCAGAATCCTACTTTGGGCAGAATCCTACTTTGGGCAGAATCCTACTTTGGGCAGAATCCTACTTTGTGGCAAAATCTTGCTTTGTGGCAGAATCCTACTTTGGGCAGAATCCTACTTTGGGCAGAATCCTACTTTGGGCAGAATCCTACTTTGGGCAGAATCCTACTTTGGGCAGAATCCTACTTTGGGCAGAATCCTACTTTGGGGCAGAATCCTACTTTGGGGCAGAATCCTACTTTGGGGCAGAATCCTACTTTGGGGCAGAATCCTACTTTGGGGCAGAATCCTACTTTGGGGCAGAATCCTACTTTGGGGCAGAATCCTACTTTGGGGCAGAATCCTACTTTGGGGCAGAATCCTACTTTGGGGCAGAATCCTACTTTGGGGCAGAATCCTACTTTGGGGCAGAATCCTGCTTTGGGGCAGAATCCTGCTTTGGGGCAGAATCCTGCTTTGGGGCAGAATCTTGCTTTGGGGCAGAATCCTACTTTGGGCAGAATCCTACTTTGGGCAGAATCCTACTTTGGGCAGAATCCTACTTTGGGCAGAATCCTACTTTGGGCAGAATCCTACTTTGGGGCAGAATCCTACTTTGGGCAGAATCCTACTTTGGGCAGAATCCTACTTTGGGCAGAATCCTACTTTGGGCAGAATCCTACTTTGGGCAGAATCCTACTTTGGGCAAAATCCTACTTTGGGCAGAATCTTGCTTTGTGGCAGAATCTTGCTTTGGGGCAGAATCCTACTTTGGGGCAGAATCTTGCTTTGTGGCAGAATCTTGCTTTGGGGCAGAATCCTACTTTGGGGCAGAATCCTACTTTGGGGCAGAATCCTACTCTGGGGCAGAATCCTACTTTGGGGAGAATCTTACTTTGGGGCAGAATTCTACTTTGTTGCAGAATCCAACTTTGTTGCAGAATCCAACTTTGTGGCAGAATCCTATGTTGTGGCAGAATCCTACATTGTGGCAGAATCTTGCTTTGGGGCAGAATCCTACTTTGGGGCAGAATTTTGCTTTGTGGCAGAATCTTGCTTTGTGGCAGAATCTTGCTTTGTGGCAGAATCTTGCTTTGTGACAGAATCTTGCTTTGGGGCAGAATCTTGCTTTGGGGCAGAATCTTGCTTTGTGGCAGAATCTTGCTTTGTGGCAGAATCCTACTTTGGGGCAGAATCTTGCTTTGTGGCAGAATCCTACTTTGTGGCAGAATCCTACTTTGGGGCAGAATCTTGCTTTGTGGCAGAATCCTACTTTGTGGCAGAATCCTACTTTGGGGCAGAATCCTACTTTGGGGCAGAATCCTACTTTGGGGCAGAATCTTGCTTTGTGGCAGAATCCTACTTTGGGCAGAATCCTACTTTGGGGCAGAATCCTACTTTGGGGCAGAATCTTGCTTTGTGGTAGAATCTTGTTTTGTGGCAGAATCCTACTTTGGGGCAGAATCTTGCTTTGTGGCAGAATCCTACTTTGGGGCAGAATCCTACTTTGTGGCAGAATCCTACTTTGGGGCAGAATCCTACTTTGGGGCAGAATCTTGCTTTGTGGCAGAATCCTACTTTGGGCAGAATCCTACTTTGGGCAGAATCCTACTTTGGGCAGAATCCTACTTTGGGGCAGAATCCTACTTTGGGGCAGAATCTTGCTTTGTGGTAGAATCTTGTTTTGTGGCAGAATCCTACTTTGGGGCAGAATCTTGCTTTGTGGCAGAATCCTACTTTGTGGCAGAATCCTACTTTGTGGCAGAATCCTACTTTGTGGCAGAATCCTACTTTGTGGCAGAATCCTACTTTGTGGCAGAATCCTACTTTGTGGCAGAATCCTACTCTGGGGCAGAATCCTACTTTGTGGCAGAATCCTACTTTGGGGCAGAATCCTACTCTGGGGCAGAATCCTACTCTGGGGCAGAATCTTGCTTTGTGGCAGAATCCAACTTTGGGGCAGAATCCTACTTTGGGTAGAATTCTTAGTATTTTAGGATTCATTGTGTATTAGAATATCGAAGTTTTTATTGTGCTAGGAAAAATTACAAAAAACATTTCATTTTATGTCTAATGCAGGGTACAAATGATTTACCTCATTTATGTACGTTGATCTGTTTGTTTATTCACTTTTTATGTACTTATTTATTTATTTGTGTACTTAGTTTGTCACTTATCGATTATTATGATTATTTAATACCTTTTTCATTTTATTTTGTTATCGTTTGCACTGTAGAAAAGTTTCGGCTTTGTTGTTCTTCGTCATAGGATTCAATTTCACTTTAATGGCTAGAAAAGTTTATATATGTGAAGTGGGTGTCGTGGGAATATCGTTTGTATCTTTAATGCACAAAATGTATTGCGTTGGAGAAGAGTTTGTATTTTTAGGGTAAGAATTGTGTTCCGTTGAGAATACGTTGTGTTTTTAGGGTAAAAATGTATTTAGGTGACGCAAAGTTTGTATTTTTAGAGTAAGAAATGTGTTTCATGGAATAAAATCGGTACTTTTAGGGCAAGACCCTTTTAGTTACGTGAGAACATCATTTTTAAGATAAAAAGAGACATTTGTGTGACGTAAGTATTGCTTATATTAAGAAAGTTTGTGAAAATTAGTACCGTGTGTATTGAAGTAAAAAGTAAGCTAATTTTAAGCGGAATGTAATGTGTTATTGCATTATTTTGTGTTTTCGGGTCAAAAACACTCCTTGTGAGTTTCTTAGGGTATATACTCGTGTGCGTTGAAAACATGCGATGTAATTGAATAAAAAGTAAATGTGACTGAAGAGAAATGAAAGAAAGTAATTTTGTTCGTGTGAAAATAGGTTGCGTATTGAATTAGAAAATAACTTTTTTATGTTATTGACTTGACAACTTTACAGTTTGTAATATTAAATGCATCGGTTGCTCATGTGTTGATGGGGTACACGCGTCCCCTCGGACGTACACGCGTCCCCTCGCACGTACACGCGTCCCCTCGCACGTACACGCGTCCCCTCGCACGTACACGCGTCCCCTCGCACGTACACGCGTCCCCTCACGTACACGCGTCCCCTCGGACGTACACGCGTCCCCTCGCACGTACACGCGTCCCCTCGCACGTACACGCGTCCCCTCGCACGTACACGCGTCCCCTCGCACGTACACGCGTCCCCTCACGTACACGCGTCCCCTCGCACGTACACGCGTCCCCTCGCACGTACACGCGTCCCCTCGCACGTACACGCGTCCCCTCGCACGTACACGCGTCCCCTCGCACGTACACGCGTCCCCTCGCACGTACACGCGTCCCCTCGCACGTACACGCGTCCCCTCACACGCACTCGCGTCCCCTCACACGCACTCGCGTCCCCTCACACGCACTCGCGTCCCCTCACACGCACTCGCGTCCTCTCACACGCACTCGCGTCCCCTCACACGCACTCGCGTTCCCTCACACGCACTCGCGTTCCCTCACACGCACTCGCGTTCCCTCACACGCACTCGCGTTCCCTCACACGCACTCGCGTTCCCGCACACGCACTCGCGTTCCCGCACACGCACTCGCGTTCCCGCACACGCACTCGCGTTCCCTCACACGTACTCGCGTTCCCTCACACGTACTCGCGTCCCCTCACACGCACTCGCGTCCCCTCACACGCACTCGCGTCCCCTCACACGCACTCGCGTCCTCTCACACGCACTCGCGTTCCCTCACACGCACTCGCGTCCCCTCACACGCACTCGCGTCCTCTCACACGCACTCGCGTCCCCTCACACGCACTCGCGTTCCCTCACACGCACTCGCGTTCCCTCACACGCACTCGCGTTCCCTCACACGCACTCGCGTTCCCTCACACGCACTCGCGTTCCCGCACACGCACTCGCGTTCCCGCACACGCACTCGCGTTCCCGCACACGCACTCGCGTTCCCTCACACGTACTCGCGTTCCCTCACACGTACTCGCGTTCCCTCACACGTACTCGCGTTCCCTCACACGCACTCGCGTTCCCTCACACGCACTCGCGTTCCCTCACACGTACTCGCGTTCCCTCACACGCACTCGCGTTCCCGCACACGCACTCGCGTTCCCTCACACGCACTCGCGTTCCCTCACACGCACTCGCGTTCCCTCACACGTACTCGCGTTCCCTCACACGCACTCGCGTTCCCTCACACGCACTCGCGTTCCCTCACACGTACTCGCGTTCCCTCACACGTACTCGCGTTCCCTCACACGTACTCGCGTTCCCTCACACGCACTCGCGTTCCCTCACACGCACTCGCGTTCCCTCACACGCACTCGCGTTCCCTCACACGTACTCGCGTTCCCTCACACGCACTCGCGTTCCCTCACACGTACTCGCGTTCCCTCACACGCACTCGCGTTCCCTCACACGTACTCGCGTTCCCTCACACGTACTCGCGTTCCCTCACACGTACTCGCGTTCCCTCACACGTACTCGCGTTCCCTCACACGTACTCGCGTTCCCTCACACGTACTCGCGTTCCCTCACACGTACTCGCGTCCCCTCACACGTGCACGCGTGTACGTAATTCCAATACCCTACTCTCGCCTTTCCGTCCTTTCCATAACGCGTCCTGGATTCCGTCCCTTTGTTTCCTTTCCCAAATTGACTTCGCTGAACTAAAATTGCCGCTCGTCGTCGGTTTTGCGCACTACGGGCCGTGCGCTCTCGCTGGACGCGCTGGTGTGCAGGGTGGCTCGGTGGTCGCGCACCGTACAGGGAGTTGTATGTCTTCTGTATGTACCTTGTGCATTGATTCTGCGCTCCCTTTAAGTCCATACTAATTAATGCCTTCCTCCTTCCTCTCTTTGGGTCGCCTTTGTGTCAGATAGGGAGGCTTAAACTAACCAGTAATCTAATCTGTGCGGTTAAGGAGGCTTGAACTAACATCTAATAATCTTTTTTTACGTTTCAGTTTAGATCTGGTGCGGGTGAGACACTAACGGTACAAGAGAATTTAATTCGTCAGTGACCATTGATCAATGGTACAAGAGTTCAATGATCGGTAGAATTGATATCCATGTGTATTTTTATAAAAACCTGTGTGGTGCGCGACTTCTGGGACAAACTGTCTATATATTTTTTTAATTATGTAGGTTGATCTATCGTTATGTTGTGACGGAGAATAGGAGAATTGGTTGTGTGAGGAAAGATCGTATGCGTTACAAATAAATAATAATAATAATAATAATGTTAAGAAAAAGAGGATAGACTTTAATTTGAAGAATAAAGTAGGCTAGGGCTTGCTGTTCAGGTATGGGCAAGTTTGAAACCCATGAAAATTTGGCATTTCAAATTTTGATGTTATTTTTTTTAGGTGTCATACTTTATTTTTATGTAATCCATAATATTTGTGTACGTAAGTGGATGGGTCCGCGACCGTTGTATGTTGTGTGCACAAAACAGTTCTGCAACTGGCGATGCATTATTGACTCAGTTACCTCAAATGGTGTTTGGAATTATGTATTGCAATGATGATTATTCTAATTGTAATGATGCTGGAAATGCTCTCGGTCACAATGGAGTCCTCAAGTGATGTCGACAATTTATTTATTATAATGATAATTATTCTAATTGTCATCAGGCCGCAAATGCTCTCGGTCACAATGGAGTCCTTAAATGATGTTAGAAATGATTCATTGTAAAGATAATTGTTCTAATTGTCATCAGGCCGCAAATGCTTTCGGTCACAATGGAGTCCTTAAACGATGTCAGAAATGATTTATTATAAAGATAATTGTTCTAATTGTCATCAGGCCGCAAATGCTCTCGGTCACAATGGAGTCCTTAAATGATGTTAGAAATGATTTATTATAAAGATAATTGTTCTAATTGTCATCAGGCCGCAAATGCTTTCGGTCACAATGGAGTCCTTAAACGATGTCAGAAATGATTTATTATAAAGATAATTGTTCTAATTGTCATCAGGCCGCAAATGCTTTCGGTCACAATGGAGTCCTTAAACGATGTCAGAAATGATTTATTATAAAGATAATTGTTCTAATTGTCATCAGGCCGCAAATGCTTTCGGTCACAATGGAGTCCTTAAACGATGTCAGAAATGATTTATTATAAAGATAATTGTTCTAATTGTCATCAGGCCGCAAATGCTTTCGGTCACAATGGAGTCCTTAAACGATGTCAGAAATGATTTATTATAAAGATAATTGTTCTAATTGTCATCAGGCCGCAAATGCTTTCGGTCACAATGGAGTCCTTAAACGATGTCAGAAATGATTTATTATAAAGATAATTGTTCTAATTGTCATCAGGCCGCAAATGCTTTCGGTCACAATGGAGTCCTTAAACGATGTCAGAAATGATTTATTATAAAGATAATTGTTCTAATTGTCATCAGGCCGCAAATGCTTTCGGTCACAATGGAGTCCTTAAACGATGTCAGAAATGATTTATTATAAAGATAATTGTTCTAATTGTCATCAGGCCGCAAATGCTTTCGGTCACAATGGAGTCCTTAAACGATGTCAGAAATGATTTATTATAAAGATAATTGTTCTAATTGTCATCAGGCCGCAAATGCTTTCGGTCACAATGGAGTCCTTAAACGATGTCAGAAATGATTTATTATAAAGATAATTGTTCTAATTGTCATCAGGCCGCAAATGCTTTCGGTCACAATGGAGTCCTTAAACGATGTCAGAAATGATTTATTATAAAGATAATTGTTCTAATTGTCATCAGGCCGCAAATGCTTTCGGTCACAATGGAGTCCTTAAACGATGTCAGAAATGATTTATTATAAAGATAATTGTTCTAATTGTCATCAGGCCGCAAATGCTTTCGGTCACAATGGAGTCCTTAAACGATGTCAGAAATGATTTATTATAAAGATAATTGTTCTAATTGTCATCAGGCCGCAAATGCTTTCGGTCACAATGGAGTCCTTAAACGATGTCAGAAATGATTTATTATAAAGATAATTGTTCTAATTGTCATCAGGCCGCAAATGCTTTCGGTCACAATGGAGTCCTTAAACGATGTCAGAAATGATTTATTATAAAGATAATTGTTCTAATTGTCATCAGGCCGCAAATGCTTTCGGTCACAATGGAGTCCTTAAACGATGTCAGAAATGATTTATTATAAAGATAATTGTTCTAATTGTCATCAGGCCGCAAATGCTTTCGGTCACAATGGAGTCCTTAAACGATGTCAGAAATGATTTATTATAAAGATAATTGTTCTAATTGTCATCAGGCCGCAAATGCTTTCGGTCACAATGGAGTCCTTAAACGATGTCAGAAATGATTTATTATAAAGATAATTGTTCTAATTGTCATCAGGCCGCAAATGCTTTCGGTCACAATGGAGTCCTTAAACGATGTCAGAAATGATTTATTATAAAGATAATTGTTCTAATTGTCATCAGGCCGCAAATGCTTTCGGTCACAATGGAGTCCTTAAACGACGTCAGAAATGATTTATTATAAAGATAATTGTTCTAATTGTCATCAGGCCGCAAATGCTCTCGGTCACAATGGAGTAAGTACTAAATATACCGCGTATCTATCTTCGTCACCACACGCCTGTGTAAGTACTCTGTAGAGTTTTGTCGCCCATCGCACTCATGGAACACTAAGTGTTTATGGGAATTAGCATTCCCGGGAATAAAATGTGAGGTCCCGAGCTGATGGTCAGGTAGGGCCTCTTTTCGTGAAAATGAAATACGAGTTTTGCATCGTTACGGACCATCTTTTTTCGGTTCACTGCTGTCCTGTATTTCAGCACCTGCTTCTGTTTTCTGCTTCTCAAATGTTTTCTTGTTTCATAGACTTGTGCATAAAGTCCTTGTCTCCTTAACGCCATACTAAAATGTGCCTTCCTCCTTGCTCTCTCTAGAACACCTTTTTTGGAGTTCGGGAGGTATAAATTAACCGGTAATTCATTGTTTGACTACTGCAGCTTTAGCGGTACACTTTTATCTAAAGTCGATTGTTACAGACGGCCCAATTGCGTTGCCGGTGGAAAGTATTTTTAGGTTATCATTATAAGATAATATCGCCAACAAACGTGTTCTTTGTTAATCTAAGTTTTTTGCTTGTTGGGAAAGATTGATATATATCTGTATTTTGCTTACCAAGTTAAGAAATGTCGATGTAAATGTGTAAATCAATCTCAAGCATTCGTGATGTCTCTCTTGCGAGTGTTGGACATGTGCAATTTCCCTGTAATGTATGTACATTTTACGCACTTGTAAAGTATGTAAATCTTACGTGCGCTGTGTGTAGGCACTTGTACTCAGGAGGGATGAGAAATCAAAATGTTTACCTTTCATTATTTTTGTGTACAGTAAAGTTGTATTTAAGGTAGGAAGAGGCTACTACACCGCGAGCCGTGGTGGCCGAAAGCGTAAATGCGCTGCATGCCAATTGAACGGGCATAGTAATTGAGGGTTCTAATCCCGGTGCCGACCAAAATACAATTCAGAAAAGCCCTGATCGCGTCATTGTGGCACACCAAAGTGAGAAGAAACATGACTTTGTATCGCAATAATTAAGGTGTGAAACAAGATGGAACTCATTGATCGCATGTCATTGATAACATAAAACCATGACACTATGGTACGGTCGAAGTTACATTAAAGAAAGGAAATATTTATGAAAACATGATGCAAGTGGTGACATCTTTATTGACGTTATTAAATATCGCAGTTTTAATATTAACTAGATTTTAAATAAGGGATGAAGTAAGTTTGGAATAAAATTGAAGATGAACCCTTTAATTTATTATTTACCTTGTACCGACGAACGATCATTGCATTTTTCAAATTTTATTTTTATGATTTCTGTATATATATATATATAATATGTTCGGGTTGGAGAAATTTGCGCAAAATTGTAATTCCGTTCCTAATTTATATTCGTTCCATATTTCAACGTGTTTTTTTAATTACTTTCTGCCCCAATAATAACAGCACACTAGCCTCTGGGGTCCTAGTACTTTTACTGTGTCGCGTCATTAATACAAGTTATCTGCTACACATATATACAGCAACGCACGGACTGCATTACATTATATGCTAATTGAGCGAAATACGTTCTCACATACGTGTACATTGGCTATATATTAAACGTAATTCATTGCTATGTATTAACTGATATCTTACATATATGGATACAGTTAATACATGGCAGTGACCTCGCTTACTTGCTCCATTCTTTATTCTGTGATCATCCACCACAGAAATTATTATACATGATTATCTAGCATAATATACATACCTGCCGTGCATGTTTATTACGCTATGCAGTGTTTTCCCACATCACTAATGTATTTCACGACGTATGTACACATGTATAAATATCAGCGCATCACTGACCGGAGGCACAGGACTGGCATTTCCTCCCATACAATATGACAACATTCATGATTCCACCAAAATTAATTAAAAACTATACATGAACCAAATGGATTTCACCTTCGTTAAATGGAGAATTTTATTACCATTATCGTTAATTTTAATTTGCATATTAATATTTATTCACAAAAGAATTAGTCTAATTTTGATACCTCAGCGCGCCCTGCATTCCTTAACATTAATAGTATTTCTTTACATAATCTGAGCAATGTATATTTTTTACCGGTAGACAAATATTTTCGTAATACATAAATTACACACAATTGTTTCAAAGGTATGTACCATAATAGGGAATTTAGTTTGTTCATAAATTAATTCACATAAAATTTAAACTAAGTCACAAAACTCACAGCTCAAATTTGTTTGGTCGGTGAAGAAACATGTACAACCAAGCAAAATAAAAAAATTACATGCTACAAACGATTTTTTCAAAGTGAAGTACTTTAAAAAACAATCAAAAGGAACAAAAAGTCTAACGCAAAGCAAGTAAAGAACTTGTTCTAATATAACTATTCCAAGTAACACACTACTATGCTTATGTAATATCACTGGAGGTTGAACTTAAAGTGCATAAATACAGCACACATACAGCACACATGCACAAGTAACCGCACAACACATGTGTGGATGCAACATACGACTCGCCTCGCTGTACAGAAACATTTGGTAGAATTTGTGAGTAGAAAGTGGACTTTGCGAGTAGAATATAGAACTTATAAGTAGAACGTCGAGTTTGTGACTGAAAGGTAACAAGCTGAATTAGAACTTGCGAGTAGAATATACATACTCACGCCACGTGTGTGAACAAACGGAGATTCTGGCGACAGGCGGAGATTCTCGCGACAGGCGGAGATTCTCGCGACAGGCGGAGATTCTCGCGACAGGCGGAGATTCTCGCGACAGGCGGAGATTCTCGCGACAGGCGGAGATTCTCGCGACAGGCGGAGATTCTCGCGACAGGCGGAGATTCTCGCGACAGGCGGAGATTCTCGCGACAGGCGGAGATTCTCGCGACAGGCGGAGATTCTCGCGACAGGCGGAGATTCTCGCGACAGGCGGAGATTCTCGCGACAGGCGGAGATTCTCGCGACAGGCGGAGATTCTCGCGACAGGCGGAGATTCTCGCGACAGGCGGAGATTCTTGCATCAGTCAAAATTATCGCAAAAAAGCTGCAGGGTAAACACGAGTAAACGTGTAAAATTCATCCAACCCTCGCGAATAAATGGCAATAATAAAGCTATGTAAAAGCGCGTTGCATGGTAAAAAAAATGGTGCGCAGTTTACACGCGTGCACTAAAAGTAAAAAATATAATATTAAAATAAATTCAAATTCTACACAAATATCACGCATTCAAACAACTTATTATTTTAATTATTATTTTTATACAGGTATGAATACTAACGCACGTACAGATGCACATATAAGTTAGACAACACCCCTCAGGAGTGTAGGATGTGTAGTCCAGACGTCGCATGAAATGCACGTTTCGTCAAACATTATTTATACACTTTTTATCTAACATACAACTTGCGAGTACAACGGTACGTGCAGTTTATTAGTTTATTAGTTAGTTTAAGCCTCCCTATCCTCAACAATGAGATGTAAAGAGAGGAAGGAAGAAGGCACCATTTAGTATGGAGTTAAGGGAACGTGGAATCTATGCAGAAAGGGCACAGAAACAGAAAGCTAAGAAAGAAGTTCATGAAACAAGAAAAAGTTGAAGAAGAAAGTGGTAGGCGGTGAAAAACAGGACAGCAGTGAACCGAAAAAAAGATGGTCCGTAACACAACAAAACCTATTCTATTTCAACAAAAGAAAGCCTACCTAACCTTTAGCTCGGGCCCTCACATTGTCCCCCTGGGAGCGCTAGTTCCCATAGATACAATAATTGTATCCCCCTGAGGGGACAACGGTACGTGCTCACTCTCATAGCTGTCATCGCTAAAATTTAGTTGTATGAAAATTTTTGATGCCGTTAACTGTATACGTGATATATAATTCATATGCATGATATATATGTCCTCGTACATGTATATGTATTATTTATATTTATGCAATATCAGATATATATATATATATATTTATACATACATATGTATTGTAAATATATATATATGTAATATCATATATATGTATGTATATATGTATTATTCATATATATGTAATACCATATATACGTATTATTCATTTATATATGTAATATCATACAAGTGTTTTATTTATATAACACATATGTATGAATACAGCCAGCGCCATGCAACACAAGTGAGGCCCGAACATCCACTCCTCCCACGGGAACATTTTATATCGCAGATGAACGAAAAAATAAAACTCATAAATGTACGCGTATTTCATCTTAAAAATAAGGGGAAAATTTCTGTATATTGAATGTAACTTTTCGCTTGACTGGCAAAGTTTTCTATCATAAAAGACAGAAACATTTATATATATTTATAGATATAAATATTGAGTTCAGAAATAGAGATACCTCAGTCTTTTCAACAATACACGCTGACTTGAGAACATATTTATGCCTTTTTCCTACATATGTACAAACTGAGGCTAAATATATAAAATTCGTTTTCACGCGATCAGACACGTGACCTAGTACATCTAGTATACAGCCTAGAGTACACATAGTACATCTAGTGTACAGCCTAGAGTACACATAGTACATCTAGGAGCAATACGAGGAACGACAAACATTTTAAATATCTCTTAAGAAATATCTGCAAGTGCCTAATATCTTTTACGAAATTAATTTATTTCGCCACGGCCTACTTGAAAGCTAGGTCTAGCTACAACTTAGGCCGATATATAAGCTTTATAACTCGGCGTAAACATTTCATGTAAAAAATATTTCACTTAGGCTTACATACGAAACTGTACATTTGGTCATTCTCGAGTTTAGGCCTAAATCTCAGACGGATACAAAAGTTCTAAGCAGGATATAGGCAAACGCAGGCAACGTGTGGGCCCAGGCAACGTGTAGGCCCAGGCAACGTGTAGGCCCAGGCAACGTGTAGGCCCAGGCAACGTGTAGGCCCAGGCAACGTGTAGGTCCAGGCAACGTGTAGGCCCAGGCAACGTGTAGGCCCAGGCAACGTGTAGGCCCAGGCAACGTGTAGGCCCAGGCAACGTGTAGGCCCAGGCAACGTGTAGGCCCAGGCAACGTGTAGGCCCAGGCAACGTGTAGGCCCAGGCAACGTGTAGGCCCAGGCAACGTGTAGGCCCAGGCAACGTGTAGGCCCAGGCAACGTGTAGGCCCAGGCAACGTGTAGGCCCAGGCAACGTGTAGGCCCAGGCAACGTGTAGGCCCAGGCAACGTGTAGGCCCAGGCAACGTGTAGGCCCAGGCAACGTGTAGGCCTAGGCAACGTGTAGGCCTAGGCACCGTGTAGGCCTAGGCACCGTGTAGGCCTAGGCAACGTGTAGGCCTAGGCAACGTGTAGGCCTAGGCAACGTGTAGGCCTAGGCAACGTGTAGGCCTAGGCAACGTGTAGGCCTAGACAACGTGTAGGTCTAGACAACGTGTAGGTCTAGACAACGTGTAGGCCTAGGCAACGTGTAGGCCTAGGCAACGTATAGGCCTAGGCAACGTGTAGGCCTAGGCAACGTGTAGGCCTAGGCAACGTGTAGGCCTAGGCAACGTGTAGGCCTAGGTAACGGGTAGGCCTAGGTAACGGGTAGGCCTAGGTAACGGGTAGGCCTAGGTAACGGGTAGGCCTAGGTAACGGGTAGGCCTAGGTAACGGGTAGGCCTAGGTAACGGGTAGGCCTAGGTAACGGGTAGGCCTAGGTAACGGGTAGGCCTAGGTAACGGGTAGGCCTAGGTAACGGGTAGGCCTAGGTAACGGGTAGGCCTAGGTAACGGGTAGGCCTAGGTAACGGGTAGGCCTAGGTAACGGGTAGGCCTAGGTAACGAGTAGGCCTAGGTAATATATTAGCCTATAAAGAGTCCAGACTGCCTGAGGACAACTTCGATGCGAACAAATTCACCACCTGCGAGAACAATAAGTCACGTGAGTAAAATAACAATAACAATGAACAACAATACGAACAACAAGCACAATATTAACATGAAAAATATTACATGATCCTAACGTAAAAAATAAACTGTTTCAACAGACAAACAGAAATTATAACTTCAACGCAAGTAACCAAAGAAGAATCATTCATATTTTTCATTCATTCTCAGACAAGAAATGAAAATTAAATTAATGACTTGAGTAATCAACTCGTTAAATTGAAAACTAAGTTTTTTCAAATACAATTAAGGAATAAACAATTTTACATGCCAGAAATGAAAGAAATGCGGAGGCTGCGTAATTAATAAAAAAGTTATTGATACGAACCACAGCTCCCACACACAACACACAGATCCCACAGCCCCCACACAACTCCTACACAGACCATACAGCTCCCACACTGACCCCACACAACCCCTACACAGACCATACAGCTCCCACACTGACCCCACACAACCCCTACACAGACCATACAGCTCCCACACTGACCCCACACAACCCCTACACAGACCATACAGCTCCCACACTGACCCCACACAACTCCTACACAGACCATACAGCTCCCACACTGACCCCACACAACTCCTACACAGACCATACAGCTCCCACACTGACCCCACACAACCCCTACACAGACCATACAGCTCCCACACTGACCCCACACAACTCCTACACAGACCATACAGCTCCCACACTGACCCCACACAACCCCTACACAGACCATACAGCTCCCACACTGACCCCACACAACCCCTACACAGACCATACAGCTCCCACACTGACCCCACACAACTCCTACACAGACCATACAGCTCCCACATTGACCCCACACAACCCCTACACAGACCATACAGCTCCCACACTGACCCCACACAACCCCTACACAGACCATACAGCTCTCACACTGACCCCACACAACCCCTACACAGACCATACAGCTCCCACACAGCTCGTACACAGTTCCAATACAGACCCACACTGACCCTGTATATGAAGGCGTACTGATCGCTGGTCTGCACGGCGCCCGCACGGTCGCGCCGGATGTTGTAGACCGTCGTGGGTATGTCCACCGTACGTTGCTCCTCGTACTGCTTCAGGCACGAGTCTATGGCGATGTACGTGCCCGTCCGGCCCGTGCCCGGGCTGCTCATTATAACGGTCCGTTATACAGGGGGTGTTGGGAGGCAGGGGCCCGTTATACGGGGGGTGTGGAGGGAGGCAGGGGCCCGTTATACGGGGGGTGTGGTGGGAGGCAGGGGCCCGTTATACGGGGGGTGTGGTGGGGCAGGAGCCCGTTATACGGGGGGTGTGGTGGGGCAGGAGCCCGTTATACGGGGGGGTGTTGTGGGGCAGGGGCCCGTTATGCGGGGGGTGTGGTGGGGCAGGGGCTCGTTATACGGGGGTGTGGTGGGGCAGGGGCCCGTTATACGGGGGGTGTGGTGGGGCAGGGGCCCGTTATACGGGGGGTGTGATGGGGCAGGGGCCCGTTATACGGGGTGTGGTGAGGCAGGGACCCGTTATACGGGGTGTGGTGAGGCAGGGACCCGTTATACGGGGTGTGGTGAGGCAGGGGGCCCGTTATACGGGGGGTGTGGTGGGAGGCAGGGGGCACGTTATACGGGGGGTGTAGTGGGAGGCAGGGGGCCCGTTTTACGGGGGGTGTGGTGGGAGGCAGGGGCCCGTTATACGGGGGGGTGTGGTGGGAGGCAGGGGCCCGTTTTACGGGGGGTGTGGTGGGGCAGGGGCTCGTTATACGGGGGGGTTGTGGTGGGGCAGGGGCCCGTTATACGGGGGGTGTGGTGGGAGGCAGGGGGCCCGTTTTACGGGGGGTGTGGTGGGAGGCAGGGGGCCCGTTATACGGGGGGGTGTGGTGGGAGGCAGGGGCCCGTTTTACGGGGGGTGTGGTGGGGCAGGGGCTCGTTATACGGGGGGGTTGTGGTGGGGCAGGGGCCCGTTATACGGGGGGTGTTGTGGGGCAGGGGCCCGTTATGCGGGGGGTGTGGTGGGGCAGGGGCCCGTTATACGGCGGGTGTGGTGGGGCAGGGACCCGTCATACGTGTGGGCCCAGGCAACGGGTGTGGTGGGGCAGGGGCCCGTTATACGGCGGGTGTGGTGGGGCAGGGACCCGTCATACGTGTGGGCCCAGGCAACGGGTGTGGTGGGGCAGGGGACCGTTATACGGGGTGTGGTGGGGCAGAGGCCCTTTATACGGGGTTTTGTGGGGCAGGGGCCCGTCATGTGGGGTGTTGTGGGGCAGGGGCCCATTATACGGGGTGTTGTGGGGCAGGAGCCCATTATACGGGGTGTTGTGGGGCAGGAGCCCATTATACGGGGTGTTGTGGGGCAGGAGCCCGTTATACGGGGTGTTGTGGGGCAGGGGCACGTTATACGGGGTGTTGTGGGGCAGGGGCCGGTTATACGGGGTGTTGTGGGGCAGGGGCCGGTTATACGGGGTGTTGTGAGGCAGGGGCCCGTTATACGGGGTGTTGTGAGGCAGGGGCCCGTTATACGGGGTGCAGGGGCCCGTTATAAGGGGTGTGGTGGGGCAGGGGCCCGTTATACGGGGTGCAGGGGCCCGTTATACGGGGTGCAGGGGCCCGTTATACGGGGTGCAGGGGCCCGTTATACGGGGTGCAGGGGCCCGTTATACGGGGTGCAGGGGCCCGTTATACGGGGTGTGGTGGGGCAGGGGCCCGTTATACGGGGTGTTGTGGGGCAGGGGCTCGTTATACGGGGTGTTGTGGGGCAGGGGCCCGTTATACGGGGTGCAGGGGCCCGTTATACGGGGTGTTGTGGGGCAGGGGCCCGTTATAAGGGGTGTGGGGGGGCAGGGGCCCGTTATAAGGGGTGTGGGGGGGCAGGGGCCCGTTATAAGGGGTGTGGGGGGGCAGGGGCCCGTTATAAGGGGTGTGGGGGGGCAGGGGCCGTTATACGGTCGGTATTGTGCGGTAGGATACGAGAAAGAAGAATGACTCACTGCAGAATTATGGGAATAAATAGTTAATTATGTAATTAATTATAGTTAAGGAGTAATTATGGAAATAAATAGTACGTTAGGATGTGAAATACCGTACGAATGAAGGCTACAAATAGGTGGTGCCTACAACTACGGAGTTAGAAACTACTAGTGGGCTGGAAGGTTTCACTAGCTCAACACTACGACTGACTGTCCAACTCATCAAACTATTTTTTGTTCAAACCCTACAACTGTTTACCCCTCCCATGAAATTCTATATTCAAATCGTAAAAGCATTTACCCTGCCATACAATCATATACTCCAACCCTGAAACTATTCCCTCCACCACCATAAAATGATAAGTTGTAAATGCAAACCATAAAATTGTTCAACCTCCCATAAAATTATATATTCGAACCCTTACACTATATACCTCGACCATCAAACTACATATTTATATCAAAACATCAAACTGATTACGAAAACCGTATCTCAAAGCTACTTTTCAGACAGCCCCTCTCTACTATTTTTATTGAGTAAATCCCATTTTTTAATTATAGCGGACAAAAGGAGAAATTCTTATCCTCCATCCTCCACCTCCTATCCTCTATTCTTTAGTCTTTACTCCCTACCCCTCCAATTTAATCTATCCATCCTTCTCACTTATCTATCATTCATCGCTCCCACCTAGTCTAACTTTTTTGCCGCCTGCATGCATACTTTTCGCCGCCTAAGCGATTTAAGCAATTAAATCGCTTAGGCGGCAAAAAACATGCATGCAGGCGCCAAAAAAGTTAGACTGGGTACCCTCCACTCTTTATTTTCCTCAACCATTTACCCTCTCCATCCCTCTACCCCCCTCCTTCCCAACCCCTCTACCCTCTCCCCCCTCCCACCTGCAGTGGACCAGCACAGGCCCCTTGGCCCGGAGGAGCTTGCGTGCCCTCCTGACGGCGAGGACGAAGGAGATGAAGGGCTTCTCAGCGTGGGGCACGCCGGTGACGGGCCAGCCCGTGTACCACATGTGGGTCACGTCCCGCGTCAGGTTGTTCTCGAGGTTCTTCAGCAGCAGACTGGACACCACGAACTGCTCCTGCATGTCGCGCGACTTCAGCGTCACCTGGTGGGGGAATGTTGATGTTATGAAGGGATGAAGAGGGCAACGCAATAATGTCATGAAGGGGCAATGGAATAATACTATATAGGGGTAATGCATTAATCAAAAGGGGCAATGCATTAATCAAAAGGGGCAATGCATTAATCAAAAGGTGCCATGAATTAATCAAAGGGGCAATGTAGGATTTATCAGAAGGGGCCAAGTATTAATTAAAAGAGGTGGCGTAAAAATTGCTTACGAAGAATAAAGTTGTACGTCAAATGAAACGATATACTTCCACCCATTTAAATATGCACGGTAATGTTCGTCACTGATGCCGTACAAACCTAACCCAACCTGCCGTGGTCTCTAACTCCCACTACATCTAGACCTCCTACTAGACCCCCAGTCTCCAACAAGACCTTTCAGTCTCCTACAAAAATACACGTTTCCCCACCAGACCCCAGCAGCCCTGACAGACCTGGAAGTCTCCGTAGACCCTGTGGCAGTCGAGGGTCTGGGAGGGGGGGAGGTAGTCGGCACACTTGTCGATGCCGCGCTCGACGAAGTCGGTGAGCATGACCAGCACACGCACCTCCTGCTCCCACACCAGCCGCCACAGGTCCCCCACCGTGTGTTCCAGCGGCGCCTGCGTGCACATCCACTAGTTAGGCACTAGTTACACACCTACTAATGTACAATTCACTAATTATTATACACTAGTTGTGAAACGCCTACTGCCTCCTACAGTTACACACCTAGTACTTTATGCCTCCTCTCCACACGCCACAGGTCCCCTAATGACGATAGTTATGCACTAGTTACACACACACCTAGTACTTCTCAATGCCGTCTTTAGTTACGCACAAGTTACACACACACACCTAGTACTTCTCAATGCCGTCTTTAGTTACGCACTAGTTACACACACACACACACACACACACACCTAGTACTTCTCAATGCCGTCTTTAGTTACGCACTAGTTACACACACACCTAGTACTTCTCAATGCCGTCTTTAGTTACGCACTAGTTACATACACACACCTAGTACTTCTCAATGCCGTCTTTAGTTACGCACTAGTTACACACACACCTAGTACTTCTCAATGCCGTCTTTAGTTACGCACTAGTTACATACACACACCTAGTACTTCTCAATGCCGTCTTTAGTTACGCACTAGTTACATACGCACACCTAGTACTTCTCAATGCCGTCTTTAGTTACGCACTAGTTACATACGCACACCTAGTACTTCTCAATGCCGTCTTTAGTTACGCACAAGTTACACACACACACACCTAGTACTTCTCAATGCCGTCTTTAGTTACGCACTAGTTACACACACACACACACACACACCTAGTACTTCTCAATGCCGTCTTTAGTTACGCACTAGTTACACACACACACACACACACACCTAGTACTTCTCAATGCCGTCTTTAGTTACGCACTAGTTACACACACACCTAGTACTTCTCAATGCCGTCTTTAGTTACGCACTAGTTACATACGCACACCTAGTACTTCTCAATGCCGTCTTTAGTTACGCACTAGTTACATACACACACCTAGTACTTCTCAATGCCGTCTTTAGTTACGCACTAGTTACATACACACACCTAGTACTTCTCAATGCCGTCTTTAGTTACGCACAAGTTACATACCTAATGAGGCATCAGGCCTCCTCCAGTTACATTTAGTGGTTTAGCGAAGACTACGCATTTATTGGGCATCATTTATTCGCGGCGCTTAACCTCATCATGAAACTAAAATCTACATTAAAATTAACTTCTTCACTGAACTTGACATTTTTGTAGAACTATACATCTTCATTGACCTTACTTTCTTCATTAAACACAACGACTTTATGGAATTTAACCTATAGGCCTATACTGAAATAAACAAAATTTGGAATTTAACCTATGTACTGAAACAAACTAAATTTGGAATTTAACCTATTTACTGAAATAAACAAAATTGGAAATTTAACCTATTTACTGAAATAAACTAAATTTGGAATTTAACCTATTTACTGAAATAAACAAAATTGGAAATTTAACCTATTTACTGAAATAAACAAAATTGGAAATTTAACCTATTTACTGAAATAAACAAAATTGGAAATTTAACCTATTTACTGATATAAACTAAATTTGGAATTTAACCTATTTACTGAAATAAACTAAATTTGGAATTTAACCTATTTACTGAAATAAACTAAATTTGGAATTTAACCTATTTACTGAAATAAACTAAATTTGGAATTTAACCTATTTACTGAAATAAACTAAATTTGGAATTTAACCTATTTACTGAAATAAACTAAATTTGGAATTTAACCTATTTACTGAAATAAACAAAATTGGAAATTTAACCTATTTACAGAAATAAACAAAATTGGAAATTTAACCTATTTACTGAAATAAACAAAATTGGAAATTTAACCTATTTACTAAAATAAATTAAATTTGGAATTTAACCTATTTACTGAAATAAACTAAATTTGGAATTTAACCTATTTACTGAAATAAACAAAATTTGGAATTTAACCTATTTACTGAAATAAACTAAATTTGGAATTTAACCTATTTACTGAAATAAACTAAATTTGGAATTTAACCTATTTACTGAAATAAACTAAATTTGGAATTTAACCTATTTACTGAAATAAACAAAATTGGAAAATTAACCTATTTACTGAAATAAACAAAATTGGAAATTTAACCTATTTACTGAAACAAACAAAATTGGAAATTTAACCTATTTACTGAAACAAACAAAATTGGAAATTTAACCTATTTACTGAAACAAACAAAATTTGGAATTTAACCTATTTACAGAAAAAGTGCAGATGTGAAAGAACAAAAAAAGAAACAAAAGGCGTTTGCAAAAAATTAAAAAAAAGGAAAAGTGTAAGAAAACAAAACAAGAAAAAAAATAAAACACAAAAAACAGCCATGAGAGAAAAGGAAAAGGAGCAAACACAGACAGAAAAGAAGCAGAAAAATAAAAAGTAAAGCAAGATATAAACAAAAGAGATTGAAGTAACGCAAAGAAAGATAAGGAAAAGAATAAAGGAAAGAAAAGAAAGGTTAAATTATACAGTAAGTTAGTTCAAGTCTCCCTCACTAAAGCAATTGTGTTCCAAACAGAGGAAGGATAAAGGCACCATTTAGTATGGATTTAAGGGAATGCCTAATCTACATAAAAAACGGGACAAAAAGAATGGAAACTATGACACAAGATAAAAGTTCAGAAAGTCAAAGGTGCTGAAAAACAGAACAGTGAATTAAAAAAAAGATTGTCCTTGACAAAACAAAAAACATACTTTATTTCAACACAAAGAAGGCTTACCTAACCTTTAGCTCGGGACCTCACATTTCCCCCAGAAGTGCTAATTTTCATTGATTCAAGAGTTTTATACCCTACAATGAGTAAGGAGGAAAGAAAGAAAGAAAAAATGGGAGAAGAAAATGAAGGAAGAGAAGGAAAACACAAGGAAGGAAAGAAAAAGGAAAAAAAAGATGAAAGGGACGGAAGGAAAAGACCCAAGAAAGGAAACGATCAAACAAAGAAAACAAACAAAGAAAGAAAAACAAGGAAAAAAAATAGATAAAGAAAAACAAGGAAAAAAAATAGATAAAGAAAAACAAGGAAAAAAAATAGATAAAGAAAAACAAGGAAAAAAAATAGATAAAGAAAAACAAGGAAAAAAAATAGATAAAGAAAAACAAGGAAAACAAATAGATAAAGAAAAAGAACGAAAACAAATAGATAAAGAAAAAGAAAGAAAACAAATAGATAAAGAAAAAGAAAGAAAACAAATAGATAAAGAAAAAGAAAGAAAACAAATAGATAAAGAAAAAGAAAGAAAACAAATGGATAAAGAAATAAAAAAAAAACAAAGAAAAACAAAAAAGAAAGAAAAACAAAGAAAACAAACAAAGAAAGAAAAACAAAGAAAACAAACAAATAAAGAAAAAGAAAGAAAACAAACAACGAAAGAAAAAGGAAGAAAACAAACAAAGAAAGAAAAAGGAAGAAAACAAACAAAGAAAGAAAAAGGAAGAAAACAAACAAAGAAAGAAAAACAAGGAAAACAAATAGAGAAAGAAAAAGAAAGAAAACAAACAAAGAAAGAAAGAGAAAGAGAACAAACAAAGAAAGAAAGAGAAAGAGAACAAACAAAGAAAGAAAAAGAAAGGAAACAAACAAAGAAAGAAACGAGGAAACAATGAGAGAAAGAAAAAGAGCTCAAAGACAACAAGGAAAGTAGACGAGAAGGCAGGAAGAAAGGAAGGGCAGAACTGAAACAGAAGAACAAACGAAGGAAAGGGGCACAAAAAAAGCAAGGCAGAGAGGCAGGAGGCAGAGAGACACGAGGCAGGAGGCAGGAGGCAGACCTGGGTGGCGATGTAGTAGCCCGCCTCAGCACGGGGGCCCTGCACGAAGTTGGCGTTGATGTACTGGCGCTCGGCGTCGCCCTTGTGGCCCCGCAGCAGCACCCGCGTCTCGTTCAGCGGCACCACGTTCGCGTACCTGCCCGCCAGTGTCGTCTTCTTAGTGGGTCTTGTCAGAAATGGGCGTTGTTATCCATGTGTGCTGTAGTTAATGCGTGTGTTGTTTTCCGTGTGGTGGTATCCATATGTGTTGTAGTTAATGCGTGTGTTGTTTTCCGTGTGGTGGTATCCATATGTGTTGTAGTTAATGCGTGCGTTGTTTTCCATGTGGTGGTATCCATATGTGTTGTAGTTAATGCGTGTGTTGTTTTCCGTGTGGTGGTATCCATATGTGTTGTAGTTAATGCGTGCGTTGTTTTCCATGTGGTGGTATCCATATGTGTTGTAGTTAATGCGTGCGTTGTTTTCCATGTGGTGGTATCCATATGTGTTGTAGTTAATGCGTGTGTTGTTTTCCATGTGGTGGTATCCATCTGTGTTGTAGTTAATGCGTGCGTTGTTTTCCATGTGGTGGTATCCATATGTGTTGTAGTTAATGCGTGTGTTGTTTTCCATGTGGTGGTATCCATATGTGTTGTAGTTAATGCGTGCGTTGTTTTCCATGTGGTGGTATCCATATGTGTTGTAGTTAATGCGTGCGTTGTTTTCCATGTGGTGGTATCCATATGTGTTGTAGTTAATGCGTGTGTTGTTTTCCATGTGGTGGTATCCATATGTGTTGTAGTTAATGCGTGTGTTGTTTTCCATGTGGTGGTATCCATATGTGTTGTAGTTAATGCGTGTGTTGTTTTCCATGTGGTGGTATCCATATGTGTTGTAGTTAATGCGTGTGTTGTTTTCCATGTGGTGGTATCCATATGTGTTGTAGTTAATGCGTGTGTTGTTTTCCATGTGGTGGTATCCATATGTGTTGTAGTTAATGCGTGCGTTGTTTTCCATGTGGTGGTATCCATATGTGTTGTAGTTAATGCGTGCGTTGTTTTCCATGTGGTGGTATCCATATGTGTTGTAGTTAATGCGTGCGTTGTTTTCCATGTGGTGGTATCCATATGTGTTGTAGTTAATGCGTGTGTTGTTTTCCGTGTGGTGGTATCCATATGTGTTGTAGTTAATGCGTGTGTTGTTTTCCATGTGGTGGTATCCATATGTGTTGTAGTTAATGCGTGCGTTGTTTTCCATGTGGTGGTATCCATATGTGTTGTAGTTAATGCGTGTGTTGTTTTCCGTGTGGTGGTATCCATATGTGTTGTAGTTAATGCGTGTGTTGTTTTCCATGTGGTGGTATCCATATGTGTTGTAGTTAATGCATGTGTTGTTTTCCATGTGGTGGTATCCATATGTGTTGTAGTTAATGCGTGTGTTGTTTTCCGTGTGGTGGTATCCATATGTGTTGTAGTTAATGCGTGCGTTGTTTTCCATGTGGTGGTATCCATATGTGTTGTAGTTAATGCGTGCGTTGTTTTCCATGTGGTGGTATCCATATGTGTTGTAGTTAATACGTGTGTTGTTTTCCGTGTGGTGGTATCCATATGTGTTGTAGTTAATGCGTGTGTTGTTTTCCATGTGGTGGTATCCATATGTGTTGTAGTTAATGCGTGTGTTTTTTTCCGTGTGGTGGTATCCATATGTGTTGTAGTTAATGCGTGTGTTGTTTTCCGTGTGGTGGTATCCATATGTGTTGTAGTTAATGCGTGTGTTGTTTTCCATATGGTGGTATCCATATGTGTTGTAGTTAATGCGTGTGTTGTTTTCCGTGTGGTGGTATCCATATGTGTTGTAGTTAATGCGTGTGTTGTTTTCCATGTGGTGGTATCCATATGTGTTGTAGTTAATGCGTGTGTTTTTTTCCGTGTGGTGGTATCCATATGTGTTGTAGTTAATGCGTGTGTTGTTTTCCATGTGGTGGTATCCATATGTGTTGTAGTTAATGCGTGTGTTGTTTTCCATGTGGTGGTATCCATATGTGTTGTAGTTAATGCGTGTGTTGTTTTCCATGTGGTGGTATCCATATGTGTTGTAGTTAATGCGTGTGTTGTTTTCCGTGTGGTGGTATCCATATGTGTTGTAGTTAATGCGTGTGTTGTTTTCCATGTGGTGGTATCCATATGTGTTGTAGTTAATGCGTGTGTTGTTTTCCATGTGGTGGTATCCATATGTGTTGTAGTTAATGCGTGTGTTGTTTTCCATGTGGTGGTATCCATATGTGTTGTAGTTAATGCGTGCGTTGTTTTCCATGTGGTGGTATCCATATGTGTTGTAGTTAATGCGTGCGTTGTTTTCCATGTGGTGGTATCCATATGTGTTGTAGTTAATGCGTGTGTTGTTTTCCGTGTGGTGGTATCCATATGTGTTGTAGTTAATGCGTGTGTTGTTTTCCATTTGGTGGTATCCATATGTGTTGTAGTTAATGCGTGTGTTGTTTTCCATGTGGTGGTATCCATATGTGTTGTAGTTAATGCGTGTGTTGTTTTCCATGTGGTGGTATCCATATGTGTTGTAGTTAATGCGTGTGTTGTTTTCCGTGTGGTGGTATCCATATGTGTTGTAGTTAATGCGTGTGTTGTTTTCCATTTGGTGGTATCCATCTGTGTTGCAGTTAATGCGTGTGTTGTTTTCCATGTGGTGGTATCCATCTGTGTTGTAGTTAATGCGTGTGTTGTTTTCCATTTGGTGGTATCCATCTGTGTTGCAGTTAATGCGTGTGTTGTTTTCCATGTGGTGGTATCCATCTGTGTTGTAGTTAATGCGTGCGTTGTTTTCCATGTGGTGGTATCCATCTGTGTTGCAGTTAATGCGTGTGTTGTTTTCCATTTGGTGGTATCCATATGTGTTGTAGTTAATGCGTGTGTTGTTTTCCATTTGGAGGTATCCATATGTGTTGTAGTTAATGCGTGTGTTGTTTTCCATGTGGTGGTATCCATCTGTGTTGTAGTTAATGCGTGTGTTGTTTTCCATTTGGTGGTATCCATCTGTGTTGCAGTTAATGCGTGTGTTGTTTTCCATGTGGTGGTATCCATCTGTGTTGTAGTTAATGCGTGCGTTGTTTTCCATGTGGTGGTATCCATCTGTGTTGCAGTTAATGCGTGTGTTGTTTTCCATTTGGTGGTATCTATATGTGTTGTAGTTAATGCGTGTGTTGTTTTCCATTTGGTGGTATCCATATGTGTTGTAGTTAATGCGTGCGTTGTTTTCCATGTGGTGGTATCCATATGTGTTGTAGTTAATGCGTGTGTTGTTTTCCATTTGGTGGTATCCATATGTGTTGTAGTTAATGCGTGTGTTGTTTTCCATGTGGTGGTATCCATATGTGTTGTAGTTAATGCGTGCGTTGTTTTCCATGTGGTGGTATCCATATGTGTTGTAGTTAATGCGTGTGTTGTTTTCCATGTGGTGGTATCCATATGTGTTGTAGTTAATGCGTGTGTTGTTTTCCATGTGGTGGTATCCATATGTGTTGTAGTTAATGCGTGCGTTGTTTTCCATGTGGTGGTATCCATATGTGTTGTAGTTAATGCGTGTGTTGTATTCCATGTGGTGGTATCCATATGTGTTGTAGTTAAGGTGTGTGTGCGTTGTCATTAATGTACGCTGTTGTCAATGTACATATTACGTAGAATTTTATTCATTGTTCAACGTTCTATTGTGTATTACGTGAAATTCCCGATATAAAACTATACATTGGTTTATATTATATACTTAGTCGCAGATAATAATAGACTATAAATTAAGTTCAAAGTCAATTATGTATGCTATTTAATATAAGATTGGATTTTACAAGTAATAAATATTATGAATATTATGTAGTAAATTACATATTATACATCGTAATTCACTCTATATTATGTGATATTAACAAATTAGAAAAACAACGAGTAGCATTTTTATTATAAATTATTGTATTATATAACCAGCTACATAACTCATACATTATATTAACTCAAAGACTTTATTACATTTAATTTCATGTGTCACCACTTTATTGACCACACACTCGTGTTATTAACGCACGGAATATGATTAAAGAATTATTTCAATATTTAGCTATAAACACTAACTAAATGAACCAAATTAGCTATAAATTCCTATTTAATATATTTAAATGAATAGTTTAAATGAGTAAAATGAGTTAAATTACCTCAATAATTACGAATTTCTATTGAAACTCATAAACTGGATTACATTCCAGAAATTATTTATGAAGGCATAATTAGCTAAATTATCAGGTTAGATGAGATTATCAAAAATTAATTAAACCCTAAATCGTCTTTGCAACATATTTCAATTATTCTTAATTATCTTAGATTCATTGCTAAAAAATAAGTAAAATGAATTCATTACCTCGTTAAAATTATTTCTTCTACTATTTTAACATTTTACTAGAAATATATATTTTAATATATGTTTAAAATTTCAGGAATTAAACGCGCATAAAAGTTATAAGTTTAAATACAAATTAACCAATAAATAATTGCAAGAATATTAAAGCTAATTTTGTTGATGGAAATAATTATACAGCCAAATTATTAAGATAGCACAATTTTTTTCTAAAGCAAAATACAAAATTAGCAGAGCAGCAAGCCTCTTTTGTAATAATTATACTAATTAAATTAAGCTAATTATCGAACAAAATGATAATGAAATAAATTATTATATTTCTTAATCAAACAAATAATTAGTTATTACACACTTAGGATAATATTTGACCAGTTTTTACATTAATTAGAGCACTAAAGTATACAAATACAAAAAAAAAACTATTTATGCAGCAATCATAACTTTAATCTAAACTATTAAAAAACAACAGACTGATCTATTAATTATCCAGCATAATTGCACTATTAAATAAACAACGCACCAACTTTTACAGCAATTATTAGACGGAATTTAACGATAAAGAAACTAATAAAGCTATTTTTGCAGCAATTATTCCACAAATCCAACTGAAGGGCAACGGAAGTGACAAGTTCCCCCACACTCTTTAAGCAAGCACCAATAATGATATTATTTTTGCAGCAATTATGCCTTAAATCCAACTGATGGGAAACGAAAGTGACAAGTCCCCAACCTGTTCTTGTCCTGCACGTTGGGGGGCAGGTCCCCGTAGGCGGGGGTGACGGTGGGGATGTCGCCGAACTCAGCGTGCACGCCGTCCATGTCGGAAATGAAGTGCGTCAGCTGAGCGAAGTCGAGGGGGCGGCTGGGGGCCGTCTGGGGGGGGGGAGGGGTAGGTCACTGGCTAGAGGTCACGTGGGCTCATTTTCCATGGTGAAGAGACCGCTCGACCCTACTGTTATATATATCCGAATTATAATAAAATGTTCTATATTATCCTTGCACTTTTATTTAAAACCTTGCTGTTGTTTTGTGAAGACTTTGGAGATTATTGATGTGTTCTCGCGCTTTAAATGTTCTGTTGAACAAGTAGCACACTATTGTGTGCTCATTTATTGAATATTACAGTGATATTTTATTTATGTAAATATTACCCGGTCCTTTTGGAATGAATCGGCACATCATACTCCACCACAACTTCACTTCAACCAAACACCTCGGGTACAACCTCACCCAACTCCACACAGCCCCATACCCCACCACAACCCTATCCCCCAGTAAAACCCCACACCACGTCCCCACCGCAACCCCACCCTCCACAACCCACCCGCAACCCCATCCTCCACACCGCAGCCCTACCTCCACAAGCACCCACCAAAATCCCACCTCCACAAGCCATACAACCCACACTCACGGGGTCCTCGAAGCCCTGGTTGAGATAGGACTTGACGGAGCGGGAAGACCTGTTGCGTTTGCTCTTCCTCCTGAAGGAGTGGTAGACGGAGACGCTGTCCACGCTGTAGGCGTCCATGGAGACGGGCGTGCACCTCCTGCCGTAGTGGCGGGCGGCGGCCTGGCGGCGGCGGTGCAGCGCCTGCAGAGTGGTAATGGGAGTGGTCAGTGTAGAAAGACATGTAGAAATAGATATATTTATAATACGAAAAGAGCACAAAACTATAATGTGGACGAATATTTCGGAGAATGTCATTTTGTTGGCAGCCGAAATTCCGTCAACTTGTCGGGTTTCCCTCTCACATTGGCCTGGACGCCAAAGGAATTTCTAACTGTCACGTATAGCTTACGCGAACTCTAAACAAAGGGTGCAGAAAGGGGTTGGAAAGTCGGCCTGAACAACGGTCAACATTCTTTGGGGGATGAGAGCGTGCAGGCACGATGACGTGGATAAGGGGAGAGACCCGCCCAGCAACAGCCAATCAGCACAAGGAAATTTACCGTGAAGAGAGAGATACAACGGCGTGCAAGGGTTAGACCAATCAGCGAACGACGTACCAAGACAAGAGAGAAAGCTTTCGAAGCTTCCAGAAGGAGGCAAGTGAAGCAAATATAAGCGGAGCTTAAGAACAGAAAGAGGTCTTTTGCTGGTGAAACGATCGCGAGGCACAAGTGAATTTTGCATCGGCGAGGCGGCCGGCACGGCATGCCGGACACCAGTTACAGTTCAACACAGGTGCACTGGGGTAGATAGTGGATGCAGAGCGAAGAATTTAAATTATAAAGATCATATCACCAGAACCAACGCACTAAGCGTAACTGCGACGCACCGGTAACCGTCAGAAGCAAGAAGCCAGAGGACGAGATGCACAGCATTGAAACGAGTTTACTTTTAACTCGTGAGTTGGTCTACAAATCTCCATGTACGCAAGCACCTTCAGCATATCGATCTGAACCATGCAATCGCTAAGTCTGCAGCAATAATCGAACAATCGGCATGAACCTCCAAGTCACCAAGCGCCTACAGCGCGCCGATCAAACCCACGCATCAGTACGTGCAGGCAACGCAGGTCAAAGCACCAGCGAGAGCAGCATGGGAAGTCGTACCGGCAGACCTCGACATGAACCCTATACTGGACCAGCACAGCGCCGCAGCGGAGAAGAAATGCTCAACATGGCCGCACTTAACTTCAGTGACAATCTACAACACGTGAATAGGGGGCAGTAAAATTGAGTGGAAAAGAACTGTGAAGTGAACTCATAATATCGATAAAAATGCAAGTAACTGAGACAAAGACAACAACAAAAAAACTACAACAACAGAAAAACTACAACAACAAAAACAACACAACCACACCAACAAAAACAACACAACCACACCAACAAAAACAACACAACCACACCAACAAAAACAACACAACCACACCAACAAAAACAACACAACCACACCAACAAAGACAAACAACCGCGCCGACAAAGACAACACAACCACACCAACAAAAGCAACACAACCACACCAACAAAAGCAACACAACCACACCAACAAAAGCAACACAACCACACCAACAAAAGCAACACAACCACACCAACAAAAGCAACACAACCACACCAACAAAAACAACACAACCACACCATCAAAGACAACACAACCACACCAACAAAGACAACACAACCACACCAACAAAGACAACACAACCACACCAACAAAAACAACACAACCACACCAACAAAAACAACACAACCGCACCAACAAAGACAAAAAAACACACCAACAAAAACAACACAACAGCACCAACAAAGACAACACAACCACACCAACAACAAAAACAACAACGCGACTCACGAAGGCGACGCCGGCGGCGGCGCAGCAGAGCAGCAGCAGGACGCACACGACGACCCCCACGACCCCCGCTGTGCCGAGACCCCCTGCAGCGCCCCCTGCAGGAGGCGCCGACACAGACGACGCCTCTGGCTGCACCAGCTCCAGCTCCACCACCTGCGGGGGGGAGAAAGGTCATCAGGCTATTGTCCTTGGTCGTTTTCCATTCATTTTCTGTTGTCTTTAGCCATTCTCCATTCATTTTCTATGGTCCTTTACTATTCTCCATTTATTTGCTGTTAGCCTTACCTCTTTTGAAGGAATTGGCTGTTTCCCCATCCCTATTTATTACTTGGCTATTTCACCATTTTATTTTTTATTAATTGGCTGATTCGCCATCCCTATTTATTACTTGGCTATTTCCCCATTTTTTTTATTAATTGGCTGTTTCCCCATCCCATCCTAAAATCGCCTTAATTTTATTTTTCAAGTGAGTGCAGCCCCGTCTCTCTACGTCAAAAAGTGACGGGGCAGTAGGCTCTCAAGACCCAACCAACTGAAGCGCTCAGGGAGCTCATGAAACCTAAAATTGATTGATATTTTGAGCATAAAAAATCCTGGATTTGGCTCAGTGCGGAGGAGTGGGTGCGTGTACAGCTTTAATATTTACAGGGTATTTTCTACACATGTTATCGAGTCTTATGGGCGAAAAAAAAATCTCAATTTTCAGTATCTGAAGGTGGTCGATTCCGTCAACGAAATGCACAAAATCTAGCTGACAACTCACACTATCCGCCAAGTGTTGCAGATCGAGGGGGAGTCCCCTGGTTTGAGGGAACAGAGGGAATCCCTCTGTCAGCAGTTTATCGTACTGCCCGTCTCGGGTCACGTAGAAGAATGCGTTTGTCGTAGACCCGACACTGCCTTTGCCTTCATCCGCCTGTCTGGAGGTGTTGTTGCTGTCCAAATTCAAGTTTTCGCCCGTCAATCGCAAGGCCCGTGGCCCGTCTGTCGTCACAAAAGGCGCATGTTCAACAGATAAGCCATTTTCGCCGACAGAAACGTCGTTCCTGTCTACGGAGAGGTTATTTCCGCTCACGGAAAGGCTACTTTCGTAGACAGGAGGGCCAGTTTCCCCGACGGAAAGGCTGTTATCGTAGACAGGAAGGCCAGTCCCGACAGAAAGGCTGTTATCGTAGACAGGAAGGTCATTTTCACCGACAGAAAGGTTATTATCGTTGTAGCTCAGGTGATTTTCGACCCTATCACCTGATGACATACGGGCGGCCGCGTCGCAGTCCGGCGCCCCGAAGAACTGGATGTCGGTGGTCCCGAGCAAACTGAAAATATGAAGGCTTTTATCATTGATGAAACTTTTGTGTTTTCCAGATCCACATACAAGCATGAAACATTTACATTGCATTTTTATCTGCGCAAATACGAAGGTAAAATGGTGCATAAGCATTATCATGAATGAAACGATTAAATGAAAACAGTTACCAACCATAATGTTATTTCAAGCCAGGGAATCTCTAAGCACAGCCGCCAGGGCTTTAGAGGCCATGAAAATGAACTTAAGAAAAATGCTGAGAATCCAAAGAAAAAATCGTTTTTAAAACTGAATATTTAACACTCAAAAAATTCGAGTCGCTGTTTGCACCAATGTCTTCTGCTGCGCTCATATAATGAGCCGAGGCACACATGTATAGGTCTAGCTTTATACTTATGTTTTCACCTATATTTATACGCATATCTACATCTGTTTCTATACCAATACCTACTTATCTGTCTATACCTACTTTCAAATTTACACCTAAATCTACTTCGATATCTATATCTACCATAGGATTTTCATATCTATATCTAAAACTACATATACAATCAGATTATTATACATATAAGTATACATATAGAAGTAAGGCTATATGCACGCACGGCTGCTCGAGACCGTAGCTCTGCAGAAGCCACAGCTTCATGAGGAGAGTATATCCAGGCCTCTCGCTGCAGAACTGGGCAGGTACCATGGACACCTGCAGCCGCACGTGGGGTAGCGTGTGGTGGTCGGTAGGTGCGGTGGTACTCGAGGGGGCGGGGGTGGTTGTGGTGGTACTCGCGGGGGCGGTTGTAGTGGTAGTTGTGGTGGTTGTGGTGGTTGGAGGGAGTGTGCTTTTTTCTGCAATGGATGAGGAGGTTAGTGATTAGAATTAAAGGTTATGTATGATGGCTATTTGAAGTACATACATATTAATGTACATGTGTATTAATGTACTTATATATTTTGCACGTTTACATCAATTAATGAGAGAAATTTGGTACAAAATGGCGGGTTCGTGGAAAATTGCTATACGATAGGAAATTCCTATTGATACAAAATTATTACTGGATAGCAAATGGCTAGTGGGTAGTAATTTTTTTCGTGGAAAATTTCTACTTGCTAAAAAAATTGCTACTTGGTAGAAAGTTGCATTTTTACATAATTGTTATGTAAGATACTAGTACGTGTCCTAAATTACGACTTCATGGAAACGAAAAAACTAAGCTGATCACATATTCTGTGCCTCGTGAGGAAGGTTTTTTCAAAAATAATAAATCAATAAATTCAAGTACGAACTGAACTTAAATATTCAAACTATGATAACAGTTAATAATTATTTTCCATGCGTATTACTTGTAATGGGAATAGTATAAAAACATTTTTCATGTGCATTACTTGTAAAAATAAATTATTACACTGACCAGGTATATCGGCGACAGGTGCCTCGGTATCTTCAATATCAAGAAACCCGTTCGCCGGTTTCTCGGTGACCGCAGCCGAATTGGAAACCATTGTGCTTGCTTTCTTGGTTTCTTCGTGAATCAAAACCGATTCTGTCACGGTTTCGGGACCCTCGGTTTCTACGCTGCTGATGCTGCTGCTACTGGTTTCGAGATCCATGTCAGTTGTAAAGGAAACCGGCGTAGAAGAAGTGGTAGATGAAGTAGATGTGGTGGTTGAAGAGGTAGATGTGGTGATAGAAGTGGTCGATTTTTGGGTAGAAGTAGTAGTAGAGGGTGTACCAGGAGTAGTAGAGGAAGTAGGAGTAGTAGAAGATTTACTAGTTGTAGAAGAGGTAGTAGAAGGGGTAGTAAAAGGGGTAGTAGAGGGAGTGGTAGAAGTCATAGACTGAGTGGTAGATGCAGCAGTTGTGTTGGTAGAACCACCGAGGTTCTCTTCAGTTTGGTTCTGAGGGTCGTCTGTGAGGGATGAGAAGCCCATCAGCAAATCGATAAAAATGTAGTATTCATTCATATAATTGTAATTAACTTCCTATACAGTAGAGGCACAAGATCGTACCCGGTCGAAAGGACCTCTTCATATCAGTCCAATTCAGCTGAGTAGTGAGGAAATAATTGAAAAGAACGAATGCAGGCACTCAACTCGCCACAGCGTGGCTGTTACGTTACGCAAACTCGCCACAGCGTGGCTGTGATGTTAAAATGCGAAATTTTAGGAGACTTTTCTTGATAAAAACTTCAAGGTTAAAGAAAATTTCGATGAAAATAACAAAAATTACATCACCAATGCAACAAGATTGACTCAGAAAATAACGAAAATCAACTCAAAAATAAAAAATTCAATCATATTGTATGAAAATTCAATAAAAATTGAACAAATATTTAAAAACATGAGGAATAAAGTGAATCAAAAATTAAATAATCCATCCAAATTGATAAAATGCACCATAAGTAAAAGTAGAGATTTACAAACGATTCCGCAAGCAAAAAAAAAAAGAAAGAAATTCCGTTAAAAAACATCAAACAGGAATAAAATCTATTTAAAATTCACGAAACTCTATCTAAAACATGAGCCGGTAGGCAGGGCACAACCTGCGACAGAATGCTGGAGCTCGCACCGTGTTTATGTTGTAGTTATTTTATAGAAACATAATACGAGGCCTGTCGAAAAAGTATCCGACCTTAATTTTTCCCGCGCAAAGTAGTGATTCTAAGGCGGCGCCACTGTGCACGGTGGAAGGAGGAATCTTAATGCGCATGCTTGACTTTTTTCACCGCATTCACTTGGGCCAGTCACTGGCTGGTGGTCGCCAAGTAAGGTGCTGTTCTAAGTGTTTGTCGGATTTAGTTTTCTTGCAAGATGACTGAACGAATTGAGCAAAGACACTGCATCAAATTTTGTCATAAGCTTGGTGATTCTCAAATTGAAACAATTCGTAAGATTCAGCAGGTGTTTGGGGAAGATGCTATGGGTGTAACACAAATTAAGGAGTGGTTCAACCGATTCAAAGATGGCCGCACATCAGCGGAGAGTGAGCAGCGTTGTGGCAGGCGTTGTGGCAGGCCGCACATTCATCCCATTTGATCCGCAATTTCTTGGCCAAACATGGAATTACGACCGTTCGCCAACCTCCCTACTCTCCAGACCTGGCTCCTTGCGACTTCTGGTTGTTTCCAAAATTGAAGACACCACTGAAAGGATCCCGTTTTGAGAGTAGAGAAGAGATAATGCGGAACGCGACGACAGAGCTGAACACCATTCCAAAAGAAGACTTCCAGAGGTGTTTCCGGCAGTGGAAGGATCGGTGGGCTAAGTGTGTGGAAGCACAAGGAGCCTACTTTGAAGGGGATTAGGGTCCCAACCCCGTCAGGTTGTTGAAGTATTTTTTCTGGCCAAAGGTCGGATACTTTTTCGACAGGCCTCGTAGACACATCTATTGTGTCTTGTTACGGAGTGGTGCGTGCCATTAACCATTTAACGCCCACATTTTTATACTCATATTACCGTTATCACAACCACTATCACTAAACCGACACTGGCATTAGGTAGTCACTGTTATCAAGATGGGGAAGGAACTGCCACTCGGCAGTGAAGTTCAAAGGACACATTAGTGAACAAATTGAATAAGAAATACAATATATTATTGATATTTTTGAAAGAGGACCGTACAGTCCACTTGGGCGTTAAAGGGCTAAATGTCATGTGATCATCTAGTAGATGTTGTTTGAAGGTAGCGTGTACCATTATGATAATCTAGTAAAAGTAATAGTAGTTGTCTGAAAATAGTGTCAACGACTATATGTGATCCGATTACGTAGTAGTAATTGTAGTGGTTGTCTTGAGGCAGCGTGTATCTTTAATAGTGAACTGATTATCTAATAGAAGTAGGAGTAGTAAGAGTAGTAACAAAGGTTTCCCAACACATCCTACATAACTATAATGCACCGATGCACTAGTCCCCCAACTATCATGGGAGTTTCTGAACGCATTTTAACAACCTTTGATGTAATTTTTTTCGTTGCATTTCGAATGCTTTTCGAGTTGAACTTCGTATGTTTTTGTTTTACCTTGATTTTATTTGCCAGTTACAGAGGACGTGTTGCTCGAGAAAATTTTATGAATAATAGAATATTTAGAACATTTTTGTTATTGTGATCATAATAGAACATTTTTTTTTTGTATTATGTTGTGAGCGCAGAAAATAGAAAATGAAAATATTTTTGATATGAATAGTTATTCGTTCGTTTGTTCAACTGGCGATGTTATTTTTCTTCATTTTACACAACTGTTACAGATTCTTTAAGGTAATTTTAATGCTAAAAAAGTTGAAAATTTGGTAAATAATTAAAAACGAGTAAAATCAATCAATAAGAGAGAGCAATACTACACAAAACACCACACAAGTGCAGCAGTCACGACATGCTTGGCATAATACACAAAGCATCCTGCAATGATACATACACTATCATGCTCACACGTATGCTATGTACAGCCATAAGTGACTAACTATTGGTGCGTCTATACTTACGAAATACTAGAAATATAAGCAGCATCTCACATACACTCTTTAAATGCATAACTTTCACACAAAGAACGTTAAGTTCCATGCTTTACATGGGAAGGTTTCAAGTTCCTCAAAGAGATGGTTCAACACCTTCTCTCCGATATTAGAGTGAACCCAAAGCGTTCTAACTACTCTACCAGGAGGAAACTCTATACGAGTGGCAGTCTCTAAAAATAAAATGGTAATTACTGGCAATCGAAGGTCTAAGAGGAAAATTGCATACCCGTGACGAAGGCGACAGACTCAACATCATCGAAATCCTCGGTAGCGAGGAACTCTTCTGGGTAGACGTAGGTGGTAGGTTGCCTTCGGTAGTTCGTCCTTTCATCAACGTCCCCCAGATCGTTAACCTCGGTGGTAGGAGGAGGGTAGGTCGAGTCCGACAAGCTGTGGTGCACGCCGACACGAATTGGAAATGGTGTGGACCGCCGTCGGAGGGTCTCATCGAACCCAGAAGACCCAGAAGATTTGGGGGTGACTCCGAGTGTGACCGATGGGGAGTCTCGAGTGACAGTAGGGACCACTAATTGAGACGAGGGAGTGTGGCCAAACGTGAACTCGTTTTCAAAAATGGTCGCGGGATCGACCGGAGAAATCGATTGGGTGGACGAAAACTGGTTTCTCGTCACGATGGTATCGGGAACGTTGTGCAGAAACGCTGATTCCAATTCGAATCTATGCGATGGAAGCGTATCTACAGCCTGTGACACAATGCTAGTAGGTGCAATAGGTGCAAAACCACTGTGCAAAGTTGCTGTGACATTAACAGCAGTGCTAGGTAAAACAGAGTGGATAATTGCATTATCAAATACAGAAGACGGAGCTAATTCAGTGGGGAGTATTGGTATGAACCCACCTGTGAGTGACGGCGATGGCATCAAGTCATTGGCAGTCATGCTAGTGCTCGCGTCCGTCTGAAGGTCAGGCGTCGCAAATGAAGGTTGATCGATGATTTCAGATGAGGATGAAACAATTATACCTTCATAAGGCGTCGAAGAAGGGTAAAGGGAAGCGGGCGCGGTAAAAGAACTAACGGTCATAGTAGGAAATCCAGAATCAACAGCAGGTATGATGTGAGATGGATGTATGTTGATTGATGTGAAGTGACTAGGGAGACCAGATGACAACACGGAACTCGTTTCGAGAACATGAAGGTTGTGGGAAGTGAGGTCAACGGACGATAACAAGGTTTTGTGTCCCGTTGAAAACAAAGGCAATCGATTAGAAAGAATGCCAACAGGGAAATCAGTCTCTAAGTCTGATAGAAAAGGTGTTATGGATGAGGGATCAGTAGGTTTCGATAACAACATCCATAATGGTTTTCTGGACTCGTTGGATGCAACACGAGTTTTAGAAGCAAGCTTATTTCTAGTGAAGCCACTGCGAAAGCGTAACGAAGTGCTATCTAAAGGCAAAGACACACTGGGTAGACTTGAATCAGGTTGCACAGACGCAGAACTGGCGTCAACTTTCAAAAGCGACACACCGGGCACAATAGAAGAAACCTCACCTATTCCGTTAGATTTGGTGTCCCCTCCAGCTGACTGTGCGCTAGTTGAAAATAGATAATCAGTGTTAGACCCGAGACTGTAAATAGGTGAACTGATTTCAACAGAAGAGGAAGGTCCACTTGAGACGACAGTGGGTGACGTGAGGATAGAGTCAGACGATTCGTTTTGAACGTTTCCATCTTCTTGAGCTTCCAAATCATCACGAACTTCGCCGATTGAAATGGACGAAGGTTTGGTAGCTACTGTCGGAGACGAAGGGAAGAAAGCGCTTGAATAAATCTGATCAATTTCCAAGCCCGTGGAGAGATCCAAGTCCGGAGTCCGCGATGGAGACGCCGAGGTTGTTTCTTCAGCTCCTCTGACGCTGGACTGCAAACCCAAACTTCCTCCGATCCCCTCACCTGCAGAAACATTCGCAGAGGGCACGGCTGTGGGGACTACGTTAAGGGAAACGGTTCCAGTCGTGGTTCTGTCGTGCAAAGGCCCTGGAATTTTTGACGACGGAATGGCAGCATCGGTGAGGTCGAAAAAGTACTGAGTGATCGGTTCCTTCTCGACTGGGAACTCAATTGTGGTGGGTTCAGGTACGTGGATATCAGAATCAGTCTGTCGGGAGGTGGGTCTGACTGTCCCGCTTGCGCGGGATAACACCAAGTCTGTGGGCCAGTTTGGCTGCCATTCGGCGGTGGGCGGACCTGAAGAAGAAGTCAATCCTGTTTTGACGTCTTCGAAAGGCGTGAGTTCCTCCGGCTGATCCCTGAGGTAGAGCGTAGGGAGGGTCACAGATGCTTCACTGGTTTCAGCAGCTTGGTCGTGCATGATTCTCTCGCCGAAGTTGTTGAGGGTGTCGTCGAAGTCGTTAATTAGACCAGACCTGGACTGGAATCCGTCGGTTGACGAACCAACTCGAGACAACGGCTGGAAATCTGGGTTCTCTGACACAGGATGTTCAGGGTTGTCAACAACAGGCACTGAAGGCTGAAAATCGCCCTGAGGGTTAGGATTAGTCGTGTTTTCACTTGAAGATGAAGGTTGAGGATTTTCCTTCTCAATTGGAGGAAGTGTTGTCACCTCTTCGGGTGAACTACTGGGGTCTTCATCATGCAAGGTGGGCAGCAGGGAAGAAAATATGGCAGATACGCTCGGGATTTCGGTTTGGCGGTTGTTTTCTGCTGTTATGTGGCTTCTGCTCGCGTCCAGTTGGCTGTGAACACCTGAAATACAACCACCTGTACGTTAGATTAGGGATTTTCGATTTTCACAAGCTAGGAACTTTTCAAATTTAAACAAGTTGAGAAGTTTTTCCGATTTCTATTGATACCATTAGAAAAATTCCAGATGCCGTTGCACAGCAAAATTTTTTCATTTCGGTAGCATTAGAAAAAATGTTCATGTTTTGATACATTTGAAAATACTTTCAAAACAACGTTTGGATTTGTAGAGGAATACCTTACGTACTTCGATGAGCAAGGAATTTTTCTTTAGGTTTCGTATTGCATGAAGATTCCTTTTGCATGTAATGTGCAGAACGATTCATTTCGTATTGGTTTCGTTACGGCTCAACACAACTAGACTCGCGATTCATAACTAGACTACTGACTTATATCTCAATTCATGACTTAGCTTACAACTTGTGAACGACTTGTGACTCGATTTACGATTTGTGACTCGATTTACGACTCGTGACTCGATTTACGACTCGTGACTCGATTTACGACTCGTGACTCGATTTACGACTCGTGACTCGATTTACGACTCGTGACTCGATTTACGACTCGTGACTCGATTTACGACTCGTGACTCGATTTACGACTCGTGACTCGATTCACGACTCGTGACTCGATTCACGACTCGTGACTCGATTCACGACTCGTGACTCGATTTACGACTCGTGACTCGATTCACGACTCGTGACTCGATTCACGACTCGTGACTCGATTCACGACTCGTGACTCGATTCACGACTCGTGACTCGATTCACGACTCGTGACTCGATTCACGACTCGTGACTCGATTTACGACTCGTGACTCGATTTACGACTTGTGACTCGATTTACGACTTGTGACTCGATTTACGACTTGTGACTCGATTTACGACTTGTGACTCGATTTACGACTCGTGACTCGATTTACGACTCGTGACTCGATTTACGACTTGTGACTCGATTTACGACTTGTGACTCGATTTACGACTTGTGACTCGATTTACGACTTGTGACTCGATTTACGACTTGACTTAGGATAGAAGGCTCACCTGACAGCAGTACAGCCAGTGCCAGCAGGAACGTACACGCGCTCGGAGACATCACTGAGGTACTCGAGAGGTACTTGGGGGCTTGTGTGGTACTGCAGGTACTTGTTGGCTACTACTGGGGACACCTTGAATGCACTCAGAGGTACGTTGAAAGTACTGGAGGTACTTGAAAAGCGCTGAGGCTGCTTGGAATTTAACTAGAAGATATGTTGCAAGTATACAAAGGAAACTTCGAAAGTACTGAAGATACGTCGAAAGCACTGAGGGCACTTGGAAAGTTTTAGAAGATATTCGACGTGAACGAGCGAGTTACAAGCTCGATGAGTTGGTACTTATGAGGTACTGGGAAAGTACTAGCCAGACACTTTGAGGTACTGGAAGAGTATTGGAGGGAGTACCAGGGAGTGTACTGAGCACGTGGGGAGTACTTAGATAGTACTGGTTGGTATTAGTACCAAGGAGAGTACTGGTTGGTATTAGTACCAGAGAGACAGCAGGGTACTACTGAGGTACTGGCAGAGTACCACGCGAGTACTGGTAGGGTACTGGACGACTGAGGAATGTCAGGTACTGGCCATCTGAAAATAAAAAAATGGATGAAAACACAAAACGCGACAACGTAATTTTCCTGGTGCTGCTCTTCTGTTGGGCGGAGATCATTGTACTTCGAAATGTTGTGTACTCACGGATATTATACTCCTAAAATTGTACCCCTGTACGACGCACACAGCAACACATAAAACGCACACAGCAACACATAAAACGCACACAGCAACACATAAAACGCACACAGCAACACATAAAACGCACACAGCAACACATAAAACGCACACAGCAACACATAAAACGCACACAGCAACACATAAAACGCACACAGCAACGCACAAAAGACGCACGACGCACACAGCAACACACACAACCACACAGCAACACACACAAGACGCACACAGCAACACACACAAGACGCACGACACAGCAACACACAAGACGCACGACACAGCAACACACAAGACGCACGACACAGCAACACACAAGACGCACGACACAGCAACACACAAGACGCACGACACAGCAACACACAAGACGCACGACACAGCAACACACAAGACGCACGACACAGCAACGCACAAGACGCACGACACAGCAACGCACAAGACGCACGACACAGCACACATAAGGCGCACGACACAGTACACATAAGGCGCACGACGCACAGCAGACGCGTCGCGACGTCACGCGTTGCGCAACGCACGCGTTGCTGGCGCGTGTGTGCGTCTGCAGTTTGTTGCGTCAGCATGCGACGTACACACGCACGCTGACACAGAAACTACCTCTATATATATATGTATATATATATATATAATTTAGACGCATAGATATATATAGGCAATATGTATATCAATGTACTACATAATAAAACGCCACGTGCCTCCATAAATATATAAATGTATTTTTTGTGCGTACAATGGAAATCTTCTTGCTTGCTTGGTATCATTACACCCATCCTGTTGTTAAATCAATTGAATCATCGAGTATTTGATGCTCTTTTTATAATAACCATACTAATTAAATGATTCGCATACATAATCAAACCAGATCGTTTAAATCCTCGACAGCTTACGCTAAAGAACAGCCAGTGTACAGGTACCGGTTGTCGTGTTGTGTGTCGTGTTGTGTGCTGTGTTGTGTGCTGTGTTGTGTGCTGTGTTGTGTGCTGTGTTGTGTGCTGTGTTGTGTGCTGTGTTGTGTGCTGTGTTGTGTGCTGTGTTGTGTGCTGTGTTGTGTGCTGTGTTGTGTGCTGTGTTGTGTGCTGTGTTGTGTGCTGTGTTGTGTGCTGTGTTGTGTGCTGTGTTGTGTGCTGTGTTGTGTGCTGTGTTGTGTGCTGTGTTGTGTGCTGTGTTGTGTGCTGTGTTGTGTGCTGTGTTGTGTGCTGTGTTGTGTGCTGTGTAGTGTGCTGTGTAGTGTGCTGTGTTGTGTGCTGTGTTGTGTGCTGTGTTGTGTGCTGTGTTGTGTGCTGTGTTGTGTGCTGTGTTGTGTGCTGTGTTGTGTGCTGTGTTGTGTGCTGTGTTGTTTGCTGTGTTGTTTGCTGTGTTGTTTGCTGTGTTGTGTGCTGTGTTGTTTGCTGTGTTGTTTGCTGTGTTGTGTGCTGTATTGTGTGCTGTATTGTGTGTTGTGTTGTGTGCTGTATTGTGTGCTGTATTGTGTGTTGTGTTGTGTGTTGTGTTGTGTGCTGTGTTGTGTGCTGTGTTGTGTGCTGTGTTGTGTGCTGTGTTGTGTGCTGTGTTGTGTGCTGTGTTGTGTGCTGTGTTGTGTGCTGTGTTGTGTGCTGTGTTGTGTGCTGTGTTGTGTGCTGTGTTGTGTGCTGTGTTGTGTGCTGTGTTGTGTGCTGTGTTTTGTGCTGTATTGTGTGCTGTATTGTGTGCTGTATTGTGTGCTGTATTGTGTGCTGTATTGTGTGTTGTGTGCCGTGTTGGTTGTTGTGTGCTGTATTGTGTGTTGTGTGCCGTGTTGGTTGTTGTGTGCCGTGTTGGTTGTGTCGTGTTAGTTATTGAGATGAGGACACGACATTGTGCAGTGAGCAAATTGTCCCAAAATTCGGACCCTCCCTCCATTCCATTCTCTCCATTTAAAATTACATGAACACACGAAAACATGTAAAATACGGTCACATGTTGACTATTAAACTGTAAATTTTATATTACATCAGGGACTTTGCGTGGCACACCTTTTCCATATAAATTTCTTAATGACAAAACATTTTTTGTTGCATGGATTTAGAATATACATCACACGGCCCGTATGCTGGATACACATGCTACATACATCACACGGCCCGTGTGCTGGATACACATGCTACATACATCACACGGCCCGTGTGCTGGATACACATGCTACATACATCACACGGCCCGTGTGCTGGATACACATGCTACATACATCACACGGCCCGTATGCTGGATACACATGCTACATACATCACACGGCCCGTGTGCTGGATACACATGCTACATACATCACACGGCCCGTGTGCTGGATACACATGCTACATACATCACACGGCCCGTATGCTGGATACACATGCCACATACATCACACAGCCCGTATACAGCACACAAATATGCAGGACAAACACACGACACAACACACAGTATGCAGGGCGTGGGCCGGAAGGATGACGCAAGACAGAAAGTGGAGGAATTGTCACCCCCAGCGGGGGGGATGGAAGATACGGGGGTGTTGGGCTGAGGTTGAGGAATTCGTGGCGTTTGCGAGGATGTGGGGTTGGGGAAAGCTGGGGATGTGGGGATAATGAACAACAAAACATTGTTTTTCATTACGTTTTTGTTTGCCTGTATGAAAATGTGTATTCTATTCAACATAACGAAAAAAAGGCTCTAACCTGCATTAAACAATTCAAATTGATACTGAATATAGTGACGCAAATGTCCTCAACATTTAATGTTTATTTAAATTATGAACTACGTATAGAAATGATAAGGTATCAAAATCAAAAGGAATCAAAATCATGAGGTCTTAAAATAAAAAGACCTTTAGATAATAAGATCTTCAAAGCACAATATAAGTAAGATATCGGACACATGACCTTGCAGTACATTACAACACAGAGGAGCCGCCAATCAACACCCAATATAAGGAAGCTTTGATCAATACAGTATTGTTCCATTGTGTCGCGGACATCACCATACACACAATTCATACAATTTTAACACTTACACAACTCACGCCGCATAATTATTGTGATACAAAGCACGCAAAGATCCAGCAGGCTTCTTTTATTTAATTTTCTTATATTTATTACGTACAGGCGGACGTACTCAGAGTCTGGGGAGGATAAGTCAGAGTCTGGGGAGAATAAGTCAGAGTCTGGGGAGAATAAGTCACAGTCTGGGGAGGATAAGTCACAGTCTGGGGAGAATAAGTCACAGTCTGGGGAGGATAAGTCAGAGTCTGGGGAGAATAAGTCAGAGTCTGGGGAGAATAAGTCACAGTCTGGGGAGAATAAGTCACAGTCTGGGGAGGATAAGTCACAGTCTGGAGAGAATAAGTCAGTCAGGAGAGAATAAGTCACAGTCTGGGGAGGATAAGTCAGAGTCTGGGGAGGATAAGTCAGAGTCTGGGGAGGATAAGTCACAGTCAGGAGAGAATAAGTCACAGTCAGGAGAGAATAAGTCACAGTCAGGAGAGAATAAGTCACAGTCTGGGGAGAATAAGTCACAGTCTGGGGAGAATAAGTCAGAGTCAGGAGAGAATAAGTCAGAGTCAGGAGAGAATAAGTCAGAGTCAGGGGAGAATAAGTCAGAGTCAGGGGAGAATAAGTCAGAGTCAGGGGAGAATAAGTCAGAGTCAGGGGAGAATAAGTCAGAGTCAGGGGAGAATAAGTCAGAGTCAGGGGAGAATAAGTCAGAGTCAGGGGAGAATAAGTCAGAGTCAGGGGAGAATAAGTCAGAGTCAGGGGAGAATAAGTCAGAGTCAGGGGAGAATAAGTCAGAGTCAGGGGAGAATAAGTCAGAGTCAGGGGAGAATAAGTCAGAGTCAGGGGAGAATAAGTGAGAGTCAGGGGAGAATAAGTCAGAGTCAGGGGAGAATAAGTCAGAGTCAGGGGAGAATAAGTGAGAGTCAGGGGAGAATAAGTCAGAGTCAGGGGAGAATAAGTCAGAGTCAGGGGAGAATAAGTCAGAGTCAGGGGAGAATAAGTCAGAGTCAGGGGAGAATAAGTCAGAGTCAGGGGAGAATAAGTGAGAGTCAGGGGAGAATAAGTCAGAGTCAGGGGAGAATAAGTCAGAGTCAGGGGAGAATAAGTCAGAGTCAGGGGAGAATAAGTCAGAGTCAGGGGAGAATAAGTCAGAGTCAGGGGAGAATAAGTCAGAGTCAGGGGAGAATAAGTGGGAGTCAGGGGAGAATAAGTGGGAGTCAGGGGAGAATAAGTGGGAGTCAGGGGAGAATAAGTCAGAGTCAGGGGAGAATAAGTCAGAGTCAGGGGAGAATAAGTCAGAGTTAGGGGAGAATAAGTCAGAGTCAGGGGAGAATAAGTCAGAGTCAGGGGAGAATAAGTCAGAGTCAGGGGAGAATAAGTCAGAGTCAGGGGAGAATAAGTCAGAGTCAGGGGAGAATAAGTCAGAGTCAGGGGAGAATAAGTGAGAGTTAGGGGAGAATAAGTCAGAGTCAGGGGAGAATAAGTCAGAGTCAGGGGAGAATAAGTCAGAGTCAGGGGAGAATAAGTCAGAGTCAGGGGAGAATAAGTCAGAGTCAGGGGAGAATAAGTCAGAGTCAGGGGAGAATAAGTCAGAGTCAGGGGAGAATAAGTCAGAGTCAGGGGAGAATAAGTCAGAGTCAGGGGAGAATAAGTCAGAGTCAGGGGAGAATAAGTCAGAGTCAGGGGAGAATAAGTCAGAGTCAGGGGAGAATAAGTCAGAGTCAGGGGAGAATAAGTCAGAGTCAGGGGAGAATAAGTCAGAGTCAGGGGAGAATAAGTCAGAGTCAGGGGAGAATAAGTCAGAGTCAGGGGAGAATAAGTCAGAGTCAGGGGAGAATAAGTCAGAGTCAGGGGAGAATAAGTCAGAGTCAGGGGAGAATAAGTCAGAGTCAGGGGAGAATAAGTCAGAGTCAGGGGAGAATAAGTCAGAGTCAGGGGAGAATAAGTCAGAGTCAGGGGAGAATAAGTCAGAGTCAGGGGAGAATAAGTCAGAGTCTGGGGAGAATAAGTCAGAGTCTGTGGGGAGAATAAGTCAGAGTCTGGGGAGAATAAGTCAGAGTCTGGGGAGAATAAGTCAGAGTCTGGGGAGAATAAGTCAGAGTCTGGGGAGAATAAGTCAGAGTCTGGGGAGAATAAGTCAGAGTCTGGGGAGAATAAGTCAGAGTCTGGGGAGAATAAGTCAGAGTCAGGGGAGAATAAGTCAGAGTCAGGGGAGAATAAGTCAGAGTCAGGAGAGAATAAGTCAGAGTCAGGAGAGAATAAGTCAGAGTCAGGAGAGAATAAGTCAGAGTCAGGGGATAATCAGTCAGAGTCAGGGGAGAATCAGTCAGAGTCAGGGGAGAATAAGTCAGAGTCAGGAGAGAATGAGTCAGAGTCAGGGGAGAATAAGTCAGAGTCAGGGGAGAATCAGTCAGAGTCAGGGGAGAATCAGTCAGAGTCAGGGGAGAATAAGTCAGAGTCAGGGGAGAATCAGTCAGAGTCAGGGGAGAATCAGTCAGAGTCAGGGGAGAATCAGTCAGAGTCAGGGGAGAATCAGTCAGAGTCAGGGGAGAATCAGTCAGAGTCAGGGGAGAATCAGTCAGAGTCAGGGGAGAATAAGTCAGAGTCAGGGGAGAATCAGTCAGAGTCAGGAGAGAATCAGTCAGAGTCAGGGGGAGACAGAGCAGACGAGGGAAAGTCCCACACGCGAGGGAGGGAAAGTCTCCCACTCTCCCCGCCGCAGCATCCGACGTGCGAAAACTCCCACGCGTGGGATAACTGCATGTGCTTGTGTAACGCGCTTATGCACGTGTTAAGTTATGTGCGTGTACGCTGCGTGCACGTGCCAAGTTATGTGCGTGTACGCTGCGTGCACGTGCCAAGTTATGTGCGTGTACGTTGCGTGCACGTGCCAAGTTACGTGCGTGTACGCTGCATGCACGTGCCGAGTTACGTGCGTGTACGCTGCGTGCACGTGCGATGTGGGAGCGTACAATTAGATGAAGTACGATAAGTTGGTTTAAGCCTCCCTAACTAACACAAAGGGGTTCCAAGAGAGGAGGGAGGGAGCCGGTTTTTGGTATGGAAATAGGGCAACGCGGAATCTATGCACAAAGTGTGTTCCCACACAGAATCCCCAGCGCATAGAAACATGTTAGAAAGAAAGCTAATGAAACAACAGAAAAGTTGAAGAAGAAAGTAGCAGGCGCTGAGAAACAGGACAGCAGTTGACCGGAAAAAGATGGTCCGTAACATCAAAAATGTATTTACTTCGGACAATTAGAAGGCCAGCATAATCTTCAGCTCGGGACCTCACATTTCCCCCCAAGGATAACCAATTCTTAAAGGTACAATAATTGTATTTTCTTGAAATACAAACCCCACAGGTACACAGATACACACACACACACACACACACACACACACAAACAAACACACACCAGACAAGAGCACCAGCATCAGAGACATGTAACAGTACTCGGACGCGGGGGCGTACCGTGATGCTCAGTGTATCTGTGCTGATACCGGATACTGCGGCCGGTACGGTATCCGGCACAGCCGGTACGGTATCCGGCACAGCCGACACGGTATCCGGCACAGCCGGCACGGTATCCGGCACAGCCGGCACGGTATCCGGCACAGCCGGCACGGTATCCGGCACAGCCGGCACGGTATCCGGCACAGCTGGCCCGGTATCCGGCACAGCCGGCACGGTATCCGGCACAGCCGGCACGGTATCCGGCACAGCCGGCACGGTATCCGGCATAGCCGGCACGGTATCCGGCACAGCCGGCACGGTATCCGGCACGGTATCCGGCACAGCCGGCACGGTATCCGGCACAGCCGGCACGGTATCCGGCACAGCCGGGATGGTATCCGGCACAGCCAGTACAGTATCTAGCACAACCAGTAAAATATCCAGCACAACCAGTAAAATATCCAGCATAGCCAGCACAGTATCCGGCACAGCCAGCACAGTATCCAACACAGCCAGTACAGTATCCGGCACAGCCAGTACAGTATCCGGCACAGCCAGTACAGTATCCGGCACAGCCAGTACAGTATCCGGCACAGCCAGTACAGTATCCGGCACAGCCAGTACAGTATCCGGCACAGCCAGTACAGTATCCGGCACAGCCAGTACAGTATCCGGCACAGCCAGTACAGTATCCGGCACAGCCAGTACAGTATCCGGCACAGCCAGTACAGTATCCGGCACAGCCAGTACAGTATCCGGCACAGCCAGTACAGTATCCGGCACAGCCAGTACAGTATCCGGCACAGCCAGTACAGTATCCGGCACAGCCAGTACAGTATCCGGCACAGCCAGTACAGTATCCGGCACAGCCAGTACAGTATCCGGCACAGCCAGTACAGTATCCGGCACAGCCAGTACAGTATCCGGCACAGCCAGTACAGTATCCGGCACAGCCAGTACAGTATCCGGCACAGCCAGTACAGTATCCGGCACAGCCAGTACAGTATCCGGCACAGCCAGTACAGTATCCGGCACAGCCAGTACAGTATCCGGCACAGCCAGTACAGTATCCGGCACAGCCAGTACAGTATCCGGCACAGCCAGTACAGTATCCGGCACAGCCAGTACAGTATCCGGCACAGCCAGTACAGTATCCGGCACAGCCAGTACAGTATCCGGCACAGCCAGTACAGTATCCGGCACAGCCAGTACAGTATCCGGCACAGCCAGTACAGTATCCGGCACAGCCAGTACAGTATCCGGCACAGCCAGTACAGTATCCGGCACAGCCAGTACAGTATCCGGCACAGCCAGTACAGTATCCGGCACAGCCAGTACAGTATCCGGCACAGCCAGTACAGTATCCGGCACAGCCAGTACAGTATCCGGCACAGCCAGTACAGTATCTGGCACAGCCAGTACAGTATCCGGCACAGCCAGTACAGTCTCCGGCACAGCCAGTACAGTATCCGGCACAGCCAATACAGTATCCGGCACAGCCAGTACAGTATCCGGCACAGCCAATACAGTATCCGGCACAGCCAGTACGGTATCCGGCACAGTCAATACAGTATCCAGCACAGTCAATACAGTATCCAGCACAGTCAATACAGTATCCGGCACAGTCAATACAGTATCCGGCACAGCCAGTACAGTATCCGGCACAGCCAGTACAGTATCCGGCACAGCCAGTACAGTATCCGGCACAGCCAGTACAGTATCCGGCACAGCCAGTACAGTATCCGGCACAGCCAGTACAGTATCCGGCACAGCCAGTACAGTATCCGGCACAGCCAGTACGGTATCCGGCACTGTCAATACAGTATCCGGCACAGCCAGTACGGTATCCGGCACAGCCAGTACAGTATCCGGCACAGCCAGTACAGTATCCGGCACAACCAGTACAGTATCCGGCACAGCCAGTACGGTATCCGGCACAGCCACTACAGTATCCGGCACAGCCAGTACAGTATCCGGCAAAGCCATTACAGTATCCGGCACAGCCAGTACAGTATCCGGCACAGCCAGTACAGTATCCGGCACAGCCAGTACAGTATCCGGCACAGCCAGTACGGTATCCGGCACAGTCAATACAGTATCCGGCACAGACAGTACGGTGTCTGGCGCAGCCAGTACAGTATCCGGTACAGCCAGTACGGTATCCGGCACAGTCAATACAGTATCCGGCACTGACAGTACGGTGTCTGGCACAGTCAGTACAGTATCCGGCACAGCCAGTACGGTATCCGGCACAGCCAGTACAGTATCCGGCACAGCCAGTACGGTATCCGGCACAGCCAGTACAGTATCCGGCACAGCCAGTACAGTATCCGGCACAGACAGTACGGTGTCTGGCGCAGCCAGTACAGTATCCGGTACAGCCAGTACGGTATCCGGCACAGTCAATACAGTATCCGGCACTGACAGTACGGTGTCTGGCACAGTCAGTACAGTATCCGGCACAGCCAGTACGGTATCCGGCACAGCCAGTACAGTATCCGGCACAGCCAGTACGGTATCCGGCACAGCCAGTACAGTATCCGGCACAGACAGTACGGTGTCTGGCGCAGCCAGTACAGTATCCGGTACAGCCAGTACGGTATCCGGCACAGTCAATACAGTATCCGGCACTGACAGTACGGTGTTTGGCACTGACAGTACGGTGTTTGGCACAGTCAGTACAGTATCCGGCACAGCCAGTACTGAAGGCTCGAATTTTGGGTTTTGCCTTCATAGTTATAGGTCAATAATTTGATACTCTTGTGAACCCCAGTTCCTTCCTTGATGAAAGATAGTAGTGTTGGACGAAGAATTAAACACCACAAGTTTTTCGTTCACGGTTCACATGGTTTTATTCGGTTAAGTAGCTACTGATAGGTTACCGGGAAGTTAACAATAAATTATCCGTATGCTACTCGTAAACTAGTTTCAAATTATTGTGAGAAATGGTCTGCAACAAAGAAAAGTACAATGGATTTAGGTAGAAGTATTTCAGAGTATTAATGCAAAGTATCAATAGGAATGGGTAATTCAATATATCACAATTGCAATAATTCTAGTTTGGGAAGACCGCGACGCGGTCTTCCAACGACTGGAACGTAGTGAAAGCATCAGAGCCAATGGACTAACCTAAACTTATTCTACTAAGGCAACTCTAATTCTAAGAAACACGGAGCGCGGTAACACCGGCCCTCAAATTTGCATATAATGCGAAGCTACATATGAAATTTTTTTTCTATCGATTCCAATGAGAGGCGCTGATACAATCAACGAAATTTACTCTTGAACGAATGACTAACATACTTTACACAAAGTATTCACAGCAATTCTTGCGCGGATCGCAAAAGGATTAGTTTATTTATAGGGCGCTTTAACACAGTATTACCGAACTTATACAGAGAATTTTTAAAGTTCGAAATGCGAAGTTCAGCTACGTGTACCCGACCGTATTTATTTTTGAATACGTTAATAATTCTTCCCAAAGGCCAGAGATTTCGAGGGTGTTTTGGTCTAACACCAATACAAGATCCCCGACGCTGTGCGTCGGCTTTTCGGTTGTCCATTTCTGCCGTTCTTGAAGGAGAGTTAAGTAACGAGTTCTCCACCGTGACCAGAATAGATCTGCCAAATACTGTACTTGTTTCCATCTTCGTTTAGCATAGATGTCGCCCTTATCGAATAAGCCAGGTGGAAACGTAACACCTGCATTAAGCAAGAGCAAATCGTTAGGTGTCAGGGTCTTGGCATCTTCACAATCGCTGGCAACTGTCGTGAGGGGTCTGTTATTCAAGATTGACTCCACCTCGCACAGGAGTGTGCCGAGTTCTTCGTTTGTAAGTCTCAAGGGCTGTTCATTCATTAGGGCGGACAAAATATTTCTAGTTGAACGTATCAGCCTCTCCCATGCTCCACCAAAGTGAGACGCGGCAGGTGGGTTAAAATGCCAAGATATCTCTCTCTGCTTCAGGTATTCTTCGATTTTAGAAAGATTCCAACCAGAAATGGCAGCTTTCAATTCTCTTTGGCATGCAACGAAATTTGTACCGTTGTCGCTGTAGATGGAAGTAACGTTCCCCCTTCGACATATGAAGCGTCTCAAGGCATTTATGAACGAATCTGTGTTGAGGGATTCTGAGACTTCCAAGTGCACTGCCCTGCACGCCATACAAGTGAAGATTACCCCGTATCGTTTCATATTTTTACGACCTTGTTTGACAGTGAACGGACCAAAATAGTCCACACCGGTCTGTTGAAACGCAGGCGTATCGCCTGTTACTCGGCACGCGGGCAGCTCTGACATGAGTTGATTGCTTGGTCGTCCTAATCTTTTCCGACAAGGAATGCAACTTCTGCAGATTTTTCTGCACAAAGAATTGCCACCGATGACCCAGTACTTCCTGCGCATTGAAGCCAAGATAGTTTCTCGCCCAAGGTGACCTAGCTTATGGTGTAAATGCATCACCATTGTCCTTATAATGGGGCACTTTCCGGGTAGAATAACCGGATGTGTGAATTCGTAGTCGTACGGAGAGTTTTGAAGGCGACCACCTACCCGAACAATGCCGCCATCATCGAGAAATGGAGCAAGTTTTCGAAGGGGAGAATTTCTTGGTAGATTTTTTCCTTTCTTTATGAGAAGTAATTCCCGCGGGTAAAATTTTCGTTGAACATACTTTAATATTTGCGTCTCTGCTTTGGATAAATCTTCGATGGTTATATTCTTTTCCGTGTCGGCAGGATTTTTCATGAAGGTTATGAATTTCAGGAGACCGACGACTCGTGTTTTAAGACGCTGCCAGTCCGTTGTTGAAGAAAGAAGCACGTCAGTTGGAGTGATGCCGGCGATGGAGGTGAGCTGTTTAGATTCTTGCTTCAATTCTCTGTCACTGTTGAAGCTAGGTTCAAATTTCTGGTTCGGGATACTTAGGTTTGGGTTTGTCAAGAATTCGGGCCCCATGTTCCATAGGCGGGAAGTTGACAGTTTTTTTGCAGAGACACCGCGGCTCAACAAGTCTGCGGGATTTTCATCTGAAGGCACGTACTTCCATTGAGACGGCCTTGAAAAGTTGCGTATGAACGATACTTTATTGGAAACAAATCTATGGAATCTTTTATTTTCGCTTTTGATGTAACGCAGGATGGTTACGCTGTCTGACCAGAAGTTGATCTCTGTTACCGGTAGTTCGATCTCCCTTTGAAGAATTTGAGCAAGTTCCACAGCAAGCTTAGCACCGCACAGTTCTATGCGGGGCGTGGTTTTAAGAGTAGAGTTATTCAGAGGAGTCAGCCTTGACTTCGCCAGGATTATCGAGTTTGAGCGTTTTCCCGTGTTTTCATCCATGCCCAAGGCATAAGCCACAGCACCGTAGGCTGCTTCGCTACCGTCGCTGAATACGTTTATCTCGATTGGAGAACCTGACAATTTTTTAATGCATCTAGGCATTTCGTAGTCGGTGATGGAATGCATGTCTTTCTGCCACGAATTCCAGCGCGCCTGAAGATTTTGCGGCAGGTATTCATCCCATTCGATCCGAAGGCGACAGGTTTCTTGGAAGATGGTTTTAGCTGCAACCATCGCTGGGGACGCCAGTCCGAGGGGGTCATAGATTGACGCTAGTGTTTTAAGAACGTTTCTCCTCGTCAATGATGAGGATTCAAATTTCAAGCTATAACCTAAGGTGTCCCTAACGGTATTCCATACTACCCCGAGGGCTTTACTTGATGGGAGGGAATCCCCCACAGCAACTCTCGCAACGTTCTCCGATAGATTTTTCTTAGGAATTGTTGAAAGAAATGTTCTTGAATTACTATTAAAGGCCGTTAGGTTGAAGCCACCTCTTTCTAGAATATTCTTTGTCTCCATAGCAATTGATCTTGCTTCTACGTTATTCCCCACAGACTTCAGAAGGTCATCTACGTAGAAATTACGATGAACGGTTTTCTGGACGTTTATGTCCGGCAAGGGATGCTCTCTGGCGGTCTGCTGGAGTGCGAAGTTGGCGATGCTTGGCGAGCTCTTTGCTCCGAAAACATGAACGGTAAGTCTAAATTCCTTTACCGAGTCATTTTTTACCCAGAATAGTCTCATGAAGTCGGCATGTTTTTTCGGCACTTTCACTTGGTAGAACATTTTTTCGATATCCGCAGTGAATGCTACTCGTTCTTGTCTAAATCTTAGTAAAACACCGATTAGGTTGTTTGTTATGTCTGGTCCCTGTAGTAGTTCGTCATTTAGGGATGTTCCATTAAACTTCAGAGAGCAATCAAACACTACTCTAAGTTTGCGCTTTTGCTTGTGCCTCACGGCGTGATGAGCGAGATACCAAGTTTTACCTTCTTCACGACATAGCTCATCCTCAGGAACTTCCTCTATGAAGTTTTGCTCGATCATCGTGTTCATGAATTCCGTATATTCGGCCGATAGATTTTTATCTGCACTTAATTTCTTCATGACATTACGGAAACGAAAGAGGACCTGTTGCCTATTTGAAGGAAATTTCAAGTTTTCATATTTAAAGGGTAAGGCTATTTCGTATTGACCATTAATTTTCTTCAAACTGGAACTCACAATGCTCAACCATTTTCTGTCGTTTACCGAGGATGCAAAGTCGTTTGACTCGTCGATGAAATCTTGCCTGAAGAAATTGTCAACATTTGTTTCTATTTCTTCCAGATTTGTTGTCTTCATTTTGAAGTTGTATCTGGCGCCTGTTCTCTGAACAGGTCCATTAATGGCCCATCCTAGAAGATGCAGAGATGCGTATGGGTCGCCAGCGTCTCCACTAACCACCTTGAGCGGCTTCAGCAGAGAAGGAATGTTCATCCCTATCAGGATACCCACTTCAGCGTCGGCGAAATTAAAAGGCAAGTCTTTCATATGGGCATAGTTCTGCGTATCTTCTTCGGTAGGTATGTCGTCATTGGAAAACGGCCATTGATTTCTTGGTTTTGTGTACAGGACCGGAATGTTTACCAAGTTATTTCTATCGAGATCCATCAGTTTTACGTTATTCACCACCTTTGTCGTAGTCTCATTATTGCAGCCTTCCATTGTCGTCAGGTTTATTCTTTTAACTTCTGATTTTACGCCGAGCTTTGACAAGAGATCTTCGTTCATCCAACAATCCGATGAGCAGCTATCCAGGGCCACATTAACCAGCACACAATCTTGGTTCGACACTTTCACAAGTGCTGGAACAATGGGGCAAAGAACTTTCATAGGTTTGTTTGAACTGGTGTCGCACGACTTCAGCGACAGACTAGACCGCTCTTCTGGGGTACGCCCATCTTGGGAAAGACACGGTATTGATGCCTTGTTGCTGGAACAGTTTTCATAAATAGGCATTAAACCAGGATCTTGAGGAGCGTTCGTGGCATCGTCGATTGTTGACTGACAAGTATCCCCCGGCTTGTTATTTCCTTCTCGAATGTGCAGCACAGTTGGATGCCTTCTCTTACAGATTGAACATGTAGAACGGTTTGGGCAATTTTTAGACATATGGTTTCCCTTCAGGCATCCAAAGCACAATCCGTTTCTTTTTACGAACTCAGATTTTTCTTTATAACTCTTCCTTTTGAAGAAGATACAGTCCTCTATTTGGTGGTTCGATTTTTTACAGCACACACAGAACTTCTGGTCCTTTCTCTGAACTGTAGAATTAGTCGCCAGCGAGCGCCTTTGTTTGGGATCAGTCGATCTCCTGTCCTTTTCTTCGTTGGTAATGTTACCGAAAAGAGGCTGCTTCACGATGGCGGTTTCCTGCTGTACGAAGTCGACTAAATCCTTGAAAACTAATCTATTCGAACTTTCGATGATGGAATAAGATTTCCGTCTCCACCGTTCTCGCAACCTGTAGGGTAGTTTTTTCACGATTTTCATTATTTCGTTCGGACTTTGTAGCTGGTCACGATTCGACATGTTCTCGAAGTAGTGATGGCAGTTTAGCAAGTATATGGATAGGTTCTGAAGGGATTCGTAGTCGTCATTTTTCAGAACTGGCCACTTTTCTAACTTGCTGAGGTACGCGTTGGCAGTTTCGAACTCGTTTCCGAAGGTTTTCATAAGCAACTCTTTTGCCTTCGCGTAACCTATCCCTGCGTCGTAGTGGCTGCAAGTACGTACGAGTTGATTCGCCCTCCCTGAGGTGAACTGTTCGAGATAAATTATTTTATCTTCGTCATTAGCACATTTAGATTCAATGGCCCTCTCGAAGTTAAGCAAAAAGGACTTGAACTTAGTTACATCTTCGCCACTAAAGGGCTCAATCGTTTTCTTTGGAAGAAGTAAGGTGCCTTGACCAGCAACCAGGGCTTGTGTAACTTCATTTTGACGTTCGAGGACGCTAACAATGGTTGGCAGATCGGTAGTGTTTGCCTTTGCTTCATGCTCTAATTTCCATCTTTGTTTTGCAGATTCGAGAGAGTGGACCGAACCAGAGTTCAACCTTTGAGGCGAACGGCTGTCGGAGGCTGCCGATGACGTTTCAGAAATTCCTTCTATTTTATTAAGTTCTTCTTCCAAAAGAAGAGCTTCGAGTTCTGTTTCTTCCTGTTGCGCTTCTCTTTTCCTGTGTTCGTTTTCTAACTGGAGTTTTTTTATCCTGTGTTCATGTTCTAACTGGAGTTTTTTAATCCTTAATTCTTCTTCATCGATTTCTTTAGCTTTCGTTAGAGAAACCTTTTGAACTGCGGCCTTGGCCTTCTGCTCCGCTATTCGTGCTCTAAGAGATGTTGCTATCGAAGATGCTTTTGATGAAGATTTCCGAGATGCACATGAATTCGAGACAGGCGGATGGATGACGCGTTCTATTTTGTGCCTAAACTCCCCAATCGCTTCCTCATGGGGCCTTAGCCACTGTCTTAATTCTTCGTTATCACAGGAAGCATACAGCTTCTCAACGCGCACCAAGTATTCGTTGAAGTTTTCTTTCACTAGATCGATGTTAGGATTACATTCTTCTAGGAGGATTTCAATTTCATGCCTTTTGCGGGTTACCGACGCAAGTTTGGCGGTCGGCTTCTCGGCTAGCGGTGGCTGACCCGGCCGTTCGATGGAATCCTCAAACTGAGACATTACCACGTCTACTGAGAATTAATTTGAAACAAAAGTGAAGGCTCGAATTTTGGGTTTTGCCTTCATAGTTATAGGTCAATAATTTGATACTCTTGTGAACCCCAGTTCCTTCCTTGATGAAAGATAGTAGTGTTGGACGAAGAATTAAACACCACAAGTTTTTCGTTCACGGTTCACATGGTTTTATTCGGTTAAGTAGCTACTGATAGGTTACCGGGAAGTTAACAATAAATTATCCGTATGCTACTCGTAAACTAGTTTCAAATTATTGTGAGAAATGGTCTGCAACAAAGAAAAGTACAATGGATTTAGGTAGAAGTATTTCAGAGTATTAATGCAAAGTATCAATAGGAATGGGTAATTCAATATATCACAATTGCAATAATTCTAGTTTGGGAAGACCGCGACGCGGTCTTCCAACGACTGGAACGTAGTGAAAGCATCAGAGCCAATGGACTAACCTAAACTTATTCTACTAAGGCAACTCTAATTCTAAGAAACACGGAGCGCGGTAACAAGTACGGTATCCGGCACAGCCAGTACGGTATCCGGCACAGCCAGTACGGTATCCGGCACAGCCAACAAATATAAAGAGACACGCGGTGCTTAAACCAATTACTGTTTCATTTAATATGTATGAATTTTTGTAAATGAATTTTCTCCAACACCCTGAAGAGGACAGACACAGCAGCAGGTCACCGCCATCGTTCAAACAAATATGACGCGAGAGGCGTAGAAGCGAGAAAGTGTGGCAATTGCCTGAACGAATAATAAACTCATAACTTTTTGCCTCCATTCAAATCAATTATGGAATTCCCTCTTAACTTGTTTATTCGAGTTTGATGGTTAACATTTCAATCTGTACCTCAAATTTTAAGTCATTGGCCCATAAATGAAAAATTTTCTCTCACATACCATCAAAACATTTCCAGTTTCACCCTAAATATGCCAGGTTTACCCTAAATACACCAGTTTTACATTAATAATACTAGTTTTACCCTAAATACCCCAGTTTTACCCTAAATACACCAGGTTTACCCTAAATACACCAGGTTTACCCTTAATACACCAGGTTTACCCTTAATACACCAGGTTTACCCTTAATACACCAGGTTTACCCTTAATACACCAGGTTTACCCTTAATACACCAGGTTTACCCTTAATACACCAGGTTTACCCTTATTACACCAGGTTTACCCTTAATACACCAGGTTTACCCTGAAGACACCAGGTTTACCCTAAAGACACCAGGTTTACCCTTAATACACCAGGTTTACCCTAAATACACCAGGTTTACCCTTAATACACCAGGTTTATCCTAAATACACCAGGTTTACCCTTAATACACCAGTTTTACCCTTAATACACCAGGTTCACCCTTAATACACCAGGTTCACCCTTAATACACCAGGTTCACCCTTAATACACCAGGTTTACCCTTAATACACCAGGTTTACCCTTAATACACCAGGTTTACCCTTAATACACCAGGTTTACCCTTAATACACCAGGTTTACCCTTAATACACCAGGTTTACGCTTAATACACCAGGTTTACGCTTAATACACCAGGTTTACCCTTAATACACCAGGTTTACCCTTAATACACCAGGTTTACCCTTAATACACCAGGTTTACCCTTAATACACCAGGTTTACCCTTAATACACCAGGTTTACCCTTAATACACCAGGTTTACCCTTAATACACCAGGTTTACCCTAAATACACCAGGTTTACGCTAAATACACCAGGTTTACCCTAAATACAATAATTTTACCCTGAACAGACCAGTTTCACCCTGAAAATTCCATTTCACCCAAAAAATCTCACATCCTACAACTCCAACTCTGGCCCTGGAAATCCTATTCCTGTCTTGAATTCCACTTTCTGCACCAAAAAACTCATATCTGTACCGGAAATCAAATTTTCTCCCGACGGAAGAAAATCCAGAAAAAAGAAAAACTTGAATCCAAAAATAGCTGGTACGTAAGATGCACAACATCAGATGAGATCATAAGTCCCCCAATATATATATATATATATATAATATATATATAATATTCCCAATACAGGCTCCCCAACTGCGACAAAAGTGTTCCAACGAGAGGAAGGCACGTACCATTTAGTATGAGATAAAAGAAGCGGGAATCTATGCACAAGGCGCATAGGAGAAATATAATGGAAGAGTAAGTTAGGAAGGAAGTTCATGAAACAAGATGAAACTTGATGAGTGTGAAAAAACACGACAGCAGTGAAGCAAAAAAAGATGTATCATAACAAAGCAAAATCCTGTTCTATTATATTTCGACAAAAGGATGACCTACATAACCTCCGGCTTGGGACCTCACAAATTTTCCCTACATGTGCTTATTCCCATACATGCGACAGATGTATCCGAAAAATGCGCAACTAAGGGGGTCGCAAAAATTCGTTGATTAAAAATTTACCTTGGACAGCCTGAAGCAAACACAAACGAGCAAGCAAACAAACAAAGATACAAGCAAGCAAACAAGCAAGCAAAGATACAAAAAACGCACAATTATCCCAACACACGTCGCAATGCATTAGGAAATATGAAGATATAATAAGATATCTTCCCCGTTACAGGACGTGCGGTTGTCCGCAATTTGCGGCGCCCTCATTGGCTCGCTGCGCGCCAACCAACTCTCTCCAACGGGCGGCACAAGTAAATAGACGCTCGTTGAGCTCGTTTACGCACCACCGAACTGCAAATAAAACTAAATAGACGCCAGTTTTGTGTTTCATTTGAGTGGATGCCGTGTTGTTGAGGCCGAGAGAATTTTGCTTTGAAAAAAGCCACGCCGAACCAGACCTATGAACCAGAAAAAAAAGGTCCGTAACAAAACAAAAAAATATTCTATTTCAATCAGAACCTGGATGGTCAACTTAATCATCAGCTAGGGACCTCACATCTTCATCTGGAAGTGCTAATAAATGAGGTTCAATAGAAATAGCACAGTTAATATTACCATTAATTTAACTGAAGGTAATTATCGCACGAGATAATTTGGTCCCCACCGTGTACGGATTTCGTGTACGTAATTACTGAACACGAGGCGCACACCACATGTAGGTCGGCAATAACGTATGCAAAGTACGACAGAGAACACAAGAAAAATATTCAATTGTTTAAAAATCTGTTCAATAATTATTTAGTTCGACGTAGTTACACAAACAACATTTACATGTAATTGCGTTAAAAAACATAGCAAACCAAAACTTGTAGTGATGCAAAATGTGTGTGTGCTGTGTAGCACACACAACACACAGGGCTGTGTGGCACACACAACACACACAGGGCAGTGTGGCACAAACAACACACACAGGGCAGTGTGGCACACACAACACACACAGGGCTGTGTGGCACACACAACACACACAGGGCTGTGTGGCTCACACAACACACACAGGGCTGTGTGGCACACACAACACACACAGGGCAGTGTAGCACACACAACACACACAGGGCAGTGTAGCACACACAACACACCCAGGGCAGTGTAGCACACACAACACACACAGGGCAGTGTGGCACACACAACACACCCAGGGCAGTGTAGCACACACAACACACCCAGGGCAGTGTAGCACACACAACACACACAGGGCAGTGTGGCACACAACACACACAGGGCTGTGTAGCACACACAACACACACAGGGCTGTGTGGCACACACAACACACACAGGTCTGTGTGGCACACACAACACACACAGGGCTGTGTGGCACACACAACACACACAGGGCTGTGTGGCACACACAACACACACAGGGCTGTGTGGCACACACAACACACACATGGCTGTGTGGCACACACAACACACACAGGGCTGTGTGGCACATACAACACACACAGGGCTGTGTGGCACATACAACACACACAGGGCTGTGTGGCACACACAACACACACATGGCTGTGTGGCACACACAACACACATAAGGCAGTGTGACACACACAACACACACAGGGCTGTGTGGCACACACAACACACACAGGGCTGTGTGGCACACACAACACACACAGGGCAGTGTGGCACACACAACACACACAGGGCAGTGTGGCACACACAACACACACAGGGCTGTGTGGCACACACAACACACACAGGGCTGTGTGGCGCACACAACACACACAGGGCTATGAGGTGCACACAACACACACAGGGCTGTGTGGCACACACAACACACACAGGGTAGTGTGGCACACACAACACAGGGCTGTGTGGCACACACAACACACACAGGGCTGTGTGGCACACACAACACACACAGGGCTGTGTGGCACACACAACACACACAGGGCTGTGTGGCACACACAACACACACAGGGCTGTGTGGTGCATACAACACACACAGGGCTGTGTGGTGCACACAACACACACAGGGCTGTGTGGCACACACAACACACAGGGCAGTGTGGCACACACAACACACACAACACACACAGGGCTGTGTGGCACACACAACACACACAGGGCTGTGTGGCACACACAACACACACAGGGCAGTGTGGCACACACAACACACACAGGGCTGTGTGGCGCACACAACACACAGGGCAGTGTGGCACACACAACACACACAGGGCTGTGTGGCACACACAACACACACAGGGCTGTGTGGCACACACAACACACACAGGGCAGTGTGGCGCACACAACACACACAGGGATGTGTGGCACGCACAACACACACAGGGCAGTGTGGCACACACAACACACACAGCGCTGTGTGGCACACACAACACACACAGGGCTGTGTGGCACACACAACACACACAGGGCTGTGTGGCACACACAACACACACAGGGCTGTGTAGCACACACAACACACACAGGGCTGTGTGGCACACACAACACACACAGGGCTGTGTGGCACACACAACACACACAGGGCTGTGTGGCACACACAACACACACAGGGCTGTGTGGCACACACAACACACAGGGCTGTGTGGCACACACAACACACACAGGGCTGTGTGGCACATACAACACACACAGGGCTGTGTGGCACACACAGGGCTGTGTGGCACACACAACACACACAGGGCTGTGTGGCACACACAACACACACAGGGCTGTGTGGCACACACAACACACACAGGGCTGTGTGGCACACACAAGCCGGACGCGGTGGAGGTGTGGGTGGAAGATGGTTTGGTGAAAGTTGGGGTGAGGCAACACTGCAGCAGAGAGAGTGTGTTGCGTGTGTTGTGTAGTGTGGTGTGCTGTGTGTATTTTGTTGTGTGTATTGTATATTATGTGCTGTATGTTTTGTGTGCTTTGTCTATTGTGTCGCTGTGAGTTTGATTACTGTGTGTATTGTGTGTTTGTATTGTCGTTGTACGCGTGTGTATACATTTTGTGTCACTGTATACATATTGTGTCGCTGTGTATTTTTCGTGTGCCAAAGTACGATGTGTGAGCATTGTGCATATTTACAGCGAACGAATATGATCACATGCATAGCGTGAGAGCTAATTGTGTGTGTGTGTGTGTGTGTGTGTGTCAGTTTGTGTGAGTTGTGTGCAGTGCTATGCCCTTGTCCGTCGCTATTTCTATAAGAAACAAACCTAACTAGTGTATATATAACGAATATGCTTTTTGATAAGTATAAGCAGGTTGTTCTTACGTACATATATGTGTAGCTACATGACAACATACTACACAAGTGAGGGCTACCCTCACACAACACACGTGAGGGCTAGCCTCACACAACACACGTGAGGGCTACCCTCACACAACACACGTGAGGGCTACCATCACACAACACAAGTGAGGGCTACCCTCACACAACACAAGTGAAGGCTACCCTCACACAACACAAGTGAAGGCTACCCTCACACAACACAAGTGAAGGCTACCCTCACACAACACAAGTGAAGGCTACCCTCACACAACAAAACACAGGTGAGGGCTACCCTCACAATACAACACAAGTAATACTTCCCTCAGCCCTAAAAAGAGGGCAGGCTCTCACGCTCCCGTGACTCACGTATCGATCTTCCCTCTTCCCCCTCTCCCCCACGTACTCCACATCTTCCCCCTCTCCCCCACGTATTCCACTTTTGTTTCGATGTCGGTGTTTGTTGACAAACTAGTGTACACGGCCCGTCAAAAATCACGGGATTCTTAATAACCGTCTAGAACAAGTTTTCGTCCGAGTGGAGTTTCCATGCTTCGGCTTATTTCAAAGGCGACTTATTTCCCTCGTGACAGCAATAAACACTTGGAATACAGTATTTTTGTGCCGCGATAGTAGTTATAGCCATTCGTGTTGCATTCTAGGTACAGAAATTCAGCATTACTGAAAGCAACTGCGAGCTTATGTTGTATATTGTAGTATGCAATACAGAATTTTGTAACGTGCAGCACAGTATATTGTAACGTGCAGCACAGTATATTGTAATGTGCAGCACAGTATATTGTAATGTGCAGCACAGTATATTGTAGTATGCAATACAGAATATTGTAATGTGCAATACAGTATATTGTAGTGTGCAATACAGAATATTGTAGTGTGCAATACAGAATATTGAAATGTGCAATACATTATATTGTAATGTGCAGCACAGTATATTGTAATGTGCAATACAGTATATTGTAATGTGCAGCACAGTATATTGTAATGTGCAATACAGTATATTGTAGTATGCAATACAGTATATTGTAATGTGCAATACAGTATATTGTAGTATCCAATACAGTATATTGTAGTATGCAATACAGTATATTGTAATGTGCAATACAGAATATTGAAATGTGCAATACAGAATATTGAAATGTGCAATACAGTATATTGTAATGTGCAGCACAGTATATTGTAATGTGCAATACAGTATATTGTAGTATGCAGCACAGTATATTGTAATGTGCAGCACAGTATATTGTAATGTGCAATACAGTATATTGTAGTATGCAATACAGTATATTGTAGTATGCAATACAGTATATTGTAGTATGCAATACAGTATATTATAGTATGCAATACAGTATATTGTAATGTGCAATACAGTATATTGTAGTATGCAATACAGTATATTGTAATGTGCAGCACAGTATATTGTAATGTGCAATACAGTATATTGTAGTATGCAATACAGTATATTGTAGTATGCAATACAGTATATTGTAATGTGCAATACAGAATATTGAAATGTGCAATACAGAATATTGAAATGTGCAATACAGTATATTGTAATGTGCAGCACAGTATATTGTAATGTGCAGCACAGTATATTGTAATGTGCAATAGAGTATATTGTAATGTGCAGCACAGTATATTGTAATGTGCAATACAGTATATTGTAGTATGCAATACAGAATATTGTAATGTGCAGCACAGTATATTGTAATGTGCAGCACAGTATATTGTAATGTGCAATAGAGTATATTGTAATGTGCAGCACAGTATATTGTAATGTGCAATACAGTATATTGTAATGTGCAATACAGAATATTGTAATGTGCAATACAGTATATTGTAGTATGCAATACAGAATATTGTAATGTGCAGCACAGTATATTGTAATGTGCAGCACAGTATATTGTAATGTGCAGCACAGTATATTGTAATGTGCAGCACAGTATATTGTAATGTGCAATACAGTATATTGTAGTATGCAATGCAGAATATTGTAATGTACAATACATTATATTGTAATGTGCAATACAGTATATTGTAATGTGCAATACAGTATATTGTAATGTGCAATACAGTATATTGTAATGTGCAATACAGTATATTGTAATGTGCAATACAGTATATTGTAATGTGCAATGCAGTATATTGTAATGTGCAATGCAGTATATTGTAATGTGCAATACAGTATATTGTAATGTGCAATACAGTATATTGTAATGTGCAATACAGTATATTGTAATGTGCAATACAGTATATTGTAATGTGCAATACAGTATATTGTAATGTGCAATACAGTATATTGTAATGTGCAATGCAGTATATTGTAATGTGCAATACAGTATATTGTAATGTGCAATACAGAAAATTACAATGTGTAATACAGTATATTGTAATGTGCAATACAGTATATTGTAATGTGCAATACAGTATATTGTAATGTGCAATGCAGTATATTGTAATGTGCAATACAGTATATTGTAATGTGCAATACAGTATATTGTAATGTGCAATACAGTATATTGTAATGTGCAATACAGTATATTGTAATGTGCAATGCTGTATATTGTAATGTGCAATGCTGTATATTGTAATGTGCAATACAGTATATTGTAATGTGCAATGCAGTATATTGTAATGTGCAATACAGTATATTGTAGTATGCAATACAGAATATTGTAATGTGCAATACAGTATATTGTAATGTGCAATACAGTATATTGTAATGTGCAATACAGTATATTTTAATGTGCAATGCTGTATATTGTAATGTGCAATACAGTATATTGTAATGTGCAATGCAGTATATTGTAATGTGCAATACAGTATATTGTAGTATGCAATACAGAATATTGTAATGTACAACACAGTATATTGTAATGTGCAATACAGTATATTGTAATGTGCAATACAGTATATTGCAATGTGCAATACAGAAAATTACAATATGCAATACAGTATATTGTAATGTGCAATACAGTATATTGCAATGTGCAATACAGAAAATTACAATATGCAATACAGTATATTGCAATATGCAACACAGTATATTGCAATATGCAATACAGTATATTGCAATATGCAATACAGTATATTGCAATATGCAATACAGTATATTGCAATATGCAATACAGTATATTGCAATGTGCAATACAGTATATTGCAATATGCAATACAGTATATTGCAATATGCAATACAGTATATTGCAATATGCAATACAGTATATTGCAATATGCAATACAGTATATTGCAATATGCAATACAGTATATGGCAATATGCAATACAGTATATTGCAATATGCAATACAGTATATTGCAATATGCAATACAGTATATTGCAACATGCAATACATTATATTACAATATGCAATACAGTATATTTCAATATGCAATACAGTATATTGCAATATGCAATACAGTATATTGCAATGTGCAACACCCCGCCGAACTCGGTATCCACGATACGGACTGAGTACATAAGGCTCTGGATCTCGCTAATTATTTTGAGAGTGGCTCATTACAGTGCACTCGTACAGCGAGAATGAGTATTAATTTACCGGCGAACTGAAACCGAGACCGCCAGTGCTAATTCCTTCCCATCTATTCTTAAAGCGTGACACGGAACATGTAAATATGTAAACCCACGACGGTCCGTCTAGTAGATACAAGTCTGATAATTATAAGTTAATTAGAAAGAAACGAACATTAAATTTGTGCGCTAAATGAAATTAAAATGCGTGGGTTAAATTAAATTTCAAATTTTAAATAAATGAAGGTCGTAGAGGAAAACTATGTTACATCTAAAAAAAATTAAAAAGAACATGAGGAATGATCAAAAGATGAACATATTTTTTAGGGACCCCCTGTATCTACCCTAGTCTATGTAAGATGACTTTCATCCGTTTTCAGATGTTTACGAATTAAGTGAAATAACCAACGTTATTTAATAAAACGCGTCTTTTACTAATTACGCAACTGAATTACTAATTTGAAACACTTTAACGAATTGAATAAATGAAAAACGTAATTCCAAAGTAAATTGAAAATTGTACAATTTAAGTAAAAAATTAATTTCAAAACCGCTAAATTTAATTTAAGTTGAGACTCGCTAAATAATCAATAAATAGTCAACTTTATAATTAAATAACTGCTCATTTTAGTTAATTTAGCGAGCTCTATTTTGACCAGGTCAGGATCTGAAGAGTGCGGGGGCCACCACGCAACGATGCGCAGCAAAACATTAATTTTATTAATTTATAATTGAATTATTAATTATAATTTCAACAAGTTATAAATTATTTAATACATCAATAGAAGTTATTTTTTGCTTCATTCGTTTTAGATTTGTGCAGTTTCCATCATTTACACATTAAAATAAAACTTTATTCGTGTCAAATACAGCGTTTCTGGATGTTATTTGTGATCAAAATGCCTCATACGATTATTCGTTATTGTTTCCATTAAGTCGCAGTCACAATAAGCAAATCTTATCAATCAAATCAGTTTGATAAAAATAAAAGATAGAAACACAAACACTTTTCCCCAGGTAATACAAAAAAAATATTCGTAGCCAGATTTCCATTTGCATGCTAATTTCCAGGTGTAAATTATCAAAAACAAAATATAATAAAAATACTTGCGAGCGACGACCGCACTTACGCCGCACATGAACATCATTAAATAATTACACATGATAATCGATCGTTTAAAATCCACATAGCACTGTCACCGCGCACATGTAATGTACAGAAATATGCACACCGTACATGAGATGTGTACACGCAGCAGATACACACTACACACCCTGACGACGATGCGTATCGCTTCTGGAATGTTGCGTGACGCGCAGCTCGGACCGACACAACCTCTCCCGACGACCGCCACCGACACACTGCCGTTGTGGCGGACGCCAATCAACGTTACGGGAAATTTTGAAAAATTTTGGATTGGGAAAACTGGCTTGCGATTGGTTACCCTTATGCTGGGTTTCGCTTGCGCGATGCGTCGGCAATTTCATATATTAAACACTAGGAGAAGAAATAACCATTTTTGCTATTAAATTATTGGATTTCTTGCCAAGGAGATAGAAAAAATTAAGCCTCCCTAACCGCAACATAGATGGTCGAACGAGAGGAAGGATTAAGGCACCATTTAATGTGAAGTTTAGGGAACAGAGAATCTACGCACAAGATGCGTTCTCACACCGTGTGAGTAGAAACGGTATGTTAGGAAGTTTATAAATTAGATTAGATATTAGTATAAGCCTCCCTAACCGCTAGAGAAAAGCGTTCCGAAGAGGGGAAGGAGGAAGGCACCATTTAGTATGTAGATAAGGGAACACAGAATCTATGCAAGAGGGACTTACGAGTAGAAACAGAAAGTTGAGAAAGAAGTTTATGAAGCGAGATAAAGTTCGAACAAGAAAGTAGTAGGTGCTGAAGAACAGGATTACAGTGAACCGAAAAAAAATGGTCCGCCACAAAACAAAATCCTGTTTTTGGTTGAATAAAAAAATTCTCACCTTTAGCTCGTGCTTGTAAACATAAAATTTCTAACATCACACATAAGCCTAACATATATATATATACACACAATCTACAGCAATGAAATGATATTTGCACGTACGTATGTTTGTAAATGTGTTATTCATAACCGTATATTTGTTTAAGTACGTGAAAAATTATTTTTGCGGGATGCTACAAGGTAGGTACGTGCATACACATATACACATACATAAGTTTTAACGCACGCACACACGCACGCACACACGCACGCACACACGCACACGCACACGTGATCTCATACACGCACACGTCTTCATTAAAATCGCAAGGTGCAGTCGTGGGAATCTCCCTCACGTCCCGGTGACCTTGGAATGGGGGGGGAACTTGTTTTCCTCCCTCTAGCCCCCATTGCGAGGATGGGGGGGGGGGGCTCGGAACCCCCCCCCCCCGCTACTTTAGTTTTTTATTATTTTTAGAACGGGGGTGGGATTTATTTATTATCAATTTCAATAAATAAAATATGTAGTTACACATCAATTAGAACTTGAATTCATTTTTAAATTAAGGCAACAAGAATCAAGCCAATGAAAACAGGGAATTATTTGCGGTTAATTCCAATCTAATTCGCTTGCCCTGTAATTTTAACCCATCTGATTCGTTAATTGAGCAGGAATGCGTAAATTAATTCATTACTAGATCATTATTTATTATTTCTTCTTTACTCAATTATTTCTATAGAATTTGGGGTGCACTTCTTGAACATTATTTAGTTGACTTTCTTGTTAATTGTTTTCTTTATTACCATTTATTGAATTTTGTGGTAAAACCCGTGCTAGAAGTGTGGGAAATGGTGCGCACGGTACACACACACACACATAGTGCACAAACATATTACAAATACAGTGCACACATGGTACACAAACACACGGTATACAAACAGTACACAAACATATTACACGGTACACAGACGGTACACAAACACACGATACACACAAACACACGGTACACACAAACACACGGTACACACAAACACACGGTACACACACACGGTACACACACACGGTACACACACACGGTACACACACACACACACACACACACACGGACACACACACACACGGTGCACACACACACGGTACACACACACACGGTACACAAACACACGGTACACAAACACACACATAGTACACACACACACACGGTACACACACATAGTACACAAACATATGACAAACACAGTGCACACACGGTACACAAACACACGGTACACAAACACACGGTACACACACACGGTACACACACACGGTACACACACACACACACACACACGGTACACACACACACACGGTACACACACACACGGTACACACACACACGGTACACAAACACACGGTACACAAACACACACATAGTACACACACACACACGGTACACACACATAGTACACAAACATATGACAAACACAGTGCACACACGGTACACAAACACACGGTACACACACACACGGTACACACACACACACACACGGTACACATGTGATGCTTCTCCGCATAACTGTGTACGGAACATCGCTAAGGATCTGAATAATCGTCCGGCCAACGACTTATTCATAAATGATTCAAAAGACCAAATATTAAGCCTGATTTCTGCGAGAAAGCATCACAACATCGTTGAATTCTAGAACAATCGACGCTTCAGGAACGATCGGACGTCGCCGTAACTCGTAACGAACAACCATGTCAACCGAAGATGCCAAGAACCTCAACGGGTGTCTTCATTTGCTTTAATTAATATGTTTAACATTGTTTTGTGGGGATTTTTATATAGTAATGAGGGTAAGGTTAATGATGTATGTTTTCTATTCGATAGTAGGGATATATCACGTTCTTATTGGTGACTTTGTTAGGTTGTTATTCAAAGTTGGCACCTCAAGGTGACGCCGAACGCGGGTTGCCTGAGGGACTCAGAGGGAGCAGGGCTCCCACTCATGGGTTTTTCCACCCAGATCTTGGTTTTTTAGACCCCTCCTGGGTTGCTAGGTTCAATTTTTGAAAAATTCGTTAAATCTGGGTTTTGTTAAGTCAGACAATAAATTCATCATTAACTCGAATAAATTGAACAATGCAGTTAAAAATTTCTGATTCTACACCGCATGCAAAAGCATATCATGTACAAAACTAAGCCAATCGGATGAGGTAGAACGTGTTTAATCCGTTTTTCGCCCGTTAAAACGCGTAACGAACGAATAGCAACCGAACTTGCACGCCCGGCCAAGCCGGGATTAACCGGCGCGCCACTTCAGTGAGTTCAGTCTTTGGTGAGCTTGAGTAAGTTGTGTTGTTTTGATTTGCTTGGCTCGTGGCAGTGACGTGACTGATTGTGACTAAAGCGGCCCATAGACGATCAATTTTATAGTCAATATAATTGACAATGATGAATATTGACAATTTAATTGATCATCTGTGGGCTTGATTGACGACCGTCAATTAATTGACTTAGTGGACAAAAATAATTTCATAAATATATTGAGTCAATGATATTGACAATCAAATTGATCGTCTATGGGCCGCTTGAAACTGATAGTGCATTATTTAAAAGTGCATGTAGAAATGTATTATAGATATTTAATTTTCATATTTCAGCCGCAGTGGTATTCAAATGGCGAGCCCTCCAAAAAATATGGCTAAAAAGTGGTATAAGCAATTTAAAGAAGAATGGTTGAAGGACGAGAATTTGAAAGAGTGGCTTAAAGAAGATCCAAGTGAAAAGGGCTGTAGTTACTGGGTATGCTGTGATACAAAATAAGAAACGCAAATAAGTCAATGTTGTTAGCGCATAGTAAGACTGCTAAACACGAGAAGAACATGAAATGAGCGAAGTCAACGACGAAGTTGGATGTATTTTTCAAGAAACCGAAGCTTACAGAAAACGAGGAGGTGGCAAAGGCAAAACTGATGATCTCTGCTTTCATTGCCGAGCATCATATGCCATTTGCTCACTCACGATCATTTGATAGAAGTGTATAAGAAAGCCTTCCATAACAGCACTATTGCTAATGGGGTTAAAAAGGAAGCAACAAAAGCATCTTATCTCATTCGAGAACGAATTTCATAGCATGAAAAACTGGAGAGATGTCATCTACGGAGTAAGTCACCAGCGTAATGAAAAGTGCCTTGCACAACAGAAAAGTCGCCTTAATCTTGATATTTGTGCTGCAGAAGCGAATTAAGAGGAGGAACAGGAATAAAATCAGCATTACCATCATTGTTTTCCCTCATGTATGTTAACTTTTACTTTTTCCTATTAAAATAACACTTCTAGGTTTTTTTGAACGAATCTGGGTTTTTTTCATGTTCAATCTAGGTTTATCTGAAAATTTAGAGTGGGAGCCCTGAGAGGGAGAGAGCGTCAGTGGAGGCGAGAACACGATCACAAGCAGCCGCATACGAGTTTGTTCCTCTACCTTGGTCCAGTTGGGCCGAGGCTTGCCTCTTAAATTCACTATTCAAAGCCATCCTAGAATATCTGTGCCCTCATTCGCTCGAAAGTGATTAACTTCAAGAATACTCAACTGCAGTGCCAATAACGTAAATTAGAGATTGCCCATCTAGACTGCTAACTGTCGGCATAGTCCCAGCCATCAACCTGGTCTCTCTGCCCTCTACCAAACATGGCGGTCTTGCTCCAGCGCGCCAGCCAGGCGACGTTCAAACTGCGAGCCCTGATCTCCAAATCTCAGTTGAGTCCCTCTCTGATATTATGTCGATCCGAGTCCCCGCTCAAGCTTCTAAGTATATTAGGATGTGAATGCGCAGATCGCGTGCGCTCAATTTAGTTTGCGTAATTTCGATGATTAATGTCTCAATATTTTCCTGTGTCCAATAGCGAATTTCTTTAATGTTCTTGTGTTCTTCATATCCTTTAGATAGTTAGGAAAGGAGGATGATATGATTTAGAAAGAAAAGAATGATGATGTTTGAAGCCAGGAAACACGGCTAAAATGCACGATTAATTTATGGCCTTAAGCCGTTCGTAACGCTTACCGAAGATTGAATTAAATATTTATTCAGAAGAATCTGAATTGGTGGCAGCTACCTTGATATTAACAAGTAGAAAATATAAGAAATGTGACGAATAATCTTGATGTCACGACTAATAACATAACATGGAAAATATCATGCATCGCAACAAAGAATAACGGCAGAGAAAAATGAAGACCGTGACCTCAGCGAGGTAAAATAAAGAGGGTCACGACACACACACACGCACGGACACACACAGGGTACACGAACACACACGGTACACAATCTCACACACGGTACACACACGGTACACGAACACACACGGTACACAAACTCACACACGGTACACACACGGTACACACACGGTTCCGATACCGACACGGACCATTACTGATGACGTCAGCAGAACGATGCCGTCACCACGACGGCGGCTGACGTCAGCGCAGGAAACATTCCCCTCGTCATTGGCGTGTAATGCAATTTCTGCCTCACTCAATTCCAATTGCTCGATATATATATATACATACATATATATATATATTACATATATATATGGAATATTTTCTCATTCACGATATTGAAAAGAAATATTTCCTCACTCATGATATTAAATTACAATGTCAGTTAAATAACGATGTTAATAATAGATATCTGATAAAATCACACCAGCTTCTGGAATTGACTGGAATTGGAAATAGAGAGAGAGAAAAAAATAGAAAAAAAGGAAATAGAAATAGAGAGACAAATCAGAAAATTAAAAAAATGGAAAGAAATGAAGTATAATAAATAAAAAATGAAGCGAAGGGAAAAGTGGGAAAGAAAATCAGTGCAAATGAGAGGAATAAAAAGAAAGAATTTATATAAAAGATTTTAGTGGATGTTAATTTAAACCTCTCTAGCCGCAAAAAAGTGATCCAAAGAGAGGAAGGAGGAAGGCACCATTTAGTATAGAAATAAGGGAACTCGGAATCTATGCCCAAGCTGTGAAGAAACAGTAAGTTGAGAAAGAAGATCATGAGAAAGGAGAAAAGTTGAAGAAGAAAGTAGTAGGTAATGGAAAACAGGACAGCAGTGAACCGAAAAAATTGACCTTAACATAACAAAAAACATTTCAACAAAAAGAAGGCCTACCTAACTCTCAGCTCGGGCCCTCACATTGTCCCCCTGGGAGCGCTAATTCCCATAGATACAATAGTTGTATCCCTCTGAGGGGCACATAAGTTAAAAGAAATATATAGAAATGATGAAAAGCATATACGTCACGTACGTCCCACGGTACTAGAGGGTACGTCAGGTACGTCCCACGGTACTAGAGGGTACGTCAGGTACGTCCCACGGTACTAGAGGGTACGTCAGGTACGTCCCGTGGTACTAGAGGGTACGTCAGGTACGTCCCACGGTACTAGCGGGTACGTCAGGTACGTCCCACGGTACTAGAGGGTACGTCAGGTACGTCCCGTGGTACTAGAGGGTACGTCAGGTACGTCCCACGGTACTAGAGGGTACGTCAGGTACGTCCCACGGTACTAGAGGGTACGTCAGGTACGTCCCGTGGTACTAGAGGGTACGTCAGGTACGTCCCGTGGTACTAGAGGGTACGTCAGGTACGTCCCGTGGTACTAGAGGGTACGTCAGGTACGTCCCACGGTACTAGCGGGTACGTCAGGTACGTCCCACGGTACTAGAGGGTACGTCAGGTACGTCCCACGGTACTAGAGGGTACGTCAGGTACGTCCCACGGTACTAGAGGGTACGTCAGGTACGTCCCACGGTACTAGAGGGTACGTCAGGTACGTCCCACGGTACTAGAGGGTACGTCAGGTACGTCCCACGGTACTAGAGGGTACGTCAGGTACGTCCCACGGTACTAGAGGGTACGTCAGGTACGTCCCACGGTACTAGAGGGTACGTCAGGTACGTCCCACGGTACTAGAGGGTACGTCAGGTACGTCCCACGGTACTAGAGGGTACGTCAGGTACGTCTATGGTACTAGAAACCAATACGCAGGGTCAGAAACCGGGATTTTCAATACAATTACAATTTCGGTATCTTCAATTACTGTTTCTGAGTCAGGAAAGGACTCATTTGGCATGCGATGGAGCATGAAGAAGCCGATCTTTTTTAAAAAAAGGAGTAATAGTTGAAAGAAATCATTGTGTACTCTGGAAAAACCAACCTGCTAAATAGGAAACCGACGTGCTAAGGAATGATACCAACCTGCCAAGGAAAGAAACCGACCTGCCAAGGATAGAAACCGACCTGCCAAGGAAAGAAACCGACCTGCCAAGGAAAGAAACCGACCTGCCAAGGAAAGAAACCGACCTGCCAAGGAAAGAAACCGACCTGCCAAGGAAAGAAACCGACCTGCCAAGGAAAGAAACCGACCTGCCAAGGAAAGAAACCGACCTGCCAAGGAAAGAAACCGACCTGCCAAGGAAAGAAACCGACCTGCCAAGGAAAGAAACCGACCTGCCAAGGAAAGAAACCGACCTGCCAAGGAAAGAAACCGACCTGCCAAGGAAAGAAACCGACCTGCCAAGGAAAGAAACCGACCTGCCAAGGAAAGAAACCGACCTGCCAAGGAAAGAAACCGACCTGCCAAGGAAAGAAACCGACCTGCCAAGGAAAGAAACCGACCTGCCAAGGAAAGAAACCGACCTGCCAAGGAAAGAAACCGACCTGCCAAGGAAAGAAACCGACCTGCCAAGGAAAGAAACCGACCTGCCAAGGAAAGAAACCGACCTGCCAAGGAAAGAAACCGACCTGCCAAGGAAAGAAACCGACCTGCCAAGGAAAGAAACCGACCTGCCAAGGAAAGAAACCGACCTGCCAAGGAAAGAAACCGACCTGCCAAGGAAAGAAACCGACCTGCCAAGGAAAGAAACCGACCTGCCAAGGAAAGAAACCGACCTGCCAAGGAAAGAAACCGACCTGCCAAGGAAAGAAACCGACCTGCCAAGGAAAGAAACCGACCTGCCAAGGAAAGAAACCGACCTGCCAAGGAAAGAAACCGACCTGCCAAGGAAAGAAACCGACCTGCCAAGGAAAGAAACCGACCTGCCAAGGAAAGAAACCGACCTGCCAAGGAAAGAAACCGACCTGCCAAGGAAAGAAACCGACCTGCCAAGGAAAGAAACCGACCTGCCAAGGAAAGAAACCGACCTGCCAAGGAAAGAAACCGACCTGCCAAGGAAAGAAACCGACCCGCCAAGGAAAGAAACCGACCCGCCAAGGAAAGAAACCGACCTGCCAAGGAAAGAAACCGACCTGCCAAGGAAAGAAACCGACCTGCCAAGGAAAGAAACCGACCTGCCAAGGAAAGAAACCGACCTGCCAAGGAAAGAAACCGACCTGCCAAGGAAAGAAACCGACCTGCCAAGGAAAGAAACCGACCTGCCAAGGAAAGAAACCGACCTGCCAAGGAAAGAAACCGACCTGCCAAGGAAAGAAACCGACCTGCCAAGGAAAGAAACCGACCTGCCAAGGAAAGAAACCGACCTGCCAAGGAAAGAAACCGACCTGCCAAGGAAAGAAACCGACCTGCCAAGGAAAGAAACCGACCTGCCAAGGAAAGAAACCGACCTGCCAAGGAAAGAAACCGACCTGCCAAGGAAAGAAACCGACCTGCCAAGGAAAGAAACCGACCTGCCAAGGAAAGAAACCGACCTGCCAAGGAAAGAAACCGACCTGCCAAGGAAAGAAACCGACCTGCCAAGGAAAGAAACCGACCTGCCAAGGAAAGAAACCGACCTGCCAAGGAAAGAAACCGACCTGCCAAGGAAAGAAACCGACCTGCCAAGGAAAGAAACCGACCTGCCAAGGAAAGAAACCGACCTGCCAAGGAAAGAAACCGACCTGCCAAGGAAAGAAACCGACCTGCCAAGGAAAGAAACCGACCTGCCAAGGAAAGAAACCGACCTGCCAAGGAAAGAAACCGACCTGCCAAGGAAAGAAACCGACCTGCCAAGGAAAGAAACCGACCTGCCAAGGAAAGAAACCGACCTGCCAAGGAAAGAAACCGACCTGCCAAGGAAAGAAACCGACCTGCCAAGGAAAGAAACCGACCTGCCAAGGAAAGAAACCGACCTGCCAAGGAAAGAAACCGACCTGCCAAGGAAAGAAACCGACCTGCCAAGGAAAGAAACCGACCTGCCAAGGAAAGAAACCGACCTGCCAAGGAAAGAAACCGACCTGCCAAGGAAAGAAACCGACCTGCCAAGGAGAGAAACCGACCTGCCAAGGAGAGAAACCGACCTGCCAAGGAAAGAAACCGACCTGCCAAGGAAAGAAACCGACCTGCCAAGGAAAGAAACCGACCTGCCAAGGAAAGAAACCGACCTGCCAAGGAAAGAAACCGACCTGCCAAGGAAAACACCGACCTGCCAAGGAAAAAACCGACCTGCCAAGGAAAAAACCGACCTACCAAGGAAAAAACCGACCTGCCAAGGAAAAAACCGACCTGCCAAGGAAAGAAACCGACCTGCCAAGGATAGAAAACAACCTGCCAAGGAAAGAAACCTAAACAAGAAACCGAATACGGGCAAGTCCTTCACAGGTTTCCCCCGTTTTATAACGGATAGCCCGCTAAACGGACCAGCCCATAACGGGCGCGTCCCACGCGTGCCCAGTTTCGGAAGCCGGTTCCGTTGCGGGAAGATTTGATCTTTTGTTACATGAACGTTGTGTTGGCAGGAGAATGTGTTTCGTGCGTTATTTATTCTGTGTTGAATCCAACCCAACTTTTACTCTTATAGGTATTCTATAGTGAAAAAAACTTGAATTTTTCTAGCGTTAATTATTCTATATTAAATCGAACATTCCCCGTGGGTTATACAATCTCTACATTAAATAAAAGTTACAAATTTTTCGTGGGTTATTTATTCTATAATAGATTAGACAGTTAGTTTAGGCCTCCCTATCCGTCACAAAGGCGATCCAAATAGAGAAAGAAGGAAGGCACCATTTAGTATGCAGTTAAGGGAACGCAGAATCTATGCAGAAGGGCATAGAAACAGTAAGTTGAGAAAAGTTCATGAAACAGTAAAAAATTAAAGAAGAAAGTAGTAGGTGCTGAAATACAGGACAGCAGTGAACCGAAAAAAAGATGGTCCGGAATAAACCAAAAACCTGCTCTATTTCCACAAACGGAAGGCCTGCCTAGAAGTTAGCACAGGACTTGACATGTTCCCCCTAGGAGCGCTAATTCTCATAGATATGTGCAGTAGTTGCGTCCCCAGAGGAAGATACTCCGCAGCTTTGACGCGCACTCAACGCTGGGTGCAGCCGACATACTGCGATGCGTGTGGGCCACACGCACATGTGTGCTGTGTGTCTCCCTTAGACATGCATAGCACACAAAAAATACAAGTACGCATGAACACACATGAAAACAAACACGCACGAATACGCACACATGAACATACACACGAACACACAAATATACACATACATGAACATACACACGAACACACACGCACACATACACGCGAACACACATAGATTCAATAGCATTTCACGAGAGAAAGTCGCCTGCAAAGAAACCAACGCGTTGTGTCGCTGGCAGGCAATTAGTTTCAAAAACGGAAGCGGACTCCACACAAAGAAATTCCAGATAAAGACCTCTGTTGTGAGTGCGTGTATACGTACAAGATTTTTCTACGCTTTGTGAAAATTTCTTTACGCGTTTCTGAAAAACAAACCGCCGTAACTTTTAAATCCCAAGTTATATTCACTAACATCATTATTATCATCAAATTCAATCAACGATGAGATTATTTAGAGCTTCCGAAACCTTATGCAAAAAGACCAGAAACACCTCGTTAATGACTTCAACTAATCACACGCGCGGAACAAAGAAAACCATCTATTTACACAACACACAGCACAACTGTGAAGCAAGAGCTTATCTGAAACGAGCGACTTAATTAAAAGGTCCCCACACTCACACACAAAGATCACCTCGAAATGCAAAGAAGAAAGAACTTTTTGCCCTTCCACTACTCAACAAAGCAGCGTCATTAACGCGTCCATATTTACGCAAGAGTCCGACTCGCCGTGCCGCAATCATCACTTCTGACGCGAGACAAAAACAACAGCGCTCTAAAATGTGAGGTTTTTTGGGATATCGTCTGTATCTTCAACGTGACGTAAGGGCAGAGCGTGACACAAGGTCACGGGTTCGAGTCAGGATGGGACCGGTAGCTTTTTCGGAGCAAGCGGCTCCTCTAGTGTGGTGAAATGAGAGGTGGAGAAAACCGGGCTTAAAAGCGTGTAATTAAGAGGCAAATGCACAATAGAATAATCATCTGCGCTATTATTCATGGACTAGCAGGTTACGGGTTCGAGTCACGAAGTGACCGGTAGCTTTTTCTGAGCAAGCAGCTCCTCTACTGAGTAGAAAACAGAGGTTGGTAAAACCGGGCTTGAAAACGTGTAACACTCAAATGCTGTTGCACAATAGAAATTGTTGACAGGGTGGCTGTGGCGACAGGCACACCGAGCAAGTAAGCAGACAGAAAAACAAGAAGCAAGCAAGCAGGCAACAAGTAAACAAACAAGCAAGTTGGCAAACAAACAAGCAAGTAGGCAAACAAACAAACGAACACACAAGCAGGCAAGCAAACGAACATAAACAGTATTATCTAAAAAATGTCCCAACGATTACAAAACACTTAAGACACGTGATATAAGTTATGCACAGCTGCCCTGAACCTCACCAGAGGATGCTTGTCGCGCTACTGAACTGCCGGAGAAGTATATTAATTTTTATGAACATTGGTTGGTTTAGCTCTCCCTAGACCAGCCATTCTAAACCTTTCCTCCATCACCCGGCTTTGTGTATTGAGTAAATAAGGCGGAAATTTACCTCAACCAAGGGTAAATTTGTCCCTCGTTGAGAACCTCTGCCCTAGACACAACGAAGGCGCCTCATGAGAGTAAAGAGAAGGGATCATTTGGCTTGGAAGGTAGAAAACGGGGAATCTATGCATAGTTTAACGCAACGAAGGAGACTCGAGAGAGCAAAGAGAAAGGAACATTTTTAATTGACTAGAAAAAACAGGGAATCTTCGCACAAGATGCGTTTCCCATCCTGAGCACAGAAACAGCAAACTAGGAAGGAAGAGGAACAAAAGACAAAGAAGAGATAGCGAAGATGGCATGAAAACTGAAAGAAGCCATGAAGGCCTATCTACATGTGGCTGAGGGGACCTAACAATATGCCACCAGGGTGCCAATCTCCATGGCATAGGACTGACTTCAATACACGCACACAGGCTACAACACAACACACGTACACAGAGTACAACACGCACACCAACAATACACGCAGGTAACAACACACGCACACAGGCTACAACACACACGCACACAGGCTACAACACACACGCACACAGGCTACAACACAACACACGTACACAGAGTACAACACGCACACCAACAATACACGCAGGTAACAACACACGCACACAGGCTACAACACACACGCACACAGGCTACAACACACACGCACACAGGCTACAACACACACGCACACAGGCTACAACACACATGCACACAGGCTACAACACACATGCACGCAGGCTACAACACAACACACGCAAGCTACAACACACATGCATGCAGGCTACAACACAACACACGCAGGCTACAACACACGCAGGCTACAACACAACACACGCTCACAGGCTACAACACAACACACGCTCACAGGCTACAACACAACACACACAGGCTACAACACACACACACACAGGCTACAACACACACACACACAGGCTACAACACACACACACAGGCTACAACACACACACACAGGCTACAACACACACACAGGCTACAACACACACACACAGGCTACAACACACACACACACACACACACACACACACACACGCACGCACACACACACACACACCCCTATGCAGTTCTGACCTATAAAGGAGAGATCAAGGGAGAATTAGACGGTCTCGTTGTAGCGAGACCGTGACTTGTGTCTCGCTCTGCTGGCTTCCGCCGTCTTGTGAACACACGTCTCGTGAACACACAAGTTTCGTGAACCCACAAGTTTCGTGAACCCACAAGTTTCGTGAACCCACAAGTTTCGTGAACCCACAAGTCTCGTGAACACACAAGTCTCGTGAACCCACAAGTCTCGTGAACACACACGTCTCGTGAACACACACGTCTCGTGAACACACACGTCTCGTGAACACACACGTCTCGTGAACACACACGTCTCGTGAACACACACGTCTCGTGAACACACACGTCTCGTGAACACACACGTCTCGTGAACACACACGTCTCGTGAACACACACGTCTCGTGAACACACACGTCTCGTGAACACACACGTCTCGTGAACACACACGTCTCGTGAACACACACGTCTCGTGAACACACACGTCTCGTGAACACACACGTCTCGTGAACACACACGTCTCGTGAACACACACGTCTCGTGAACACACACGTCTCGTGAACACACACGTCTCGTGAACACACACGTCTCGTGAACACACACGTCTCGTGAACACACACGTCTCGTGAACACACACGTCTCGTGAACACACACGTCTCGTGAACACACACGTCTCGTGAACACACACGTCTCGTGAACACACACGTCTCGTGAACACACACGTCTCGTGAACACACACGTCTCGTGAACACACACGTCTCGTGAACACACACGTCTCGTGAACACACACGTCTCGTGAACACACACGTCTCGTGAACACACACGTCTCGTGAACACACACGTCTCGTGAACACACACGTCTCGTGAACACACACGTCTCGTGAACACACACGTCTCGTGAACACACACGTCTCGTGAACACACACGTCTCGTGAACACACACGTCTCGTGAACACACACGTCTCGAGGAAACTGATAATAGCGCTGGATGCAGGAGGTGGCGAGGTGGGGGAGTGGGGGGGGGGGAGAGGGGAAAGGAATACTCATGTCCTCCCCAGGTGCCCGCATGGTGCTACCTAGTGTCTTGTGTCTTCCCCAACCCCTCTTCTCCCTTTCCCGACCCCTTCCCGAACCCTCTTCCCCTTCTTCCCCAACCCCCTCCTCCATTTTCCACAACTCCCCCAAATTTAAATATATTTTGGTGCAGTGGGCCAAAATATGTGCTTTTCCGAAACATGTACATTTTGGACGTTGCATTAAAGAAACACGTGGCGTTTTATTATATATTATTGATAAAACTCAACCAAGACTAAAATTTATGTTTTCACAAAGTTATTAACACGATTAATAAATACTATCATCAAATTGGACAATATTGAATTTAATGTTGTCAACAACTTTTATAATTTCATTACGATATTTAGGTAATTGGAGACATTTTAAGACATTTTACCTGAATAACATAGTGCACACAAATGCTTAGTTTAAGAGATATTTAACTTTGAAGCTATAGAAACGTCGTATATAAAATTGAACCAACGTACACGTAAATGAGCTGAAATAACGATAGCTGAGGTTAGGTTAGGTAAAGTTAGATTAGTTAAATGACCTAACCTAAGTAAACCTAGAATAACATAACAGCCATACCGACACCGATTTTTTTCCCCCCTAAAGTGACTGCGCATGTTCCGTCCCCGCCACACACCGGAAGAGCCGCATCGAAACCGCTGTTAATGCTATTCTTACCTGAACGTTATTTGTGCTATGTCTCGAAAACTGAGCATTTGCGAGCAGAATGTCATTCATGTAAAACGTCATCATATCGGTATTTGTGAAGGAGAGGACCATAATCGATTTTCTCATTTTTCGATGCCTAAACATAGCTAATTATATGTAAATAAACAATTTTTCTTCTATGCGCTTTCCGTCGGAAATGAATATTTAACGAGTTATAGCGGTAGGTTTAGTTTGGGTAGAGTACGTTTGGCTACTTTGTAATTTATTATTTGCCGGCCCCGCGGAGCCTGAACCCACTTCTAGGATCCTTTAGTTAATAACACAATAGAAATTATCTCCCAAAAATAACGAATTATAGCGGTATGTTCATTTTTGTCTTAGATGGCGGGAATGATCGAGCGCGTCGGAAGGGAGAGTCCATTGTAGTGTTGCCATCCGACGCGCGATTATGGTGCTCTCCTCCACATTTATCATCAAATCTACCATATTATCTATATGTGGCAACGAAATAATTGAAACTGTTGACAACATTAAATTCAATATTGACCACAAAATTAGCCAAGGTATTTGTTGGGATTTTTAAAGAGATTAGGATTTAAGATTTATAATCTTGAATTTTCTCTAAATTTAGATCTAATCACAAAACGCTAAATCAGAAAAATCATCACAGGTATTAAAAATATGTGTTCACTAAATACTCACGTGAAATGCAACAACAAAAAACTCAATTAGAACAAAAGAGCTACAAGAAGAACAAAAAATTCTTACCTGTCGCGAAGAGAAAGAGAAATCTTCCACGTATCATCACACACTAAGTCTGTTCTTCAACATTACCCTAAGGCTAAAAACCACTGATTTTTTGGTCCCCTATACACATATATTAAAAAAATCTTTAAAGGGGAATTGCAAAAAAATACCTGAGACGAGGGTAAAAAGGAACGTTAGATCTTGAGGTGGCTATCGCAATGCAAGAAAAAGACGATCTTTGAACCGTAGAGACAACTTCCGCTAGTCACAACACACTCATTTTCGTTCATATATCGAAGATAAGCGGTTCAAAGTGCACTTAAATATGTATGGAGTCAATGAATTATTTATGTTATCTCAAAGTGCAGCCTAACTTCAAACATGACTCAACCACATGAAATTTTATCTGAGGTTGAACGTGACATACACCCTCACTTGCTGAGCTTACACTGACTGGAAACACTCAACCACCTCTAATAACGCAACCAGCTGACTAATTCTTGATCTCCAGAATTCTTGGAAATCTTAAAACCCTATTCCAGAGGCAAAACTATCAAGTTGAATAATCACAATCACCAAAAAATTCGGAAAATAAAATTTTAAATTCTAGCGTAAGAAATTAGTTGATATTTTAGCGAATAATGTAGAGATATGCAAAAATATTCTGTGTATTTCAAAACACTTGAGACGGCAACACCGTCCCTGGAATCACCTGTGCGGAGCGAGGCCTGTGGTTGGTCACTCAGGCTTGACGGCGTTCACGCAGGACTTTTACATATGACCTCGAGTAAATCACAGATGAAAAAACCTAAAAATTATAATGTTGAAACGTACCGTTGAACGTCACAATAATGAATAATTAAACAAGTTTTTATCATTATAGAGAGCTTGAGAGCGATTTTTTTTTGTTTTGGCATGATCACATCATGCAATTTAATTAAATGAACGCTGGGAACTTAGAGGGCTCACCTGCTGAAACGTTACTCAAGAGATCTATCTTGCTATCAATATTGCTACTATATTTCAAATCAACGACTAAATCCTTTTATTCACATCCACAGTAAAACTACTTCACTCATAGCTCACGCACTGGACACATAGTGAAATTTTCTCAACCCAATCACCCCAGTTTATTTCTTCTATCCATATTAATTTCTCCCATCACATATTTTAGGAACATATTTCCATACACTTTAAACCCAGCAATACTGTGATGGGCTAAATTGAATTTGAGTGTGAGTGAACTGGGAACATGGGAGTTTACTCAACACGTGAGGAATGTTGAGTGGTGAATGAAAGTTGCGTGGTGTGGGTGTTGCTCATCGGTGGTGACTCATCCGACCCCGCCCCTCCCCCCGCACATGCCCATTCATTTCCCCTGAATGAAATACTCGACGTCACGCCCGACAGAAAAAAGAAAAAACGAAGGAAGAAGGGTAGAAAGAAAGGAAGAAACGAAGAAAGAGATGTTGAAAGAAATAAAGATAGAAAGAATGGAGGACAGAAAGAAAGGAAGAAAACCGGAAAACCGGAAAAGGAATTACGCAAATGGTCTTGTGTTCGTGAAACTTAGAATTACGCAAATGGTCTTGTGTTCGTGAAACTTAGAATTACGCAAATGGTCTTGCGTTCATGAAACTTAGAATTACGCAAATGGTCTTGTGTTCGTGAAACTTAGAATTACGCAAATGGTCTTGTGTTCGTGAAACTTAGAATTACGCAAATGGTCTTGTGTTCGTGAAACTTAGAATTACGCAAATGGTCTTGTGTTCGTGAAACTTAGAATTACGCAAATGGTCTTGTGTTCGTGAAACTTAGAATTACGCAAATGGTCTTGTGTTCGTGAAACTTAGAATTACGCAAATGGTCTTGTGTTCGTGAAACTTAGAATTACGCAAATGGTCTTGTGTTCGTGAAACTTAGAATTACGCAAATGGTCTTGTGTTCGTGAAACTTAGAATTACGCAAATGGTCTTGTGTTCGTGAAACTTAGAATTACGCAAATGGTCTTGTGTTCGTGAAACTTAGAATTACGCAAATGGTCTTGTGTTCGTGAAACTTAGAATTACGCAAATGGTCTTGTGTTCGTGAAACTTAGAATTACGCAAATGGTCTTGTGTTCGTGAAACTTAGAATTACGCAAATGGTCTTGCGTTCATGAAACTTAGAATTACGCAAATGGTCTTGTGTTCGTGAAACTTAGAATTACGCAAATGGTCTTGTGTTCGTGAAACTTAGAATTACGCAAATGGTCTTGTGTTCGTGAAACTTAGAATTACGCAAATGGTCTTGTGTTCGTGAAACTTAGAATTACGCAAATGGTCTTGTGTTCGTGAAACTTAGAATTACGCAAATGGTCTTGTGTTCGTGAAACTTAGAATTACGCAAATGGTCTTGTGTTCGTGAAACTTAGAATTACGCAAATGGTCTTGTGTTCGTGAAACTTAGAATTACGCAAATGGTCTTGCGTTCATGAAACTTAGAATTACGCAAATGGTCTTGTGTTCGTGAAACTTAGAATTACGCAAATGGTCTTGTGTTCGTGAAACTTAGAATTACGCAAATGGTCTTGTGTTCGTGAAACTTAGAATTACGCAAATGGTCTTGCGTTCGTGAAACTTAGAATTACGCAAATGGTGTTGCGTTCGTGAAACTTAGAATTACGCAAATGGTCTTGCGTTCGTGAAACTTAGAATTACGCAAATGGTCTTGCGTTCGTGAAACTTAGAATTACGCAAATGGTCTTGCGTTCATGAAACTTAGAATTACGCAAATGGTCTTGTGTTCGTGAAACTTAGAATTACGCAAATGGTCTTGCGTTCATGAAACTTAGAATTACGCAAATGGTCTTGCGTTCGTGAAACTTAGAATTACGCAAATGGTCTTGCGTTCATGAAACTTAGAATTACGCAAATGGTCTTGCGTTCATGAAACTTAGAATTACGCAAATGGTCTTGTGTTCGTGAAACTTAGAATTACGCAAATGGTCTTGCGTTCGTGAAACTTAGAATTACGCAAATGGTCTTGCGTTCATGAAACTTAGAATTACGCAAATGGTCTTGCGTTCGTGAAACTTAGAATTACGCAAATGGTCTTGCGTTCATGAAACTTAGAATTACGCAAATGGTCTTGCGTTCATGAAACTTAGAATTACGCAAATGGTCTTGCGTTCATGAAACTTAGAATTACGCAAATGGTCTTGCGTTCATGAAACTTAGAATTACGCAAATGGTCTTGCGTTCGTGAAACTTAGAATTACGCAAATGGTCTTGTGTTCGTGAAACTTAGAATTACGCAAATGGTCTTGCGTTCATGAAACTTAGAATTACGCAAATGGTCTTGCGTTCGTGAAACTTAGAATTACGCAAATGGTCTTGCGTTCATGAAACTTAGAATTACGCAAATGGTCTTGTGTTCGTGAAACTTAGAATTACGCAAATGGTCTTGTGTTCGTGAAACTTAGAATTACGCAAATGGTCTTGTGTTCGTGAAACTTAGAATTACGCAAATGGTCTTGTGTTCGTGAAACTTAGAATTACGCAAATGATCTTGTGTTCGTGAAACTTAGAATTACGCAAATGGTCTTGTGTTCGTGAAACTTAGAATTACGCAAATAATCTTGTGTTCGTGAAACTTAGAATTACGCAAATGGTCTTGTGTTCGTGAAACTTAGAATTACGCAAATGGTCTTGTGTTCGTGAAACTTAGAATTACGCAAATAATCTTGTGTTCGTGAAACTTAGAATTACGCAAATGGTCTTGTGTTCGTGAAACTTAGAATTACGCAAATGGTCTTGTGTTCGTGAAACTTAGAATTACGCAGTTCTCTCCATAATGAAATTAATCTGAACGTACCTAAATAACGAAAATTTACACTTTTAAAGAAGTCGAGTATGTTAAGGCCTTAGCCCGTCTGTGTTTTTCCTGCTAGATTTGAGTTCTTGGAAAATCGGAAGTTGATGCGCTCCTTATTTGGGGCAAAATTCCTACTACGTTAGTCACTCCAGGAGCGACTGGGACATGAGGCGGCTAAAGAAAGTTTATTTCGAATAAAGATGATACAAAAACCATCATTGGTTTTTTCAAATAGATCTTTAAATGAAGACCCTCAGTTGATATATACAAATGGGTATCGTAATCTGCATTGATATAGTAAAAACAAATAATTACGAGAAAAGCATAGTAAAATGCATTCCCTGTTGTGCATAATCGAGGTTTGGTAATGCATATTAATACAAATTGAAAAAATATATTACCAGTGAATATATACATTGAAAACACTCTTTAGCGCACACGGAGGTACAATTCGAAGAAGGATTCTTGGGTACAGCGATTAGTGAACTTCAGGGGGCTGTTTGTTCCATGATGTTCTTTCAACTGTATGCTGCATTAAATGTGAAACTTACATTCCATCGTAATATTAGAGATGAGTAGTTTTTTATCAAGCTGTAATTAAACAGTAAGCTAAAATGTAATCTAAATAGTTGAAGAATAACGTAACGGTTCCTTACATTTAGGAAATATGCTCGCAGAACAGAGCTGGCAGTTCTCCGTCTAGGACAATTCTATTGCGAGCTCGGAAAAAATCCAATGCACAATTTAATCCCTCATGTTGCAGGTGCTATGATTATGGAGTTTTTTATTCTGAGTCAGAAAGAACGAACATAACCTCAAAAAGAATAATTTTTTGGATAATGAGCCAGAATGTTTTTTGCAATTCCCTGAATTTTTAAGTCATTTCAGATTAAAAGTTCAGGACTTTTTCTGTATTACTTTTACCAGCCTCACCCGTTTTCTCTTATCACCAGAGGAGCTGTTGACTCTGGCAGCGCACCGTGTAGAAGCGTAAGCTTCTAGACTCTCACGGGGATCTTTCTTGTACAAAGTACGGGGGCTATTTCAGTCGCCGTTCTAAGTAAAAGGATAAAAAGATTGCTGATAATTAATGTCTGGCCCCCCTCCGAAATAATTTGTCTAGGATCTTGCCAACCCCCACACCCGAAATTTTCGGCTGGGTGCACCACTGTTCCACGTCCACACCACGAAAGAGTGTTATGGTAAATTGTGTATTTCTTATAGGCTTCAACACGTTTATCGCTACATGAGCCGCAGGTGTCATGGAGGGGATTTTCAAAATGCTGCTCACGGGCCAGTAGTGGCCAAGTCAATAATACAATAATAACGGCATAACAATACAATAATAACGGAAAATTAACGCCATTTTTCATCATTCAAATGATAACAACTTCAATTAAGACTCTTCCGATCGTTATCGTGAATAATTCTCTCGCATTCATTATGATAAAAATAATAATGTTTTCAGTTACAACTTTTACGATTTCTATCGCGAATGATTTTCCCATATTTACCATCATAAAAATGATAAAAGCTTCAATAATATATGAATCTTCTGATCGCATCGTGAATGATTCACAAAAACGTAATATTACTAGAAGTCCATATATCGGACTATGAAAAGAAGGCTACATTTCAAAAAACTAGCTGTAAAAATATAAAAAATGGTTTATTTCCATGAAAGTTCATACATGAAATATATTAGAATGTTTTAGTTTTTAAAAATTTTTTAATATAAAGGTTCTTAATTGATAGACAGACCATCCGAGTTATACAATAGCCCCCTCAGGGATTGAATATATTATCGAGAGAAACAATTAAGCTATTTTCTCTTGGTTATTCTATCCAAGGTAAAATTACTGCAAGCTTATAAATAATTTAAATATTACTGGTGAATGCCTATGAGGTTATTCGCTATAAGTTTTAACGAAAGAAGGAAAGATATCAGACACTCATCTGAACCACGCTGAAATCCTGTCCTATAATGATTTTCGAATAATGAGAAAAGGTTATTGAAAATTAATTTGGAAAACAAAGCAAAACATGCCCATCTAAAACAAATAAATAAAAAAACAAACACACATGTAAAAATGAATTACGGAACCTGTTCATCAATTGACGAGTGAGATGATTTGTTTACGAATCCTAAGCTTAGATTAAGCTTATTTTTATTTATATATTTATGTTTTAAAACACAGAAATACTCGATGCTCACTGGGGTAGCAATAGATTTCTTTTTGAAACAGTGAGCCAGAGTGCTAATTTCATTTACTGATATTTCCAGTGATTCTAGGCAGTTCCGTGCTAAAAATGTTTTAATTACAAACATCGGCATCTAAGGATGCTTTATTTTCAATTCAAGCCTGATAAATATCACCTTGTTCACTGTTTTTTCAAATGCCTTATAGGTTATAACTAACATCAACAGGATGTAGTGAATCTCTATCCCGCAACCTGGTCGAAATTTCGAAATTCTCAGAATGATCATCTAAAAATTCAGTAAAATAAATTCAACCATTAGCATTAAATCACATTACGAAATTCACTAATATCTGTCCTCAATTTTATCAAAATTGTGTAACGAAAACAATTCAATCCCTAAGAATTCACATTTGCGTTTTAACGGAACCTTCCACGGACGCGCGACAGCAACATCGTATGCGATCTAGCGTCATTGTCTCGTGTCATACAGAGCGTGCATATCTAGGTGTTGTTGGCTGGTGAGATTATAATACTGTGCTTTTGTGTGTGATAATCTACGGGTAACTATATTTAGGTATTATATGTAAATTGTCAATAATAGTATTGTGCACGTAGTGAGAAAATTGACTAAATTTTCCAGTTTGCGAAATGCTTAGGAGCTTAATTAGACGCAACTGGTTGGACTAACCAGGAGAATTATTCTCTTCAGCATGAGTAGTAGCTACCTAGTTACTGTCACTATTTTCAGATAATGAAATTGTCAATTCACTATTTCATGTAAAGCCATTTTTAAGGGAAATTTTCCCTTTTGATGTTTCATATTTTTCATAAGCCAATATTTAAGATGGTGTTATTCTTATCAAATTATAAATTTCCCCTTTTTATTTTTAATATTTTTCATAAGCCAATACTCAATATGGTGTTATTTGTATCAAGATTAGGATTTTCCCTTTTGTATCAAAAATAACTTCTTTAGCCAATATTCAATATGGTGTTATTTGTGTGATCAAGTTAGACTTGCATCAAATTATCAATTTATTTCTTTAATGTTTTTTTTTAATCAAAGCAATCAAATTATCAGTCTCAATTCTTTGACAGCTGTATTTTGTCACAGCTGTATTTTCAATTAAGTAGGGTTTTGATATAATCACGTGGTTGTAGTTTTTATGTACAGTCAACATTAAAAATCATTCTTAACAAATTTTATAGTCAACCTTTGTTGTGATGATAATCAGAACAAACCTTGTAAATACCAATAACTAAATACCTGATTTTCCTCATAGAATCAGTATTTATACATTAAATATTATTGATGTTTTTTTAGTTTAGTTAGATGGTAATTATTAAGCTGAATTGCCTCAACTTATCATTGTCTTAAATGTTAGGTGAATACCAATAACTAAATACCTGATTTTCCTCATAGAATCAGTATTTATACATTAAATATTATTGATGTTTTTTTTAGGTTTAGTTAGATGGTAATTGTATAATTCTTAGTCATTGTATATTGATTATTTCAGTTAGGAAGAACTGGGAACATGTGTTTTCTAGTTCAATGGCATTTAGCAGATGCTGTAGATTTTTACCATTAGCTATTAATTAAGTGAGGCAGGATACTCAGTTCACTGCTTATGCCATCTTAGTTTCGCCAGGCAAAGTTTTGCCTGTGTGAATTACTAGTGTAGAATTTTTAGCTTCATGCCGTTAGAAATATTAGAATTAAAATCTGGCTCCGAGCAAATTGTCAGTGCTCCGAAGTTGCTCCCCACTTGCACTCCGGCGCCAGAGTGCTGGTGGGGGTCGTTTTTCGAAGAGACTCCTCGCTTTGAGGCGGCATGTTAATGCCAGATTGTTTGCAGCATAGCATGTGTTGATATGTGTTTTAATACCGTGTGCAATTTCACCCAGCGTCTTATTCCGTACAGGAAGCTACGAGACACTTTACATCCCACTGCCACGTCACCTACCTTTACCTCGCCGATCATATCAAAAGGGTAAAATAACCCGGTAGCCAGACTTGGCAAAATAACTGCCTCCTTCATTGTTGCCTTTTTCACTTCTAATAAACCCCCCATTACTGGACGGCAAGAGCAAGTATCCAATTCCTCCACCTCACTCAGAATTGAGACATCATTGGTTACAGCTAACCCAACTGCTGCAAAACCTGCAAGTCTATATTCTAACACCACTAGAGGAATTGCAACTTACCGTCCTCACTTATCAGAGACTATCACAACCTACACTATAGCACAGTATTGGTTTCACATAGACATAGACACAACATAGTAATAGACATCAAGTTAGGTAAAATAGTTTACTCACCTCTTGGATACCTTACAACATAACTAGATACTCAGATACCAGAATGTGGTTAGCGAGAGCAGAGCGGAGATAGAAAGGAATATATAGAATAGGGTAGCATAGAATTAGTACATTAGTTTAGAAATTAAGAAGTTAGATACCAACCACAGTAGGTACTATATACACACACTCAGTCAACATTTACTTGTTGTTGAACCTGAGGCCACTTGCAGACTGGCTGCGAGTGTTGCTGTCTCGAGCGTTGCCAACTATTGGTCTCTCTAACTAGAACTTACACTACTCGCTATATTACACCCCTCCCTCCTTAATTAGAAACCCCCCCTGTATCCCCAGTCCCCTTATTCAATATAGTCAATCCTAAAGGTCCATTCTCACCACAGGCTTCCGAGCTCGGGTAGACCTGCGCGAGAGGCTAGCGCTTGGAGGCTCGTGCATCCTAGCCTCCTGGGTGGGAATCGGGTAATCAGGTGTTTCGGAGTCAGGTTCATGGGTCGGAGGTGGTGGGTATGAATTTTGAGCAGGTTGTGGAAACACAACGGTTTCCTCCGTAGGTTGTTTCAAGGGTTCAGGGATGGTGTTCGAGCAGGTAATAACTTGGTCCTGGTGTCGACGAACGACCTCTCCCCCCTTCAGTTGGCACTTGTAGGATACCGGGCCTGTTTTCTCAATGGTGGTAGCAGGGGTCCATTTTGGGGAACCCGGCGTGTATTGACGGACCATCACAGGTGACTCCAGCGGAATGTCAACCGCGCGAGACCCTGGGTGGTATCTTTTCTGAGCGTCCTGGCGTTGAGCAACTTTGGACGCGATTGCTTCTGACGGCCAAAGCAGATCAAGACGAGAGCGAACTTTCCTGCCTAACATCAGTTCGGCAGGCGTAACACCCGTTGTCGTGTGAGGTGTTAGCCGATAGTTGAACAGGAACCTGTCTAGTGCTAGGCGTAGGGGTTCCGTTGACTTCCGTATATTCTTCTTGAAAGTTTGTACCATGCGCTCTGCCAGTCCATTAGTTGAAGGGTGGTATGGTGCGCTTGTAATATGTCGCATACCACATGCCTTCACAAATTCTTGGAATTCAACCGATGTGAAACACGTTGCGTTGTCTGAAACAATTGTTACTGGGAATCCAAATGTCGCAAAAGTGTGTTTCAGGCACAAGATCGTTTCGCTAGAGGTTGTAGTAGATGTGGGAAAAATTTCAACCCACTTAGAGTGTGCATCCACGATCACTAGGTAGTATTTTCCATCCATTGGGCCCGCGTAGTCAATGTGTATGCGATGCCAAGGCTTCGCAGGCCATTCCCACGGATGGAGTTCAGCTTTCGTCGGTGCGGCTCGAGTGCTCAGGCACTCGCTGCATGACTTAGTTGTTTCTTCTAGATCTTTATCCAGAAGGGGCCACCACACGTAGCTGCGAGCTAACTCCTTCATCCTGGATGATCCAGCATGACCAGAGTGAAGTTCCTCCACAATGGCTTGTCTGAGAGCTTGGGGTACAATAATTCTTGCCCCCCAGAGCACACAGCCATTTTGTGTGGACAATTCGTCTCGCCTCCTAGTATACGGAGCGAGATCAGGGTCACCAATTACCATCGAAGGCCAGCCTACTTGGCAGTATTTGTATACCTTTGAAAGTACTGGGTCCCTTAGGGTGCTGTCGCGGATGTGGGTGCTGGTGACTGGAGCTGACTCGAGGAAGTTTACTAAGGACGTCCATTCCGCAGGAATAGGTGTGGCTTCCTCGGGAGTTGTCAAGGGTAGACGACTGAGAGCATCAGCCGTACCCAACAGCACGCCAGACCGGTGACGCAAGGTGAACTTGTAGGACTGCAGTAGTAAAGCCCACCTTTGGATGCGCCCGGATGCCATCGGAGGAATGCTTCTACCCGGATCAAATAGTCCTAACAAAGGTTTGTGGTCCGTAACCACAGTGAAATCCTGTCCCCACAGGTAGCAATGAAATTTTCGAAGTGCGAACACCATAGCTAGGGCTTCTTTCTCAGTTTGAGAGTAGTTGCGTTCTGTTGCTGTTAGAGTTCGGGAGGCAAAATAGGCGGGGCGTTCAATCCCATCAATAAGGTGACACAGCACCGCTCCCACACCATACGCACTACTGTCCGCCACTACCACTATGGGTTTCTGAGGGTCAAAGTGGACTAGAGTCTGAGAGTCCAGGAGGGCTTGTTTAGATTTCTGGAAGGCTCTCTCCTGACTTGCATCCCATTTCCAAGGGGTTTTATCCCTCAGTAAGGTATTTAGGGGCTCCAGCATAGTTGCAGATGATTTTAGAAATTTCCTGTAGAAATTTAGCAGCCCAAGGTAGGCTCTCAGTTGAGTTACATTAGTAGGAGCTGGTGCCTTCTGGATTGCTGCTACCTTCTCGGCAGTGGGGTGCAATCCATCCTTGTCAATTTGGTATCCAAGGTAGGATACCTGTGGCACTCCAATTTGGCATTTATCTATTTTCAGCTTTAGTCCTGCCTCCTGAAGTTTAGATAGGACTTGATAGAGACGCTTGTTGTGCTCTTGCTCATTAGTGGCACTCACCAGGACGTCATCCAGGTAGCAGAACACTCCTGGGAGGCCCTGCAATAGTCCTTCCATGGCACGCTGAAAGATTCCAGGTGCGGACGCAATTCCAAAGCTGAGACGGTTGTAGGCAAATAAACCTCTGTGGGTGTTTATTACCGTGAGTTCCTTGGAGTCTTCATCTAAGGGTAGTTGAGCGTATGCCTGAGACATATCTAGCTTGGAGTATATAACTCCTCCTGCTAACCCGCTAAATAGATCCTCCACTCTTGGTATGGGGTAGGTATCAAGCCTAGTGGCTCTGTTGACTGTGAGCTTGTAATCCCCACATATTCGGATGCTTTGATCAGCCTTGAGCACAGGGACGATCGCCGCCGCCCATCTTGAATACTGTACAGGGGTGAGAATACCTTCCTGCACCAGTCTATCAAGTTCAGCCTCCACCTTAGGTCTAAGTGTGTAAGGCACATTCCTGGCCTTACAGAACTTTGGTGGTATGGCTGGATCCACTTCTATTTTGAATTTTCTTCCCTTAAAGCAACCTAGACCTTGTTGAAAAAGGTCGGGGAATTTATTTGCTAACTCTTCAGGGCAAGTGATCACTTTGTTGACATTATTTGAAACTATAGTTAGCCCAAGGAAATCAATCAGGTCCCTACCCAGCAAGGCTGGCCCCTCCCTGTCTACAACCACAATAGTTGCTAGCTGAGGAACCATACCACTAGATTCACGCTGGATGTTAGCCCTAATCTCCCCACAAACTACCAGCTCAGCTCCCCCATAAGTCCTAAGCTTCACATCAGAAGGTCTCAGCTCGGGTCTTGACTTAGCTGGAATTTTAGAGTAGGTGGCCATTGAAAGGATAGACCTGGCAGCACCTGTATCTACCTCCATCTCTAATGGCACACCATTTAGTAACAATTTTATTTTGATTGGGGGTTTCATTTCCTCGGCTAAAGCAAAAATGTCCCCATAACATTCTGGCTTGGGGGCTGGGTAGTCTGCACTGGTTCCATTGCTAGTTCCATTAGGGTTAGGGTGGTTTTCCCTCCCCCTTTTTTCATGCATAGCATGCACAAAATTATTTTTGTTGCCTTTATCAGATTTCTTAATTGTCAATTTAAAACAACATTTCTTAAGATGGCCTTTTTGGCCACAACCATGACAAACACTGTCTTTATAGGGGCAATCTCTACGCCAGTGCAGATTACCACAGCCGCTGTATGCTGATTTGGGGTTAGCTTGAGTCTGAGTTTTGCCCTGAGGCTTAATAGCAGTTTGCTTAACTCTGCTCTGGCCTACATTTAGAATTGAATTTGGTTGCCTCAACCCCACTGTTTCTCTCAGTGTGGTTTCTTTAGCAGTAGCTAGATCCATGGCCTTTTGCCATGTCAGGCCAGCCTCATTTAGCAAACAATTTTGAATTTCATTACTGGACACACCCAAAATGAAACGATCCAGCAGGGTCTCTTCTAGCACTTCCTGTTTGAAATTACAGGTATTAGAAAGTGCTTTCAAGCTAGCCACAAATCTGCAATGCTTTCCCCTTGTCTCTGGTTCCGCTTATGAAACCTAAACCTCTCAAAGATTTGATTTCTTGTTGGCTTAAAATGCCGTCTCAACGCTTCCACAATCTCGTCATAAGTAGCATCAAGTACTTTTTTAGGAGACACGAGGTCTCTAATGAGCCTAGCAATTTTAGGACCCACTAGTGAAATTAAGGTGGGGGCTTTTTTATTTTCATCTATTTTGTTTATTAAAAAATAGCAGTGTAATCTAGTTTCATAGTCTCCAAATTCCTCCTCTACAGGATTAAATTCTCCTACTGAACCTATCAATGGCATATTGAATTTTTTAGTAAGTCAAACACACTGTAAAAAAATTTTCACAGCACAAATAGTACAATCACTTGCTCAATTCTGAGATTCTTCACTAGTCTAGCCAGTCTAGCAACACCAGTGAGCAGCACAACAACAATAAAAAATTATTGGGCAAATTTTATGTTTCCTCACTAGTCATTCCCAGTAGTTCCATTAACATCTCATCCTCGTCGCCAATATCACAACCTACACTATAGCACAGTATTGGTTTCACATAGACATAGACACAACATAGTAATAGACATCAAGTTAGGTAAAATAGTTTACTCACCTCTTGGATACCTTACAACATAACTAGATACTCAGATACCAGAATGTGGTTAGCGAGAGCAGAGCGGAGATAGAAAGGAATATATAGAATAGGGTAGCATAGAATTAGTACATTAGTTTAGAAATTAAGAAGTTAGATACCAACCACAGTAGGTACTATATACACACACTCAGTCAACATTTACTTGTTGTTGAACCTGAGGCCACTTGCAGACTGGCTGCGAGTGTTGCTGTCTCGAGCGTTGCCAACTATTGGTCTCTCTAACTAGAACTTACACTACTCGCTATATTACAGAGACGCTATTGCCGTCACTAACCACGGGATACCATTGCACACGACCTTCTCCACAATTACACTTCCGCATACCGACGCAGCTGTGAGCCTGTTGCAGTCCCTACTCAAGATCGGACGTCAACATCAGCGCACCTTGAAGACCCAATCTGACAGCCTCCAATAAAAACCAGGCCAGAATTAAATAGCCATATCTACTTTCTTATCCTTTCGATGGTCCAGTTCCGAGGTGAAAATTATAGTATTTTGTTTTTGATTAAAGACGCCGGAAAGATCGCGTCCGAACCCCTCACACTTAACTTCTCAATTGTCAGATGCCGTAAATCATTCAATTAGCAATTAAGTGTGTTTGGAAAAACACTGGTGACCTCGCCATTATTAAATGAACATCTTGTGTAATAGTTAAATTACTCAATATTCAACTTTAACCTTCAAAAATCTAGATAAACATAGAATTCAAACCGCTCTAAAGTAAAACTTGAGTAAAGCCACCAAACTTGAAGTTCACAAAACATTGAACTTTACAAGGATGCCATGACGGTTTCCCCCGGTCAATACTGGTACCCATTTCAGACACCTGGGTAGAGTGGGGTATTGTGCTTTGAATTTTTCCACTATACCCAACAGATAAAGTCGCCACCCAGCTCCTGGATTCGAACCCTAGACGCCCTCACGGAAGGGCGGGTCCTTTAACCATATCATAAGGAAAATTTATCTTTTCATTTAAAATGGAGTAAAAGTGTTCTGATTGGATCATAAAACTCTAAAAGTAGAATTTTCATCCTCACTTCATTCGAAATATTTTTGATAATATTTTTTATCATCATCAGAAATTTATGTCACGTTTATAATTTACTCGCGAATGGCCCATGTGCTTCAACTTATTAACCCTTCAACACCCACGATTAGGGAAATTTTTAAATTTTTATTTATGATGAAAAAGAGTACATTTGTTTTTTCAAGTAGTCAAAAAATATATAAGAACAGTGTCTGATTTCTCAAAACATCGTTCATCGTACTGCGTCCTATTTGTTGCGTTGTGCGCACCTGTGGTTCACACCCCGTCTGTGCACTTTTCGCAGTGCCACGTCTGTCTGTGTTTACCATTGCAAACGACGACGCAATCTTATTTATTTTCTTGTAAAATTACTCTGGTCATCAGGAATGGGAGGGTCTCAAAGCATAGAAATTCCAGGAGGTGGTATGGAAGGCTACCATGTACTAAGAGTAAGTTTTAATGTTTGTTCAATATTTGCCTTATATGATCAATAATTATAATACTCTTTTTCTAAAGTATTATTCATTTTCTTATTCATCAGTACTACATAATTTTCATTACCTAAAATAAATATTTTAGAGTGTAGTTACAAGAAATAAAGCTTAATACGTTAGTGTTAATACATCACCGAGTTATGTGCTGTGGAGGATGGAATTGGCATCCCAATAAACAACTGGGATTGGAGATTAATATTTTGTCAAATAATTAACTAGCAAACCATGACAAATATTTTGACAATATTGTAAATGCTGTTTAAGTGATTATTCTGGAAAAGTACTCACATTAAAAATATTGAGTGCCAGCTCTAAGGTAATTTTGATTTTTATTCATGGGCCAATCTCCTAGTCATTGAAGCAAAATTGTGACTGTAGTTTTGAAAATTTTCTACAACAATTGTTTCTGAATATTATGTTGTATGAGTGTGCAAACTGTCTGTACTTATAATTAAATTAGAGCAGTATCTGCAGTTTGAATTCTTATAGCAGTATCTTCAGTTGTAACTGTTATAACAGTGAGCAGCTATATCTGTAATAATAATTGTTATAGCAGTATTTGCAGTTGTAATTGTTGCAGTAGTGTATATCAGTGTCTGTGGGGTCTATGTTGGGTTTAATGCAATCACCAAAATTAAGAATTTTATTTCAAAGAACCACTAAAGAAACCCATTAAAGAACGTTTTACCAGAATGACATTCTGCTTGCTGATGCGTTATTTTTGAATTATTGAACTTTAAAGTTTGCTTTCCCGTATCAAAGGAAACGAGCGCGCCTAGCGGACTTTAATTAATAACGGATCTTAACCCCCTATTACATATGTAAACATGTTGGGTTGTGAGGGGGAGCCACAGTTCTTCCAGTGAAAATTATAAACAAAGATTCAAACCCACCCATTAGGGTTACATCTGCAATTGTGTTTACATCAGCTCAAAGATGGCTGCAACCGTACTGGGTAACCATTATCTTATAGCTGATGTCAACACAATTGTTGACATTGCGCTTATGGGTGGGTTTGAACCTTTATTTATAATTTTCACTAGAAGAACTATGGCTCCCCCTCACAACCCAACCTGTTTATGTTTGTATTAGGATATTAGCTTTCGTTATTAATTAAATTCTGCGTGGTGCGCTGGCTTCCTTTTGCACGTGAAAGCCAACTTTGTAGTTTAATAATTCAAAAATAGCGCATCAGTGAGCAGAATGTCATTCCTGTAAAACGTTCTGAAATGTGTTCCTTTAGTGATTCTTAGGATCGGAATTATTATTTTCTGTGATTGCATTAAACCCGAAAGTGACCGTCTGTGGTTATGGTTGTTAATAGCAATACCAGACTGTAACTATTTTTGCATTTGTGTTTAAAACTCAATGTAATAAAATTTGATTATGGAAATTACCAGTAAAATGATATAAATTTGAAAATTTGAGTGAACCTAATTAAATGCTATTTTGGAAAAAAAAAATTGTTTAATGACTAGATAATGTAAAATATGCCCAGTTCATCAAAACTTATAAGTTGTTTTGGAAGTCTCAAAAAATGACAAAAAATCAGCATGCTTTTACACTAATTATTTTGGTTTAATATACTGGTAAAATAAGTTAAAAATGTTTTCCTTAATCTGTTTGATATAACAGTGCACTTACATATTTTACTGTGATAGATGAAGTACATGCTTTATTAAATAAGTTATTTGCTCAGTATTGTAAAGATAAATTGCTATTTTAGTATATATTCTGTAACATAATACTGTATTCCTTTAATTTACTGAACTACAACTTGTCATAGGTTTGTAAATACTGACAAAGAAATGAATACTTGTTTACCTACTACTCACAAAAACAAATCTCAATTTTTTTTTGTTAACATTTTTGTTTGGTCTAATAGTTTTGATCATCTTCCTGTATCTTTGTTTTACTCCCCAGGGGAATACAACTATTGTATCTATGGGAATATGTGAGAAAAATGTGAAATACTTTCTAAAAAGTTATACAGGCCTCTTTATTGGTTAATAGAATAGTTTTCTGTTTTTTATAGACTTGTTTAAAAATCACTGATGGTTTATTTTTAAAAATTCTGAATTTGTGTTCAACTTTCATCTTGTCTCATAAATTCCTTTTTCAACTTCCTGTAAAACATATTTTTTTTTATGGGAACATACCTTGTGCTTGTGCATAGTTTTTTGCTTGCCTAACACTGTATGTACTGAATGATGCCATCCTACTTATTTTCTTTGAAATAGCTTATTTGTAGTTAGGAAGCCTAAAATAACTTGTAATCTAATCTATTAATTACTTTCTCTTACAATAAAAGTGTAGGGCTATTTTCCTGTGTACTGTTATTAATACATCAGCAACTAAAATCTGAAATCTAACTTAATATTCAAGATAAGAACATTTCTTTAATACTTTATAGGTAGGGATTTAAAACAAAATTTGTTGAAACATTGAGTATTTAGTGACAAATATATTTTCAGGTGCAGAATGCTTCTCCAGGGCAGCTGGCAGGGCTGGAGGCTTTCTTTGACTTCATCGTAGCCATTGGTGACACGCGCCTGGTGAGTGGGGCTCTCTTGGCAAACTTGGCTTCTCTGCTGTAAGAATAGAGTTCTTCATTTAAAGACAAGAGTTCTCTGTTTAGAGAGTTGATTTCTCCAATTGGAGAGTTGAATACTCCATTTGGAGAGTTGAATACTCCATTTGAAGAGTTGATTACTCCATTGGGAGAGTTGATTACTCCATTGGGAGAGTTGATTACTCCATTGGGAGAGTTGAATACTCCATTGGGAGAGTTGAATACTCCATTGGGAGAGTTCAGTTCTCCATTTGTAGAGTTGAATTCTCCATTTGGAGAGTTGAATTCTCCATTTGGAGAGTTGAATTCTCCATTTGGAGAGTTGAATTCTCCATTTGGAGAGTTGAATTCTCCATTTGGAGAGTTGAATTCTCCATTTGGAGAGTTGAATTTTCCATTTGGAGAGTTGAATTCTCCATTTGGGGAGTTGAATTCTCCATTTGGGGAGTTGAATTCTCCATTTGGAGAGTTGCATTATCCATTTGGAGAGTTGCATTATCCATTTGGAGAGATGCATTATCCATTTGGAGAGATGCATTATCCATTTGGAGAGATGCATTATCCATTTGGAGAGATGCATTATCCATTTGGAGAGATGCATTATCCATTTGGAGAGATGCATTATCCATTTGGAGAGATGCATTATCCATTTGGAGAGATGCATTATCCATTTGGAGAGATGCATTATCCATTTGGAGAGATGCATTATCCATTTGGAGAGATGCATTATCCATTTGGAGAGATGCATTATCCATTTGGAGAGATGCATTATCCATTTGGAGAGATGCATTATCCATTTGGAGAGATGCATTATCCATTTGGAGAGATGCATTATCCATTTGGAGAGATGCATTATCCATTTGGAGAGATGCATTATCCATTTGGAGAGATGCATTATCCATTTGGAGAGATGCATTATCCATTTGGAGAGATGCATTATCCATTTGGAGAGATGCATTATCCATTTGGAGAGATGCATTATCCATTTGGAGAGGTGCATTATCCATTTGGAGAGGTGCATTATCCATTTGGAGAGGTGCATTATCCATTTGGAGAGGTGCATTATCCATTTGGAGAGATGCATTATCCATTTGGAGAGATGCATTATCCATTTGGAGAGATGCATTATCCATTTGGAGAGATGCATTATCCATTTGGAGAGATGCATTATCCATTTGGAGAGATGCATTATCCATTTGGAGAGATGCATTATCCATTTGGAGAGATGCAATATCCATTTGGAGAGATGCAATATCCATTTGGAGAGATGCATTATCCATTTGGAGAGATGCATTATCCATTTGGAGAGATGCATTATCCATTTGGAGAGATGCATTATCCATTTGGAGAGATGCATTATCCATTTGGAGAGATGCATTATCCATTTGGAGAGATGCATTATCCATTTGGAGAGATGCATTATCCATTTGGAGAGATGCATTATCCATTTGGAGAGATGCATTATCCATTTGGAGAGATGCATTATCCGTTTGGAGAGATGCATTATCCATTTGGAGAGATGCATTATCCATTTGGAGAGATGCATTATCCATTTGGAGAGATGCATTATCCATTTGGAGAGATGCATTATCCATTTGGAGAGATGCATTATCCATTTGGAGAGATGCATTATCCATTTGGAGAGATGCATTATCCATTTGGAGAGATGCATTATCCATTTGGAGAGATGCATTATCCATTTGGAGAGATGCATTATCCATTTGGAGAGATGCATTATCCATTTGGAGAGATGCATTATCCATTTGGAGAGATGCATTATCCATTTGGAGAGATGCATTATCCATTTGGAGAGATGCATTATCCATTTGGAGAGATGCATTATCCATTTGGAGAGATGCATTATCCATTTGGAGAGATGCATTATCCATTTGGAGAGATGCATTATCCATTTGGAGAGATGCATTATCCATTTGGAGAGATGCATTATCCATTTGGAGAGATGCATTATCCATTTGGAGAGATGCATTATCCATTTGGAGAGATGCATTATCCATTTGGAGAGATGCATTATCCATTTGGAGAGATGCATTATCCATTTGGAGAGATGCATTATCCATTTGGAGAGATGCATTATCCATTTGGAGAGATGCATTATCCATTTGGAGAGATGCATTATCCATTTGGAGAGATGCATTATCCATTTGGAGAGATGCATTATCCATTTGGAGAGATGCATTATCCATTTGGAGAGATGCATTATCCATTTGGAGAGATGCATTATCCATTTGGAGAGATGCATTATCCATTTGGAGAGATGCATTATCCATTTGGAGAGATGCATTATCCATTTGGAGAGATGCATTATCCATTTGGAGAGATGCATTATCCATTTGGAGAGATGCATTATCCATTTGGAGAGATGCATTATCCATTTGGAGAGATGCATTATCCATTTGGAGAGATGCATTATCCATTTGGAGAGATGCATTATCCATTTGGAGAGATGCATTATCCATTTGGAGAGATGCATTATCCATTTGGAGAGATGCATTATCCATTTGGAGAGATGCATTATCCATTTGGAGAGATGCATTATCCATTTGGAGAGATGCATTATCCATTTGGAGAGATGCATTATCCATTTGGAGAGATGCATTATCCATTTGGAGAGATGCATTATCCATTTGGAGAGATGCATTATCCATTTGGAGAGATGCATTATCCATTTGGAGAGATGCATTATCCATTTGGAGAGATGCATTATCCATTTGGAGAGATGCATTATCCATTTGGAGAGATGCATTATCCATTTGGAGAGATGCATTATCCATTTGGAGAGATGCATTATCCATTTGGAGAGATGCATTATCCATTTGGAGAGATGCATTATCCATTTGGAGAGATGCATTATCCATTTGGAGAGATGCATTATCCATTTGGAGAGATGCATTATCCATTTGGAGAGATGCATTATCCATTTGGAGAGATGCATTATCCATTTGGAGAGATGCATTATCCATTTGGAGAGATGCATTATCCATTTGGAGAGATGCATTATCCATTTGGAGAGATGCATTATCCATTTGGAGAGATGCATTATCCATTTGGAGAGATGCATTATCCATTTGGAGAGATGCATTATCCATTTGGAGAGATGCATTATCCATTTGGAGAGATGCATTATCCATTTGGAGAGATGCATTATCCATTTGGAGAGATGCATTATCCATTTGGAGAGATGCATTATCCATTTGGAGAGATGCATTATCCATTTGGAGAGATGCATTATCCATTTGGAGAGATGCATTATCCATTTGGAGAGATGCATTATCCATTTGGAGAGATGCATTATCCATTTGGAGAGATGCATTATCCATTTGGAGAGATGCATTATCCATTTGGAGAGATGCATTATCCATTTGGAGAGATGCATCCTCCATTTGGATAGATGCATCCTCCATTTGGATAGATGCATCCTCCATTTGGAGAGCTGATATATGGCAACTGAAGTCAATGGTATCACCGTGAGAATTTACCAGTGGATTTCATGTGCTAGTACACTTGTGTACAAATTGCTGTATGGGGATTGTTAAGTGATGTAGCTGGACACCAAGGTCTAACCTTGCAAGAGCAGCAAGGAAATAAGCCTTCACTCAAACACTTTGACTGCAACAGGAGCCATATTTGGGCACTGAGGGAGTTTTCATTATGCTGCTGACCAACCAGTAGTTACAAACTCAATTCTTGAAAATACTGAATCAAAACGAAATGAACACACAATCCAGTTGATGTTTGGTAGTTTTAGCTTTGCTTGCCATGATTGACTTTGAATTGAACAATAAACTTTTGTTTTACCTGCTGCAGTCTTGGTGTGTCAGTGCGAGCTCCATTAGTTGGGAAGGCTTTTTAGTTCTTCTGTTTTGTACACTAGGAAGTGTAGCTTTGGGATAAATATCATGATGAAAATACTTGCCAATACCATTGAAATGGTGCTTAAAAATGTATCATCACCCTCAAAACAGTAAAATGAAATAAGCATGTTTTTATATATGAATGTCATTGTGAAAAATTCTCAGTTTGGCTCTTGGCTTGGTTTAGATAAAGTCGTAGCTCAAATATTACAACACAGAAAGTTTCCTCTGTAATGGCAGAGCGTTATTGGAGTGCCGTTAGGCCAGCACAAAGCACTGAACTAAAGTTTCTCAGCTGACATTTGTGCAGCAGTTTTAGCTCTATTCAAAGAATTAACCCTTTAACGCCCACATTTTTATACTCATATTACCGTTAATACAACCACTATCACTAAACCGACACTGGCATTAGGTAGTCACTGTTATCAAGATGGGGAAGGAACTGCCACTCGGCAGTGAAGTTCAAAGGACACATTAGTGAACAAATTGAATAAGAAATACAATATATTGTTATTTTTGAAAGAGGACCGTACAGTCCACTTGGGCGTTAAAGGGTTAATTATAGTTAAAGATTAGATTAATAATAATGAAAGCATCTATGGATGCTTTTTTTCCAATCAAGCCTGATACATATCACCTTGTACATTGGATTTTCAAATGCCTTATAACTAACACCAGGACGCCATGACGCTTTCCCCCCGATCAAGACCGGTACCCATTTCAGACACCTGGGTAGAGTGGGGTATTGTGCTTGGAATATTTCTCCTATACCCAACAGAGAAAATCGCCACCGCCAGCGCCGAGATTCGATCCCGGGTCTGCCGCACGGCGGCAGAACCCTCAAGCCATATAGCTATGGCGAGCACATTAGATTAGTTTAAGCTTCATATCCGTAAGGAAGGAGTTTTAAAGAGAAGAATGTCAAAGTTAAATCCATTCAAGCTTCCAGCAATACAAATGGTATCAGTAACACAAAATTTTAATTTCCTTCATTTTATTTCATTGTTTAATGTCTTTCAACATTGTGTATATATCGTTGCATTTGATAGCCATAAATTACAATATATTGTGAAACCTTCATATTAAATATTTTTTGCTGCCAAAAAATAGAAAGCAACCTAAGGAGCACATACCTCTTTAACAAAATTGGTTTTTAAAATTGTTCCAGCTATGATTCCCTCTCATTAATGTTTTCATTACACTTGTGCAGTTGTGCTACAGCATGTAACGTTAGAACTAGCTCATGACTTATCTCAACAAAAAGCACATGCAGAATTTGCTCATTGCCGATTTTAATACGTGTGAATCACCCAAAACGAACTTTTTGTACTGTTTTAAATGCATACTACACCTAAAATTTGGGTACCATTCTATAGTTTTTAAACGCATATTTTACCCAACATTGAAGTATCTATTATATGAGTAAGAAAATGCATACCAATGTTGACCCATAATGCCAGTATTGAAATTATGCCTGCTACAAATGTTGACTTTTCATTAATAAATATCAAACTTGTTGGTAATTATACCCTGTAATTTGGAAATTTAGACATTTCATATACTAAGCAATATTTGTGAAAGTACATAAGCAGTATTTGCCACACTACCTGCAGTATTTGCCACACAACCTGGCAGCATTTACCATACTACCTGGCAGCATTTGCCACACTACCTGGCAGCATTTGCCACACTACCTGGCAACATTTGCCACACTACCTGCAGTATTTGCCACACAACCTGGCAGCATTTGCCACACTACCTGCAGTATTTGCCACACTACCTGCAGTATTTGCCACACAACCTGGCAGCATTTACCATACTACCTGGCAGCATTTGCCACACTACCTGGCAGCATTTGCCACACTACCTGGCAGCATTTGTCACACGACTTGGCAGTATTTACCAGACCACACAAGCAACAGAGCCTTTACGTTGCAGGACCAGGACAACGACACCCTCAAGGAGCTGCTCAACAAAAACCTCGAGAAGAGCGTCGAGATGAAGGTGTACTCGAGCAAGACCCAGCACGTTCGCTCTGTCAACATCACCCCCTCCAAGCTGTGGGGGGGCCAGGGCCTCCTGGGGGTCTCCATCCGCTTCTGCTCTTTTGAGGGCGCTAATGAGAACGTCTGGCACATCCTGGTCAGTTGGGCATCTTTAGTTCGGGGCTAGGTGGTGTTCTGTTCATGGTTAGTTGTTGATGTTGGTTTATTGGGGTCTTCTTTTTGGTTAGTTGGTATTCTGTTCATGGTTAGTTAGTACAGTAGAGTTCCTTACAACTGGACTCTTAAATGTTCAGATGTCAGGTTATTCCGGTTTTCAAGTCATCCTCATGATGATGGAAAAATTAAAGATTTATTGAAATGTAAATTACTGGATTGCAGGTAAAGTTGTAGGAACATTACAAACAAAGGAACATTTGAAAGAATTGCATGTTCACGTTCAGAAGCAAAATATCATGTTTGTGGTTAGAATAAACCAAGGAATAGCACATGTTGAATTAATGGTTCTATAGTTGTAATAAATATGAGCTTCATTTTACTGCAAGTAATTTAACATTAGTTGTTATTCATCTGTATCATCGATCATTGCCTCCATGAAAACATGGTAAACCATCCTAATAATATTCATGGCACATCCGGTTGTTAGGAACTCTACTGTATTTTATTTTTGAGTAATATTTTGTTTATGGTTATAATATTAAGTGTTTTCGGTTATATAGTGGTTTGTTATAGGTTAGTTTGTATTTTGTGTTTAATTTTTTTATTTTTGGTTTGTTAGTAGTTATTTCGTTTGTATGCTTTCATACCCACTGAGCGTATTGCATGTGTTATTTTATGAAGGTATTGTGTATTTCTTAAATGTACAAACATGAAATTAACATTTACACCAACAAGGGGGACCAATCACCTAAAAATAAAAACGAGCGTTGCTCCCAAACCTCCTATCGTCCTTCACTACATCTTCTAGAAATTATGCTTAAATTTTCCCATCATTAATTTACATGGCTGACGCACTCAATATAAAATCAGCAATGCAATGCTTAGCTTCTAGTGATGCTACATGCCGTGATGAGCGTATGCTCTCACCCTAGACGCTCTTATTGTTATTCCAAAGGTCTCTCGTCTCATAAGTAACCTGTTTGTTCCAGAGCTTCTACTTCCTAATCTGGGAGTCTACTTGTCATTCTATAAGCCTTCCTCTTTATCCTACAGCAGATTTTCACAAAGCTCTGCTTGTAATTCTAGTGGTCCTGCTCATATTCTTGAGACCGTACTCGTTATTATAAGGGTCCTGCTTGTTATCTCTGAGAGTTCGTTTTGTTATCCTGAAATCGGGATAATTCTCCTGGAATCACTTGTCCTAAAGATGCTGCAAGACCAGGTGATCTGATGTGCTTCTTTTGTGTTGTGTTTTGAAGCAGCTTTTGATTTTGAGGTATATGTTGAAACTAGCTTACCATTTTATTCCTGCATTCAAAAGCAATGTACCATTCTCATGCTAAAAGTTGAATAAGCATGCCTTTTTCAAGCTGCGTTGAAAACCAACATGTCATTTTTTTTATCCTGCATACTACATATTGAACATAGCATGGCATTTTACGCTGCATTTGAAACCAACCCGCCGTTTTTATTTTGCATGCTACTTATTAAACATAGTATGCCATTTTCATGCTGCATTTGAAACCAGCATACCATTTTAATGCACCCATTAAAATCTGCATGCCATTTTAATGCCACTGTCTGAAATTAGCCCCATTCGCTCTGCAGGACGTGGAGGCGAACTCCCCCGCCGCCATAGCCGGGCTGGTGGGCTTCAAGGACTACATCATCGGGGCGGACTCTGTGCTGCATGAGAGCGAGGACCTCTTCTCTCTTATTGAGGCTCATGACAAGCGGTGTGTGCCGTATGGTGTGTTGTGTGTGTGGCTGTGTTGTGTGTGTTATGTTGGTTTTGTGTGTGGCTGTAGTGTTGTGTGTTATGTTGGTTGTGTGTGGCTGTGTTAGTTGTGTTTTGTGTGGCTGTGATTGCACGTGTGCGTGAGTGTATATTTTTCTGTATAAGTTAGACATTTTGGGAGCAACACATGTGTAAAATTGTGCACTACGTTTCTCAGTCTTCGTGTATTATAGTTTTAGTGAGTCTCAAATGATGAATTATTTACAAATTAGTATTATTAATTGATCAAATTAGGCATTGGTGTGTTTAATAACTTCCTCCAGCCTCACATGATGCTATGAAATATCAGCCTTAAATAATTGAATCATTTTAATAGGCTTTAAATAATGGAACAATTTTATTGAGCTTTTTATTATTAAATTAGTTTATTACGCCGTCAATAATGGAACAACTTTATTAAGCATTAAATAATTGAATAATTTTAATAGGCTTTAAATAATGTAACAATTTTATTGAGCTTTTTATTATTAAATTAGTTTATTAAGCCGTCAATAATGGAACAATTTTATTAAGCATTAAATAATTGAATAATTTTATTAGACCTAAATACTTGAATCATGTTCTTTCGATTATTGAATGATTTTATTAAGCCTCAAGTAATGAAACAATTCTATTAGGCTTTTAATAAATGATTGACTTCATGAGGGCTTATTTAAATATTGGAGCAATTTTACTAAGCTTGTAATCATTGAATAATTTTATTAAGCTTCCAATTATCGAAAGTCAGATTAAGTTTTCTATAATCTAAACAAAAATTTACTTCAATTTTGAATAATTGAATTGTTTTTCAGCCATATATAGCAGAATAAATCAGTTTTAAACTTGAATAATGGATTAATATTTTTCTTTATTCCTAATTATTTTTTGGTAATTTTGTTTTGGCTTTGAGGTAAATGATGGAATTATTTGTTTGAGTCAAATTCAACATCTTTGGAATTTCTTAACATTTTTTGTGATATAGAAGGGCTAATTTTTAATAGAAGGATTAACTTTTCAATAAAAGGAATACTTGAATAATTTTGGTTCAGTGCCAGATATGTAGAATTTACTTGTAACTTTTTCAATCATTCAACTTTCGAAGCGTAGCTGTGAGCTCTAAATTAATTTTTTTATATTTCATGTGTAGATTTGATAAAGAATGGGAAATATTTTGTTCTCATTTGATGATTTTTAGGATGAGTAGAGTAGAGTAGAGTAGAAGTTAAAATTTTAAAGTTATCGTTTGATTTCTGATAGAAGAAAATTGGAAAAATTGGACTAATTTATGTATTCAGAAGTCTTTTTTTTCTTTTAGGAATAACTCAGAATTCCTAATAAAAACATGAGTAAGCCACAAAATTTCTGTAGAAAGCTAAACGCCCCTAAAATAACTGGAAATGGGTAGAGATCAAGGTTAATTTCAGGGAAATTATTTGCTGTTGGTAATATCTGGAAGTATGAAGGTAAATATCAGGGATATACCTGGTGTTGATATAAAATAGCAGTATAAGGTTGGTTAGCCACGCAAACACCTTCTGCTCATAAAATCTAAGAACACGAGCTTACATGGCAAGAAAAACACCCGCTTAAAATCAAAGAAAATAAGGTAAGATGGCAAAGAAATTACCTACTTGAGATAAAATCCAGGACCGTCAGGTCAGATGTGAGGTAAAGGTGTGCGGCACTGATGTCAATAGAGTGGAGTGACGTGGTGGTGTGTGCAGGCCGCTGAAGCTGTACGTGTACAACGTGGACGCCGACGTGTGCAGGGAGGTGACCGTCACGCCCGACTCCAAGTGGGGGGGTGAGGGCAGGTGAGTGCGAGGGGAGGGAGGGGGGAGAAAGAGGGTAGGTGGGGGGGGGGGGTGAGGGCAGGTGAATGCGGGGGGGAGGGAGTAGGGGTTAGATAAAAGTGAGTGCAGGTGAGTGGGGAGCTGGGTGAAAGTAAGTGCAGGTAAGGGGGAGGGGCAAATGAGTGGGAGAGTGAGCAGCAAGTAAGTGGGAGGCACAATGGAAGTAGCAGCAAGAAGGGGTGTGAGAAGGTAGTACAGTGAGAGAAGGTGTAGTACTGTGAAAGGGGGTCGAGTGAGGACAAGGAGTACGGCGAGAGACAGCGGGAGAGGGGGAAATGATAAGAGGGCTTGCTCATCTGAGGGTAATCTTCTTTCAGTATGGCGGTTGCGGCAAGTGGATTAGAACGAGTTAATTTTTTAATAATTTTCTTGAGCTGTTACCTAAACCCAATCACTTGAGCGACGGACGAGTTCTAAAATATCACTGCCTCACAAAATCGTATCATGAGACAAAATGCAATGAAAGTTGAACTTCAATATTATGAGAGGTAACTGTGTACAGATAAGACATGTATACATATCTAAACGTCAATATCATGAGAGGAAACTACGTACAATCAATCATAGTGCTAAGCATTGTGAGCGGAAACTACATACTAACGTGCATACGTTTCTTTATATGATATAAATATTATCGGGATGCGTAACTTCGTCCAATCGACCTGAGCATGGAACTAGAGGTTCAAATCTTGATAATTTAAGACAAAGTGCTGACGCCGCACATCTGTAGTACGTGTTTGTGGTATTTTATGCACAAGAACTGGAGTTCATCTTTTCCAACTTGTGACTGCTATGAACAGCCTTGGCTTACATCCCGTTGTCGACACCGTTTTCTACTCCTGTGTGGGGCTTCAGGGGGTACCCAAATATTTATTTTGGTTTGCGTTGCACAGCTTGGGGTGCGGCATTGGGTACGGCTACCTCCACCGCATTCCACTGCGTCCTGATGACGCTACTTCCACCACCTCCACCCCCGCCACCGCAACCGCTTCCACCGCCGCCGCTGCCTCCACCGCCACCCTCGACCCCGCCACCGCCGCCCACACCATCAAGGCCGCCAGCGCCGGGCTGCTGCAGGTGCTCACGTCGCACTAGCGACTACATTCTGGCTTGATTCAGCCCAGAGTTCACTTATAAATTCAACTTGATGTCAGTTTAGATTCCATCTAAATTTTGCCAAAATTCAGCTTGAAGTTATCTTCAATTTAGCCAAAATATTACCTAGATTTAACCTGAAGTTCGATTAAATTTAGACTAGATTCAGCCTTATGTTCACCTGAAATTCGCTGAGATTCAGCTTAAAGGCAACTCGTGGTAGATGAAGCCCGTGTGTGATGATGCTGCAATGTTTGTGTTAACTTAATTATTTGTTAATGGTTGCGTTTGTTGAATTACTGGTTTATGACTGTGTGTTTGTAATTGAGAATAATGCAGTTATACGAATAGTGTACGTCCCTTTGTATACAGAACACATTTTGTACATATACATGTGTGTTCGAGCACACAGCAACCATACAAATGCTCTTTTACTCACAGAGTACCTTTGCTTTCAGAATACTTTTACTCACAGAGTACCTTTGCTTTCAGAATACTTTTACTCACAGAGTACCTTTGCTTTCAGAATACTTTTGCTCACAGAGTACCTTTGATTTCAGAATACTTTTGCTCACAGAGTACCTTTGCTTTCAGAATACTTTTGCTCACAGAGTACCTTTGCTTTCAGAATACTTTTGCTCACAGAGTACCTTTGCTTTCAGAATACTTTTGCTCACAGAGTACCTTTGCTTTCAGAATACTTTTGCTCACAGAGTACTGTTGCTCACAGAGTACCTTTGCTTTCAGAATACTTTTGCTCACAGAGTACTGTTGCTCACAGAGTACTGTTGCTCACAGAGTACTGTTGCTCACAGAGTACTGTTGCTCACAGAGTACTGTTGCTCACAGAGTACTGTTGCTCACAGAGTACTGTTGCTCACAGAGTACTGTTGCTCACAGAGTACTGTTACTCACAGAGTACTGTTGCTCACAGAGTACTGTTGCTCACAGAGTACTGTTGCTCACAGAGTACTGTTGCTCACAGAGTACTGTTGCTCACATAGTACTGTTGCTCACATAGTACCTTTGCTCACAGAGTACCTTTGCTCACAGAGTACCTTTGCTTTCAGAGTACCTTTGCTTTCAGAATTGTAATATCTTGGAATTTCAGCAAGATATAAGGTTTACTGGACAGCACTTGTAGATCGGTTAGCCTAGCCGTAAACCAGGCAAGAGGATAGCAAAACGAACAGCAGGACTACTAGTATTGTACTGATCTCTAGTTCACACAGCTTGCTCTTAAGTCTAGTTCGAACAATGAACTTCCGCCCGGCAGTAGGGGCGCTTCCGACCTATCCGGCGCTTGTAAATACCAGGCGCGCATCGGCTGTTCCGCCGGAAGCTCTATACATGTGACCGTGCCGAGCGAGCGAGACTCATAAATCTCCGCAGCCGGAACCTCCATAAATATCACAAGAGCGTCACTATACAACAAGAATACTTTTGCTCACCGAGTACCTTTGCTCACAGAATACGGCTGATGTCAGTGTGGCTGCATCAGCTGTCACTTCCGGACTGCCCTCAACTGTTCCCAGCGCACCATCTGTCAGTTCTACAGCACCTCCTGTCAGCTATGCAGTACCACCTTTCAGTACCGGGGTACCACCTATTAGCACCGGCGCACCACCTGCCAGTACCGGCGTTTTACCAGCTGGCTTGGCAGGACCGCCTGTGAGCTCGTTTATGCCAGCTGGCAGCTCAGCTGGAGCGCCGTTCTCTTACGCCCCAGCTGGTGCTGTGCCATCCTTCTCCTCCAGCCAACCCTCTGCTTTTGGTGAGCAGCCTGTGTGTGCATGTGTGTTTGCTTCTGTCTGTGTGATTTTGTTTGTGTTTGTTTCCATGTGATTTTGTGTGTATTTGTAAGTGGGTGTATGTGTATGGGCTTCTGTGTGTGCTCCTGGGTGTGTGGTGTGTGTGTGTGTTTGTTTGTAGGTTCGTACGTGTGCTTCTACATGTGTTTCTAGAAACTATTGCAGTTTATTTATTAATAAACTCAATAAAAAAAAACAGAAAAAAGTGACACGCCCGTAGAGCTCAATAAGTAGGGTGTCTTATGACTTGTTGGGGTGAAGAGAGCATTTATTGTGTTTCAAATGGTAGGTTATTGGTTTGTAAATTCTCGTTAATTCTTTTTTCTGTTATGTGGGATGGTTATTTCTGAAATGATTTTTGATTTGTTGTTTAAACAACAGTTGATGGTTTGTGATAGGAGATGTGTTCGGATTATTTGACTTTTAATGATTTGGTTTAATCATCTGTTCCATTGCAAAATGATTATTTAGGTAAGAAAACAGTATTTGTTATATGCACGTACAAAGTTGAGTCAATTTTGACTGGAAGCTCAATTGGTCATGTTTGACTCTAAAGTTAGTCATGTTTACAAGGAATGCATAAATCTCTCTTTATCCTATAGCAAATGGTGCCCACCTCTGTGCTCTCTAGGGACCATACTAATGAAGGTTTATGGCGTGCAGGGTACGGTGCTGGGCTGCCGCCCCCCGCCTCCCTGCCTCCCAGCGTGGGGAGCTTTGCGCCCCCCGCCTCCAGCCCCCTCACTATGGGGGGCCTCCCCACCACCGGACCCCCCTCCCAGGTAACAATTCTTTTCTGACTCTCGTACTCATATTATTTGTTTTTGTTCATATTATGTATTTATCTAATTATGTATTTATTTTCTAATATTAACCACTTTTTTTTCAACTCGTGTAGTCAAAACATTTATTTATGTTCTTATCTTGTCTCTGCTTTATTATGTATTTACTTTCTAATTATTTATTAAGCCATCTCAGGTCAGTTGTTTTTCAATTCTCGTAGTCATATTCGTTTATTTACTCATATTTATTTATGTTCTAATTATGTGTTTGCTTTCTAATTATTTAAGTTATCTTTTAGTTATGTATATACCTTCTAATTGTTCGTTTTTTTATGTTATTTTCACAATTATGGATTTAATTTTTGAGTTTTTGTTTTATTCATGTATTTACATTCTAATTATTCAATAACTTCCTCTGAGGTCACTTCATTGAGGTCACTGAAAGTAATCACTGAGGTCACTCCATTGACATAGTTTTACCAATGTGACTAAGTGTTCCTTTTGTATTCTTAGCCTGAAGATGATGTTCATAACAACGAAATGTTGCCTTTAGAGACTGACCGATTTAGAATTTTAACAATTTAGTGTTTTTCAAGTGAAAATGATAAGGGATTATCTTTGTATTTTAACAAGTGTCAAACTGGAACAGGCATGTTATTTGTTTATTTACCCATATTTATTTATGTGTCAATTATGTGTTTACATTCTAATTATTCATTTAGTTATTTCAATGAACAGTTAACCTAAGTATTCACACCTAGGGGGAACTTGTGGGATCCTGAGCTGAGAGTTCGGTAAGCTTTCTTTTAGTAAAAATAAAACAGTTTATTTTTATTTTGTTAAGAACAATTATGTTTTGATTCTCTGCTGTCCTGTTTTTCAGCACCGACTACTTTCTCCTTCAATTTTAATCTTGCTTCATGGACTTCCTTCTCAACTTACTGTTCCTATGCACTTTGTGCATAGATTCCGCATTTCCTGAACTCCATACTAAAGTGGCGCTTTCATCCTTCCTCTCTTGGAACCCCTTTGTAGCAGTAAGGGAGGCTGAAATTAATGATTATTATCCCCACAGGTGGGCACCGCTGCCAGCTTCTTCCAGCCGCCTGCCTCGAGTCACCAGCTGTTCAGCACCACCGCCTCCACCACCTTCGTGCCAGGTGGGTCGTGTGGGTCTCCTGCTCACCTGATTCCCTCTTGTTCTCAGCTCAACTGATTTCCTCTTGTTCTCAGCTCACCTGATTTCCTCTTGTTCTCAGCTCACCTGATTTCCTCTTGTTCTCAGCTCACCTGATTTCCTCTTGTTCTCAGCTCACCTGATTTTCTCTTGTTCTCAGCTCACCTGATTTCCTCTTGTTCTCAGCTCACCTGATTTCCTCTTGTTCTCAGCTCACCTGATTTCCTCTTGTTCTCAGCTCACCTGATTTGCTCTTGTTCTCAGCTCACCTGATTTGCTCTTGTTCTCAGCTCACCTGATTTTCCTCTTGATTTTCAGCTCACCTGATTTCCTCTTGGTTCTCAGTGTCACGAGAAATGGGCCGCCTCCTTGTTAACATTTCATTAACAAGAAAAAACAGGTTCTCGGAATTGAGGGAATGGCGCACCTCCATGCTACATAAACAACACAAAATTAATGAATAATAATCGGCAATTACCGTACATATACTAAAAAGAAAAGGTACTCACCGGTGATCGCTGACCCACTTACGCAGCGCATTTTCTGAGCGCCCTCCGTGGTATTACGATTGATCGCTTCTAATATTGTGGGGCATGATACACAGGATAAACTATGCTTAACATTTATAATTTCCAGCTATACGTCATACAAACATTAATGAGCGTACACACAATGAATTGTGTTAGGAATAATGCCAATTAAGTAATGAAATCAAATAGCATACGGCAAATGACTTACATCACATAATTATACTGAAATATTGGCTGGCCGGCCGCCGCTAAGTTTACAAGAGTTACACATGAGAATTCATCTATCCTGTCCTATTTCTATCTCAGTTATTCCAGCAGCACAGGATGTGATCATTACTTCGACCCTCACGTTCATGAGCCGATACAACTTCAGTTCAAATCACTGTCCTAGGCACAGTTCAAGGAATGTTTGTTGCTAATCGCCAGCTTCGTAGCTCCCGAGTATTTTCTTTTCTTGCGAACTTCTATCCTCAGGCACAGACCTCCCACCTGCAAGATCAATTTATAACCCATTAATCCTGATAGCACCCCTTAAGCTCACTTAAAACATTTCAATCTTCACATCACCGTATGCCAATAAATTTCAGAAAATTTTATAAAGAAGAATTATCTTTTCCCAAGAAACGGCTTCGCTCTTACCCTCCCAGAGACGTTGCGCCTAAATGTTCCATTAAATGATTCCCACGCTGGTTGGGGTTTTAATTTGCTCTTCTGCAAGTAAAACGAGAAAATGTATGAATTTCATGATCACATTTTGGCGTGAAACTTAGTATAATTTTTAATATAGACATTTTTCTTATTATTTCATTAAGCACGTTTGTTACTGCTAGCACACCCGCGTTTCTTGCTTACACTTCGCGTTACGGTCTCTCCGGTCGAACTGCCTTTTGTTCCTCCGATGCCTGGGCCCTGGCGTATTTTCTCGAGGGTTGTTCTCTCTCTCACCTTCGGCCTATAAGAATCTTCGGACCTTGACAGCGACCGCCTACCTCTCTTCTCATTGGTAGTCCCGCAGCTTGCCTTTATTTCTTTCTTAGCCTCATTGTTTCCCACGCTCCAGCTCCTTCGAACCGACCGTTAGTTTGCCGCCTCTCTCGGCCTGAGGGTCTCGATTTATGTTTGACTACAAGGCGACTTTGTTTTGCACATGGGTAGGCATTTTTCAGAACGTCTCAAGTTTCCAAGGGCTCGCCCGAATGAAAAACTTTGCTAACACCACAAAAAAGATCCCTTCAGAAACAACACACAATGTAAACAGCCATCGTCCGAGCCCTTACATCTTATCGCTCCCCCTAACATTTGCTGAGATCAAACATACCAGCATAAAAACATGTATGTTGAAGCGACCCTCCCGTACTGCTGGGATTTTCTAAGTAAGCCCAAAATTTATTACACACTTAAAATTTTTCCTTAAATCCTCATTTTTAATTCGAATAAATTGATTATTCTTAACAGATTCTCGACATCAGCTCACCTGATTTCCTCTTGTTCTCAGCTCACCTGTTTTCCTCTTGTTCTCAGCTCACCTGATTTCATCTTGTTCTCAGCTCACCTGATTTCCTCTTGTTCTCAGCTCACCTGATTTCCTCTTGTTCTCAGCTCAAATGATTTCCTCTTGTTCTCAGCTCACCTGATTTCCTCTTGTTCTCAGCTCACCTGATTTCCTCTTGTTCTCAGCTCACCTGATTTCCTCTTGTTCTCAGCTCACCTGATTTCCTCTTGTTCTCAGCTCACCTGATTTCCTCTTGTTCTCAGCTCACCTGATTTCATCTTGTTCTCAGCTCACCTGATTTCCTCTTGTTCTCAGCTCAAATGATTTCCTCTTGTTCTCAGCTCACCTGATTTCCTCTTGTTCTCAGCTCACCTGATTTCCTCTTGTTCTCAGCTCACCTGATTTCCTCTTGTTCTCAGCTCACCTGATTTCCTCTTGTTCTCAGCTCACCTGATTTCATCTTGTTCTCAGCTCACCTGATTTCCTCTTGTTCTCAGCTCACCTGATTTCCTCTTGTTCTCAGCTCACCTGATATCCTCTTGTTCTTTTCTTACCTTCTTTGCTCACCTAATTCCTTTTTATCCTTAGCTTGCAGTGCTCATTCATTTTTATATATTGATATTTAACTAACATTTGTGACGCGCACTGAAAGTAATTTGTAAATTTTCTTAAAGAGCTGAAGGTATTTTTCGTTTGTTGGTTATTGTTCATTTTATTTCTTAGTTTGTTACTATTTTATTGTTTTCTGGTTAACAGGCATCTCCTAAATTGTTATCTGGTCAACTGTCAACTCCTGAATTGTTATCTGGTCAACTGTCAACTCCTAAATTGTTATCTGGTCAACTGTCAACTCCTAAGTTGTTATCTGGTCAACTGTCAACTCCTAAATTGTTATCTGGTCAACTGTCAACTCCTAAATTGTTATCTGGTCAACTGTCAACTCCTAAGTTGTTATCTGGTCAGCTGCCAACTCCTAAGTTGTTATCTGGTCAACTGTCAACTCCTAAATTGTTATCTGGTCAGCTGCCAACTCCTAAATTGTTATCTGGTCAACTGTCAACTCCTAAATTGTTATCTGGTCAACTGTCAACTCCTAAATTGTTATCTGGTCAACTGTCAACTCCTAAATTGTTATCTGGTCAACTGTCAACTCCTCAATTGTTATCTGGTCAACTGTCAACTCCTAAGTTGTTATCTGGTCAGCTGCCAACTCCTAAATTGTTATCTGGTCAACTGTCAACTCCTGAATTGTTATCTGGTCAACTGTCAACTCCTAAGTTGTTATCTGGTCAACTGTCAACTCCTAAATTGTTATCTGGTCAACTGTCAACTCCTTAATTGTTATCTGGTCAACTGTCAACTCCTAAATTGTTATCTGGTCAACTGTCAACTCCTAAATTGTTATCTGGTCAGCTGTCAACTCCTAAATTGTTATCTGGTCAGCTGCCAACTCCTAAATTGTTATCTGGTCAACTGTCAACTCCTGAATTGTTATCTGGTCAACTGTCAACTCCTAAGTTGTTATCTGGTCAACTGTCAACTCCTAAATTGTTATCTGGTCAACTGTCAACTCCTTAATTGTTATCTGGTCAACTGTCAACTCCTAAATTGTTATCTGGTCAACTGTCAACTCCTAAATTGTTATCTGGTCAGCTGCCAACTCCTAAATTGTTATCTGGTCAATTGTCAACTCCTAAATTGTTATCTGGTCAACTGTCCACTCCTAAATTATTATCTGGTCAACTGTCAACTCCTAAATTGTTATCTGGTCAACTGTCAACTCCTAAATTGTTATCTGGCCATGGTCAACTGTCAACTCCTAAATTGTTATCTGGCCATGGTCAACTGTCGATTCCCAAATAGTGTAATGAGTTGCCGTTAAATTGTTAAGTAGGCTTGACAGTTTCTACTTCATAAGAAATAGGCCGTGTAATTTTTTTACCAATGTTCTTGTCATTGGAGTCACTGATGAAGGCATTTGTTACAGGCGCGCCGCCCCCATCGCTGCCCACCATCCCTGGCATGCCCGTCACCACCCCCATCAACCTCCCTGGTCTGCCCCCCATCACAGGTAACTGCCTCCTATCACGGGTGTAACAAGCCCCCATCATTGCTATATTATTTTAAATATTTAAATACTAAGGTATTTAAATACTAAGGTATTTAAATATTTAAAAGGAAATTTAATACTAAGGTTGTACATAGTTCATGTCTCCTGTATTTGTCAGTGCAGAGTGTTTGAGTGTGGGTGTGTAGTTGTATGAGTATTATTCCTTGTATACTATCACCCATTCAGCTTTTTGACGGGGAATATGTGGAGTCAGTAATTCTATGATTTATCACGTAGGTGTGACTCCCCCATGAGCGGGACATTACTTTTGGCTATGTGGGCACTGGCGCTCCCAGTGGGGAAGGTGTGAGGTCCCGTGCTGAGAGATACATGTAGATCTTATTTTCCTTGAAATAGCATGTGGATTTGTTTTATTTTGGATCGTCTTTTTTGGGTCACTGCTGTCCTCTTTTCCAGTGCCTACTTGTTTTTCTTCAACTTTTATACTGTTCCATGACCTCATTTCAATCTTTCTGTCTATGACCTGGTTGTGGGAACTCACCGTGTGCATAGATTCGTCGTTCCCTAAGCACATTTCTCACTTGGGAGCGCCCTTGTAGTTAAGGAGGCCTAAATTAAGATGTAATAAAATTGTGCAGTGAGCGCCAGCCTGCCGGCGTCAGCCTTACAAGCCATCCAGCAGCCAGTCAGCCAGTCCACCAGCCAGCCACAGCCAGTCCAGTGATCCCACTGACCCGTCGTCCACCAATCAGCGCTCCAGTCTTCACTCAACTTATCAAATTAGCCAATAGGCGTCGAGAATTGTGTTCTTTAGGGAATTTCCTGGTAAACTCGCAGCCAAAACTGATATTCCTGCTGTAATTCTGATGTTTGGGGCTCACACGAGGACGTTTTTTTTTATGTTTAGGCAACTTAGTTTATTAAGAAAAGTGGCTCACACGAGGACGTTTTTTTTGATGTTTGGGCAACTTAGTTTATTAAGAAAAGTTTTTTTGGGGGGCTTTTGTGTTTCTATGCACGTGAGAAGAGCTAATTCTCAATGAGGGTAGCTGTCCGGGGTAAGGGAATAGAGCAATTCGAGAGTTACCCTCAAACCCTCTAGTTACCCCAAATATTTAAGTTGTTTACTCACTCTCCAATTATCATTTCTATCCATTCTTGAATAAGTTCTACCTGATTTATTTTCAAATTGTTTCTATTCGGCATTGAACAATTTTAGCACTACTTGCTTTTTCTTGGCATTTTTTTGTTCATAGTAATTTTTATCATATTTAATTTTGAATCATCACAATTTCTTTTCAGAAAGTTTCTATTTCCTGCGCCATGAAATGATTTCCATCCTAATCATTTCTAATTTCCTCCCACTTCCTTTTTCCTCTCTTATAGAGATGAAGAAATTATCTTACAATTTTCTCACTAGTGACACGCAAGATTATCTTATTTTCTTACTTTTATTTGTGACGGAAATGCCTATGTGGTATAGCTTTATTTCTCATCGTTATATTTATTTCATTATTCAGTGCTTAAGTTTTCTTCTCAATTTTTGGCTTAGTTTGAGATGATTAAGATTTTTTTAAGAAATTTAACGTCAGAAGCTCTCGTTGCTAATATTCAGTTGAAAAAAATTATTTTCGCCGTCATCTAAAGCAATTCCGGCTGGAATTCAAATAATACAAAATTTGTTGTCCTATTTTTCATCTATAAGTGATGCAATTTTTTGCCAGCCTGCAGAACATTTAATTTTCAATGTTGAAAAAAAACTTTTCGCATATATGTTGAACAGCGCAGAAATGGTATATGCCATCTTCAGCATCCAGTAAAACAACCAAACGTAGGAACCTGCACTTTTCCTTGCCCAGAAAACGGTACTTGGCATTTTTCATTGGTAAAAGAGCTGTAAAATTGGTAGATGCTATTTTACCTTAGTTAAACGACTCTAAAAATGGTACTTGCCATTGATTGAGCTTGTCAAGTTAAGAAATTGCATTATTAAGCCAAAAATAATGGAAACCGTGCCTTCTCCTTTCTTGCTTGTATTTTTGTTTCCGATTTCACGAAGAGATTTCTTGCTTTCAGTTTCTTATGACGTAACATTTTGTTCGCACACTAAACTGTTATTTTTTTGTTTCAAGTACTACAGTTGGAAGAACTTTCAAATGTCTTTTCTGGCGGATTAATTCATTTTGTGATGCGTGGATATTCAACTGAAAGTAAGTTGTGGAGATGCTGGCGGATATCGTGTGAGGAGAGACATCAGCTCACGTAATTTGTTCAGTCGTCCCATGCTCGGCGGATATCCAATTAGCCGCCGTGATAACGGGCGAAAATCCGATATCCATCTCGTGTATAAGATACGTGATGGAAATCCCATTTCAATCTCGTATTCATGATACCCTGGCGGAAATCCGATATCCCAAGTCTAAATCCGATGTCCTAGTACAGTCGTGGTACTAAAGTGGGAAATTTTATTAATAAATTAAGATGTAGACGACATGCTATTTTATACTGCGAGTTTCCGATCTTTCGGTCACCATCGAGCGTTGAATCACTGTACATATATAGATCTTAGCTGCACGTCTATTGTTTAATAATTATTATGATAGTACTAATTATGATAGCCTTATTAGTTTCTGATATTTTGTGGCTCATCCATCTAGAGGCGATGTAAAGGTTGCACGGTATTCGGTTCTATTTTTTGTATAAAGACTGAGTAATATCGTTTGCGAATATTATTTATGCAGAGCTGAAATTGTTTCAGTTACACACAATTGGAAAAAAATTCCACCAAATTAAAATTACTCAACATGAGGCCTATATAGTAGCGATTGGTTTTCGAACTATAGTAGATTAAATGGAGGGTGTGACGGTCATTTATTTTGGTAAAGGTATAGGTAAATTTGAGGTTACAATTGAATTCATCTCATTTTGCCGCTCAAAATACGTGTTTATGTATCGAATTTCACAGGATCTCTTCACTGTATTTAACTTACGAGAGACTTATTACGTGCGTGGTTTTACTGCAAGTGGTCATCAATTTACGGTTATTACTTGGTGGTCATCACTGCATCATTGCTCATATTGATCAGAATTGGTCTCTCTGCCTGCTAAAACGAATAAAATAACCACGTTCTTGTCACATTGTTTATGTTTTGTTCCATGTATAGTATATTGGAATGCTGTGAGGCCGCAGAAAATATTTCCCTTTTTTAAGGCGGAAAGCAATTTCCGAACGTTGTGTTGATTGAGATGTTATGACTGGATGTTTATTTTTCTTATTTCCACTTTCACGGTTTGTAACATTTTTCTTTTGTTGAAAGATTTACTGGAGAGAATGTTAATTAAATAACCTAGTACATTTCACGTAGCTTTTCATTCACTCTGGAACAAGTTCACGTTTTTATTGTCCAAGCTTGAATGTTTAGGTCTCAGAAATCTCCCGCCGTCTTTACGGGTTTATTAGAACGTCAATTATGTTGGATTCTGGGATTTTCCCAGTCCACCCACAATCTAGGAAACTGCGTTGCGCAAGGTCTGGCGAATACGAGGGCCAAAGTATGAAGACCAGCAGAGGTCGATTTGTCTTCCGTTGATGTTCATGATAATTAGTTTTAATTGCACGACGGAGCTGTTGCCTGTGCTAGTCGATATTTATAATGGAATTTAATTGCACTCTGCCATCACTCAACTTTCTTAACATGGATTTTATTTAAAAATTTCATGCGCACGCGCCTGCTTCGCTAGCATTCATATTTATAAGATTACAATGAACGCTTGACTTAAAGTCAAGGTTTATACTTTCAAGATCGAATTGCATGATTAGTTCAAAGGTTTTCCAAGGCGATGACAGAGGAAGGCACCATTCAGTATGGAGCGGGGAAGCTATGAATGCATCAAGCATTTTGCTCCCAATGAATCAAGAATCGAAGTTATTCAGAGCCTTCGCTAAGTTCTTCAATAGAAATAACACGAAATGAAACAAATCAACCTAAGAATTTGTAAGACTCTTGAATACTCAGCAATACAGTCATGTTCAGATATGAACTTTGTTTTCAAACAGCTTTAAACAACGAAGTGAATAGACGGACAACGAAGGCAAAAAAAAAGTTTTCAATTTTTTGAATTTTTTTGTCAGCATCAGTCACCACAGCTACAAAAAAACCTGGGGGGAAAAAGAAGCATAACAAGAATTAGTGTCGCTTGGACATCTAACATGGATGTAAATTGGATCTATACTAAGGTAAAAAATTAATGGAATAGAAACTAAAGTTGCATCTAGCGCGCAGACATGGCCCTAAGGAAACAGACGTCGACGAGCACCGGCTGAGATACACGGAACTCTTAAGAATAACATCGTACAAAATTGATGGCATCCAAACTATTATCATTAATATTTTAGTTGGTTTCCAAATCTCTAGTCACAACAAAGACGACCTCTAAAGTGCAAAGAGAAGGGACCATTCAGAAAGGAGTGTAGAACACGGGGAATCTAAGCACAAGGTGTGTTCCCACACAGGATACTCTGCGCACAGAAACAGCAACTTGGGAAGGAAGAGGAACAGAAGACAAAGAAGACACGAAAACAAAGAAGCAAATAGGCACGCAAGACAGAAGCGCCAAAGGCCTATCTATAGCTGAGGGGACCTACCAGTATCCCCCCTGGGAGCACCAGTCCCCCATAACATAAAATAGGCAACAATAACTAACTTAAATCTTATCCTATGCCCCAGAGAGGGTAGGATTATATTTATCGCACACGAGATATAAATCATTTTTAGTACCTAAGTTGTTTATTATTTTTGATTTCCTCAAGTTTTAAATTTTATAATTCATGAGAGAGTTACGATGGCGGACACCATAAATTAGAAAAAGTATTCAGCACTTTCTTGCACTGAAAAACAAAAGTAGAATTTCAGGATATATAATTAAAGATTTAGCACAGGGCAAAATACAGAAAAGAAAGCAGCATTTATAAATATAGGTAGAAAAATATTGACCAAAACAAAGCTATGTTCTAGCAACACACACAACCAACGTACCTGTGAGGGATGAGTGGTGCTCTTTTTTTTTTTTTTTTTTTGAGACTATTCAGCCTGCATTCCGTGCAGCCGATTGTGCTTCCACTTCTTAGCCTTGTCGACGACCTTCTGAATGGAGGACAGCTTGGGGGGCCGCTGGGCCACCTCCCCGAACTTGACCTCAGCGAAGCCGTTCAGGTCGCGGGCAAAGTCCTCCTCGTCCGAGTCCTGCAGCGGCCGGCCCTTCTTCTGCCGCACCAGCTGTAGGGGGGGCAGGGTGAGCAGGTGGTAGCAGGGCTTATATGATACAATGGGCTGCTCCTATGATGATAGTGTTGGTAGCGGGGCTTATACAATGGGCTGCTCCAACAATGATACATAATAGTGTGGGTAATGATCGGGGATGACTCTTATTGATGAGTGACTGTTGTTATTGATGAGTGACTTATCATTAATTAGAGACTGTTGTTGTCTTCGAGTCATTATTGTTGTCATTGACGAGTGACTATTGCAATTAATAAGTGCATAATGCTATAGTTGGGTGACTGACTACTGGCATTGACAGGCCAACAATGATCTCAAGTATGTGATTCGAATGTGAGGCAAGTGACGATAAACAACAATTGAAAACAAAAAGAAAAGCAGGAACCATTATGTTCCAAATGCATCATCTTATTTTGCTTTAAATAAATCAACATTTCTACCATGAAAGCCATTACACATGCGGATGCAAAAGTAATCAAACAGAAAAGAAATAGAACAATGCTTGGGTATTAATAACACAAATAAAATACATATAAATCATAAAGTAATACATATAATACAAATATTAAAAAACAAACTGCCTTCATTACAGGGCTGCTTTGATAACAGAAACACAATCAAAACATTATCAATGTCATCAAATATTTGAAAAAAAGCCCAGACCGTACCTAGCTTCAATAACAATAACAGAATCATGAAATGAATCAAAAGAAAATATATAAATGAATAGCACCAAAGGATGACAAAATCCACATTAAAGCATGAAAGCGAGTCCTTTTCTGCTATACATACCTACCTACACACATTCCTCATACATACAGACCTACATGCCAACACACCTACCAACATTACCAGCACACATGTGTATATATATATATATATATATATATGTATGTAAAATGATGTGTAGAGAAGATACGGCGATGGCATACCTTGCGGAGCTGCTTCTTTTCAGAGCGGTGCTCCCTCCTCCATGCCCTGTTGAGGGCGAGGAGGTCCTGCACCTTGACGGGCTTCCTGGACTGTGCTGCCTTCTTCCGCTCCACCTGCGCTTTCTTGGTCACCACACGCTGCTCTCGCTCCTCCGCCTTCTGCTGCTTCTCTTTTTCTTCCTGCACAGATTAGATTATTTGTTAGTTTAAGCCTCCCTATCCACAACAAAGGCAATCCAAAGAGAGGAAGGAAGAAGGCACCATTTAGTATGGAGTTAAGGGAATGCAAAATCTATGCAGAAAGGGCATAGAAACAGTAAGATAAGAAAGAAGTTCATGAAACAAGATCAAAGTTGAAGAAGAAAGTAGTAGCTGCTGAAAAACAGGACAACAATGAACCAAAAAATGATGGTTCTTAACATAAGAAAAGCACTTCATTTCAGTAAAAAGAAGGCCTACCTAACTCTCAGCTCAGGCCCTCACATTGGCCCCCTGGGAGCACTAATTCCCATAGATACAATAGTTGTATCCTCATGAGGGGTTTCTTCCCGCACAAGACACGGGCACATTTAACCTTATGTCGTGGTGGGAGTGGCGTGAGACAGCAAGGACACCTATGAAGAGTACAGTAACATTCAAGAAAAAGTGGAGAGCCAACTTATATATATGATCATGATTAGAGAAGAAAGATGAGAATCATGTTAAACAAAGAAAAACCCAAATATTCATCAGATGAGTTAAACCTAACTCAAAGATGATGACAAATTAGACAATAAACCATTCAACACTACTAATCAATTGCTCACAAAAACACTGGCACACCAGACCAGGTCACACACAAACACTCACAAGCAAACGCAAAATTAAGTTAGTTACCTTGAGCTTTGATCACTATTCAATAGTGGATTCCTAGTAAATGTGAACAATGAATCCAGAATGCAAAGGTTGTGTTCATTAGGTGCATCAGAGTGAATTGGGAAATAGCAATCTCCTTATGAGCAATTGAATTTTAGACTATGATCAAAAATGGAGAATTGAAGCAGCCAAGCATACAACCTGCCAGTCCCATGACTGATCCCAGAGTGTTGGTTGTAGCAAGATAACTGTTTTAAAGTGTAGTGCTGCTATGCAGGATGGCATACAGCAGACACTTTAGAACTGCAAGCAGCAATCACTTTAAGATTGAGTGCACCAATCACACTTGTAATCGTATACAAAACACAATTGCTTCTCAGGCACTTTTATATATATATCCGTTCTTTCATACATACTGTTTGAGTGACGGGTGGAAAAATAAATTGTTCAAGCTCAGACCAGATTTTTACAAAATAAATAATATACTAGAGAGACGTAAAGACCTGCATTCATAGTTAATAATGTGGTTAGAAAATTCATTAATTTTAGTATTTCCCTGGAAAATTTTTCCTATCTGATAAATATTTAGATTTGCTTTTATTTCTTTTCAGCACTGATGTTGAAGTTTACTGTTTTGAAATACAATCTTTTAATGTAATCTTTTAAACAAAGGTTTTCATTTGCATCTTGAAAATCATATTTCCTAAAACTTGCCTGAATAGTAAAAATGATAAAATATTAAATTTAGTTCTAGCAGCAAATATGCAGGGAGTTACTACATAGTTCAAGTAGCCAAAATATACGGAGTTACTACATAGTTCAAGTAGCCAAAATATACGGAGTAACTACATAGTTCAAGTGGCCAAAATATACGGAGTAACTACATAGTTCAAGTGGCCAAAATATACGGAGTTACTACATAGTTCAAGTAGCCAAAATATACGGAGTTACTACATAGTTCAAATAGCCAAAATATACGGAGTTACTACATAGTTCAAGTAGCCAAAATATACGGAGTTACTACATACAGGGTGCGTACAGGCTCTGAGGTTCAAAATTCCACTACTTTTTCATGACTTTTTATGCCAACCAAATCACATTTTCACTACCTCTCTCTGCCCAAAATAATGTCACACAAAGTTAAATTGCAGCACAACAAATGTATTTCAGTCATAAACTTCACAGAACATTCATCATTACTTGCAGGTCTTGTTCAAAGCAGCTATTTCGGTGTTTTCGAATTTTCAATAAAAAAGAGAGAACCAGGAAAATGGTATAAAACATTTTTCATTAAAATGTATTCTTGAGACTGTGAAAAGACTCGTAAAAAATAGGACGTTTCGAGCCTTCGCTCATCATCAGCAATAGGTACAAATTCGAAAAAAAGTCATCTGTAAAATACAAAAAGAAAACAACTCAAAAAATGCATGACATTACTTATTGACTAGGGATAAAGGAAATGAGCTAAGATGATTATTTAAAACAGGTTTCGTTTTAAAAATGAACAGAGACTCTAAAATCCGCAATTCTGAACACAACTTTGCCCTGGCCATGACTTTGAAGCTATTTTTATTGACAGCAGTGTCGCATTCAAAAGCGTGATTACGGATGGCTGAGTTAGATGGGCTTGCTAAAATGTTTCCCGTCCGGTAGCTCCTACCTTGATGCTCGGCGATCCTACATCCCAGAGTACGGGTAGTCATGCCCACATACTCAGATGCACAAAGTGCACAACTATATTTGTATATTAGGGATGCCTGCATCTCAGTAGGAAGTCTATCCTTGAATCTAAAAAATGATTCAATTTTGTGATTATTGACCAGTATTATTCTAAATTTTACATTACTGAAATATTTTTGTAGTAGCTCCAGTATTTGTTTTTTCATTAATTCTGATTGAGGACCAAAGTAAGGGAAACACAGAGAGAGCGTTCGTACAGAGTCTGCTGCTTGTTGAAAGCCCGTAACATTTGCATATTTCTTATCTAAAAATTTCCTAATTTGAGAATCAACAAAACCACTAGAAAAGCCATTATTCCTAAAAAATACTTTCAAAAAGGAAAATTCCTCGTGTAGAAACCGATAAGAGCTGCACACATTAAAAGCACGGCATAATAAAACTTTGACGAAATTCAGTTTAAAAATGAAGGAGGAAAAACTGTAAAAACTAGTACCTAAACTTGTGAAACAATTTTTTCTAAACACGGAACACTCAAATTTATCCCCCTCTTTATGCACAAGACAATCCAGAAATGAAAGTTTGCCACCCACTTCACAATCCATCGTAAATTTTATGTTTCTATGCTTGCTGTTGAGGTAGTTTAAGAAGAGCGGAGCATGAGCCTGGTCCCGAAAAAGTAAAAAGGTGTCATCAACGTATCTCTTATAAAAAACAGGTTTAAATGATTCAGGACATTCTTCCAACCATTTCTTTTCCCCAAAACACATAAAAATATTAGCAAAGGTTGGAGAAAGCGGCAGACCCATGCCTAGACCCTCTAACTGTTTGTAAAACTTCCCGTTGAATATAAAAAAAGTGTTCATGACTGCCAATTCTAAAAGATTATGAAACAATTTTTTCGTTAGCCCTAAGACAACAGACTGAGGAGTAGTGAACAAGTGTTGCAAGCATATTTCTATAGTTTCACGCAATGGAACGTTAGTAAAAAGGTTCTCAACATCAAAAGAGCACATAAAAAATTGACTAGCATTTTGTACTGAAGTTATATCCTTCACAAACTCCGTAGAATTAATGACCGTGTATTCATTTTGAGTTATAGGGTTCAATATCGGAACAAGGAATTTAGACAAAGTATAGCTCGGAGTATTAATGGCCGAAAAAATTGGTCGGTACTGGAAATTAACCGCGAAGTCCGCCTTATGTCCGCCCTATCATTTTTTAGATTCAAGGATAGACTTCCTACTGAGATGCAGGCATCCCTAATATACAAATATAGTTGTGCACTTTGTGCATCTGAGTATGTGGGCATGACTACCCGTACTCTGGGATGTAGGATCGCCGAGCATCAAGGTAGGAGCTACCGGACGGGAAACATTTTAGCAAGCCCATCTAACTCAGCCATCCGTAATCACGCTTTTGAATGCGACACTGCTGTCAATAAAAATAGCTTCAAAGTCATGGCCAGGGCAAAGTTGTGTTCAGAATTGCGGATTTTAGAGTCTCTGTTCATTTTTAAAACGAAACCTGTTTTAAATAATCATCTTAGCTCATTTCCTTTATCCCTAGTCAATAAGTAATGTCATGCATTTTTTGAGTTGTTTTCTTTTTGTATTTTACAGATGACTTTTTTTTCGAATTTGTACCTATTGCTGATGATGAGCGAAGGCTCGAAACGTCCTATTTTTTACGAGTCTTTTCACAGTCTCAAGAATACATTTTAATGAAAAATGTTTTATACCATTTTCCTGGTTCTCTCTTTTTTATTGCAGGTCTTGTTTTCATAAATGTGTAAATGATCATCACAACACCAAACAGTCATGCTGAACAGTTCAATAGCATCTGCTATGCATTTGCCAGTGCATTAAGTTTGTCATTAATTTCCGCATTCAGCCCCTTGAGTTGTTCTTGCTTGTCTTTGGCTGATTTCCTCAATGCATTTGACTTTGCCAGTAGGCGCAAATCATTCTTGTCCTCTGCCTTCCGTGCAAAGAAATGAGGGGCCAGTCCAAATGTTGTCAGATAAGCGCATTTCTTTTCACTCATGGTGAACTTGCTGGCTGTGGGGGAATCCTCAAACATTGAGGCGAAAAGCCAAGGAGTCTGGTTTGAGCACTTGAAGGACAGGTGCGATGCTACGGTCTTCAACGCCCAAAGCGTCTCGGCCTTCAGGACTTTGTCCCTTTGCACAAAGTCAGTTAGAGCCGTTTTCTTGCGACAGCACTGACAGGCGCAAGTTTTGACTGATGGCGATGAAGTAGAGGTACTAGCAGACTCTGGTACTGCTGGCACGGTCTCACTGCTCTCAGTCTGAGCCTCCGAACTGCCCTCAGCAGGCGTCGGAGGATCGGTCGATGGTTGGGAAGTCACAAAAAAATCCCCGATCTTCGGGTTGGCAAGTCTCGTCGTCTGAGCTTTCACGTTCTTGGCATGCTTTGTTCCTTTTGCATGACTCCTCACCGCCGCTATTCCATTGTTGGCGATGTCGAACTACGACTCGCACGCGGTGCAAACCGCCATTGTTTTCAGTTTGGGATGCGGTGCTATCCATTGTTGAAAGTCTTTGTCTCGCAACCACAAGTTGTTGAAAGAACAACTGCCTGGCATGACGATAATTCCTCAGCTCAGTCTCGGCACCGTAACTCTAGTCACACACACACGGGATGGTCAAGACCGATGATAAAAACTCAGCTCGAAAATGTTCAACAGTGGCGACAGGTCAACAATGGTCCGAGCGAGCGCGTGTCTTCAGTCACACTGAGCGCGTTTGGTTTCACGTGACGCCTGAGAACCAATCAAAATCGCGGACACTAAAGACGTAGCTGTATCAACCAATCAGAGCCCAAGTAACACTCGAAGGTTACTGACAACGCCTCGCTCAACGCGGACCAAACGGAACGAAAATTTTCAACAGTAAAATTTTCTTTTCACGAAAATCCTAAAATTTCATGACTTTCAATGACCATTTTTAAAATTCCACTACTTTCGAGGCCTTGAATTTTATTTTCGAAATTCAACTACTTTCCATGCTTCTCCATGCCTGTACGCACCCTGTACATAGTTCAAGTAGCCAAAATATACGGAGCAACTACATAGCTCAAGTGGCCAAAACATACGGAGTAACAACGTAGTTAAAGCAGCCAAAACATACGGAGTAACAACGTAGTTCAAGTAGCCAAAACATATGGAGCAACAACGTAGTTCAAGTAGCCAAAATACACAGTAATTAATACCATTGCAGTTCTCTGGAGGTGACGAAGGTGGTTCTTCAGCGCTACTTTGTTGACGACACACTGCTTATCTTCTTTGGTCAGGATATTGAATTCATCTTTCTTTCGTCTGAAATAAAAATGAAAGAACCTCAAAACTTAATAACATGAATGTGTCTGAGTAGCTGACAAGCCATGAAAGCCTTGGATGCTAGATTTAAATGCTAGTATAAGTATAATACTGCATTGGTGTACAATATTACTATGATTTTTCAATAAAGCCATTAATGTATTCTCTAATTTTTCTTCCCTGGTTAATATTCAATGTTGTGCACTTGATGTAGTGATTTTTCAAAATATAGTTACACTTTAATTTTAGGTGAAAAAGTTGATTGAATGTGCATGATTTATACAGAATCAAAACACCCAACTCAAGAGCAATTATGATGTAAGTTTTTTAAGAAACCTACCCTCACAAGACAATTGAAATGCCTAAAAAATGATAACAGACATAAGTTGAAAATTGTAAAAATTGAGAATATAAACACTGAAAAGCCTAAATAATAATAAACAATAGTTCCATCTACAACCCTGTCATGAGAACTGCAAAACTGACAAGATAACATTTAAATGCCTAAACTATAATAGACATGAGCTCTATTTTCTGGGTCTTCTATGAGAACAAAAGCACAAAAACAACACAAGGGAGACTACAACTAAAAAAAGACTTCATTAAATAACAAGATGGGCTGAGTTCCATGCTTACCTTTTAGGAGCCTTTTGAGTCTGGGAGAGGTGCATGATTCTGAGCAGGGACTTGGGGATGCTCTGGTCACTGATTTTGGGGGCGTTGCCTGCACGGCATTGGCTGGAACCAAGAAATAAGGACTAATCAAAGCACAAAAAAATAGAAGTTGAAATATCAATTTTATTATATATCTATAAAAGAACAAAATATGAAAATAATATTATATGCATTACAAAATTAGAAAACAAAACTGTATCAAACAATTTCTATGATATTAATTTAGAAACTAAAACTTGGGGCATATTCATTTCAAGAGTTGACTAGCTAAGTTAAATATAATTGGTAAATGTGGAAGAGAGCACCATAATCGATTTTTCACTTTTTGGTACCTAAACATAGTTAATTAGGTAGAAATAAACAAGTTTTCTGCTATGCACTTTCTGTCTGATATGAGTATTTTATGAGTTACAGCAGTAAATTAGTTACTGCAACTCAATTTTCTGAAGGTGGAAGTAATTCATCAAACGCGTCATATGGCAACACTGCAATGGACGCTCCCTTCCCTCGCGCTCGAATGATCGAGCACGTTCCCGCCATCCAAGACGAAAGTCAACATACCGCTATAACTCGTTATTTTTGGGTGATCATTTCTAGTGTGCTATTAACTAAAAGATCGGAACAAGTCTCGCTGAGCGGCAGAATGAAAATATCGATAGCTGGAATTTGATGCTGATTCCGAATCTGCAATTTGTTTTGACCGCTCTCGATTTTTTTGTTTTTTTTGTGATTTTTATTAATTTTAAATTTTTATACATTTTTAATGTTTTTTTTTGGCCTGCACCACCTCATGATCCGAACTCTGCCATTCTCGACCCAACCTGGTCGGACTTGGCATACTTTGGCTTGCACCACCTCATGATTCGAACTCTGTCATTCTCGACCCAACCTGGTCGGACTTCGCATACTTTGGCCTGCACCACCTCATGATCCGAACTCTGTCATTCTCGACCCAACATGGTCAGACCGTGCCTTGAAGACCTGGGCACCGGATAGGACCGGGTTCCACCCAACCTGTATGGACATGGCATTCTTTGGGCACCACCTCAGTTGTTGCTAGCCCCCTTTCCAAAAAAAAATAAAAAAAATCGAGAGCGGTCAAAACAAATTGCATATTCGGAATCAGCATCAAATTCCAGTTATAATCGACATTTTCATTCTCGCTGAGCGGCGAAGCCGCTCAGCGAGACTTAAGCCAAAAGATCATAGAAGTGGGTTCGGGTTCCACAGGGCTGGCAAATAATAAATTATAAATTACCCAAACGTACTCTAGCCAGACTAAACCTACCGCTATAACTCGTAAAATACAAATTTTAGACTGAAAGTGCATAGAAGAAAACTTGTTTATTTTGATCTAATTAACTATTTTTGGTAAATGTAAAGGACTTGACCATAATCGATTTTCCACTTTTTGACCAACAAATATTGTTGATGAGACCAAAATAAACAAGTTTTCTTCAATGCACTTTCCGTCCGAAATGAGTATTTTAAAAGTTATGGCATTAAATGAGTTACCGGAACTCCATTGTGCATCACCCTATTACAAACGTAAAGAGGTTGGGTCGTTAGGGGTAGCCACAGTTCTTTTCGTTTTATAATTTTCACTAACAGAACTGTTGCTACCCCTCACGACCCAACCTCTTTACGTTTGTAATAGGGGGTTTGCTCTTCGTCGGCTTGGTTGGCGCGCGGGAACGCCTGTTTACTTTCACGTCGGACCGCGCGGTATATTTTTCCCCGACTCAAAGACTGGAGTTACGGTAACTCATTTAATGCCATAACTTTTAAAATACTCATTTCCGACGGAAAGTGCATTGAAGAAAACTTGTTTATTTTGGTTTAATTAACAGTCTTTGTTGATCAAAAAGTGGGAAATCGATTATGGTAAAGTCCTTTACATTTACCCTATTTTTAGGCACCGAAAGTGAAAAATTGATTATGGTCCTTTCCACATTTACCAAATATTTACTCTATTTTTTTACTTACGCATCAAATTCTCCATGATTTCTGAGTTTGTCCTGAGCTCTCAATCTATTGAGTCGAGCTTTAGAAATTTTCTTTCCACTTCTCATTGTGAATAAACAAAATATAAACCTATATCTAGATAAAAGTACTCAATTTAAGCGCTGCTACGATTTCGCTTGATTAAATAAGGAATAAAATTGAGTAATCGTCAGGGTACTTGAACTTGAACTCCACTCACGCTCACATCCACGCAAGCTCACGAATAGCTCACAATTGAAGCATGGAGCTTAGTTGAAATGGGATTTACGTTCTACCGGAATTTTTGAAAGGAAATATTTTGAAGTAACGACACAGAAAATTCATAATAAAATTCACAAATTTCAATTGAAAATAGTATTTTCTGTAAAAAAAAATTTGAATAATGAGTGATAAAAACTGCAGATCAAAATTGGGCAACGGCAGTTTTAATTTCAGGAGCGTAAACATATTTTACACAACCTATGAAAATGCATTTCACATGAAAGAAAAAAAAAAAGAAAAAACGTTTATTTCCAAATTGTCACATGAGATACATGCCAACATATTGGCTTTTAAAAGTTTCTTAAATATAGGGCATCCTAAAACAAATGTTCCATACGAGGAGTACTAATTGACACACCATCCGAGGTGTACAAGTAGATGAGCCATACGAGGCAAAATAATAGACAAACTATACGAGGTGTACTAATAGACAAACTGTCAGAGGTGTACAAGTAGATAGACCATACGAGGCATATTAATTGACAAAATATACGAGACGTTCTAATAGACAAACCATTTGTGGTGTGCTAGTAGTCTAACAAAAGTTCTATACTAGGAGTACTAATTGACAAACCATCCGAGGTGTACAAATAGATAAGCCATACGAGGCATGATAATAATAGGCAAACTATACGAGGTGTACTAATAGACAAGCTATCAGAGGTGTACAAAATAGATAGACCATACGAGGCATATTAATAGACAAAATATACGAGGCGTACTAATAGACAAACCACACGTGGCTTGCCAATAGTCTATCTCTGTCAAGGGTAGTTGAATGAGAAATGGAAAATATGCCCTAAAAATATGCAAAGCCCTATCACCACCAAAAACATATTTCATATCTTCTCGATATTCACCACATCATGCGGACATGGGTGCATGGGATAAAATAGAGATACAGTGTAAGCCGGTTACCACTCATGATTGACAAATATCTAAAAAATATTGGTAGAAATGGGTAAACAAACATATATTCAATATCAAAATTCATAGCTTGTACAACATACGGACAGAAAGATAATTTTACTACGATTCATATGCTCAAACTGCACTTTATTTCATTAATTATATATGACATTAATCCGATTCACAGAAACGCCCTCTGGGGAAGTGCTAGATCTATTTTTGAATCATTTCGCTATTGCAATAAAATTTATTAACCGAATGGTTCTTGCGTAAAGAAATGAAATAGAAACATGTATATCTATTTATGTAGATACATATATATACCTACACACGTACACACACATATTAATATATATATATACTTATTGAAAATAAAATATTAGAAAAAAAAAATACATATATAAGATAAAAGAAAGAAGCAACCTACCATCTACTACACAGAAAATGACAGCTGAGCTCACTGTAATCCTAAGTAATTTTTCGCAAAAGATAACTAAAAGGAAGAGAAGACTTCGAAAAGCATAAAAATGAGCTGTTTTTTAATTTCTTCACAGAAATTTTTAAGAAAGATCAAGTTATAGTCAAGAAGCAACACAACTCTTCAGCATTATACGGACATGTGTACGTGGGATAAAATGGAGTAACATTGTGGCCGGATATCACATCTGAGTGGAGAATATTCACAAAATTGGCACATATAGGAAGATTAGGCCTTGATCCAAAATAATAATTTTGATTACAGAAATTTAGAGTTTTTTCCGATTTGAAAGTTCGGTGCTAGTGTGCGCTGAACGCACGGAAAAAAAATAAAAATAAAAAGACTAAATGCAATGCTTAAATTACCCCTTTCCCCCCAGCTCAGCCGAAAATCGATTGAAAACATCTTCGAGAATGATTTTGAAATAGCGAGACAACGTTAGCCAAAAATTTAATTCATTATAAACTTTGCACAACCCTCACATCTATAAACTTGTTTATTGGTGTACACTCAAAATGTATTTCATGGTATATTTGTCATACGGACGTTAAATATTAATACAGAAAAGAGAAAGAAATAACAAAATCAATATGAGGAAATACTCCTAATTATGGAAAGAACGTTCGTTCTGCTGCACTGAACTGACGGCTGTGGTGCTCATTGTTGTCGACAGAAATAAGTAAGATGAATATGCGAATCGCTTAGCAAACGTAAAATGAAATAGTTTCTAAATTTCTAACAGAAATTTCAGGAAAAATTAAAATTTCTGATAGATGGGAAGTTCACACCGAGATGCTGCAGGCCCTATGACAGAGATGCAAAATGACGTGACACATTTACTCTAAATTCTTTTCCAGTTTTAGAGTTTTTGATATGCTGGGGAAGCTTGTTCCACAAAAAAGCTCCAGAAACTGAGAGAGCTTTTTGTCCCACGTTAGATGAGCGGTAACTGACTAAAACATCGTTCCTCCGGTTTGGTCTTTTGTTTGGGATATTAGATGGAAAAAATTTTACCACCTCTGCATTACTTTGGGGGAGGTACAGAGAGGAGAATACTCGTCGAGCTTTCTGGATCATGAATCTGTTCGGTATTGGGATCCAGTCGAGTTTTTTTAAAAGAGGGGTGACATGATCGTATTTATTGAAATTTCCTTTGCATACCACTTTGGCGGCGAAGTTTACACCTTTTTGCAACTCTTCCTGACGACATTTAGGTAAGTCTCCCCACACAAGACTGCAGTAGTCCAGACGCGATAAAACTAAAGACTGAATCACTAACAATCTAGATTTTTCGTCAAGTGTGTTCTTTATACGATGAAAGAACATTAAGGTTCCGTTAATTTTGTTGCACATTGTTTCGACGTGTGAATTGAAAGTCATATTTTTGTCAAACCAAACACCCAGATTTTTAACCTTATCGACTGGTTTAATTGTATCGTCTCCAAATGTTAGTTTGAATGGTGGTAAATTTTCAGTCGCATTCTGTGATCCAAAAATAATGCATTGCGTTTTACTTGCGTTAAGTTTGAGGCCATTATGGTCATACCACAATTTCAGATTTCTCAGAAGGTTTTCAGCGTCGGCTTGTGTTTCTGTTAAATCCGCTGTTGAGCTTGTCATGGCAATTTGTACGTCATCAGCATACATTGAGATTTTTGTGTTTGCCGGCATGGTGGGGAAATCGTTGATGAAAATTGAAAATAGGAGTGGGCCGATGATTGAACCTTGAGGAACGCCAAAGTTATTTGGTATGAATGATGACATTTTGTTATTCAAGCACACTGCATGAGAGCGGTTTCGTAGGTAGCTTTCAAACCACTGAGTGTCTATTCTGAGGTTTGAAATTTTTTGTAGAAGTTTCTTATGCTCAACACTGTCGAAAGCTTTGGAGAGATCAAGCAATAGTAAGAGAGTTAATTTTTTTTGGTCAATATCATTGTAAATTTTTTCTGTTATGTTTAACAGGGCGTCCTGAGTACTGGTATTCCTCCTGTAAGCATATTGATTGCGATGCAGTAGATGTGACTCGTCTATGTAAGACGAGAGCTGGTTTGTTATTACTTTTTCTAATATTTTGGACATAACAGGCAGGAGACTGATTGGTCTGTAGTTTGACGCTATGTCGATATCACCAGATTTATGTAATGGCTTAATTATGGATAGTTTCCATTGATCGGGAAACTTGTTTGTGACTATAGATGTATTTATTATCAAGCGAATAAAGGGTGCTGTGACAGGGAAGCTGTCTTTTATATGTTGGAGGCTTATGCCATCATGTCCAGTCGCTTTAGTATTCTTTAGTGAGTATAAGATTTTTCGTATCTCTATGACGCTAACTGGCTTTGGTCTCCACTTGTTGCTACTATTTGGGGATGAAACATCGCTCAGATTTGCCTCTGTAGATGTGTCTGAAACTGTCCTGGATACTTCATTGAAAACATCTTCGCCAACTTTTGAGAAGAAAGTGTTAAAGTCATTCGCCATTTCTGAGGGGTTGTCAAAAGTGCTTTTGCAGTCTGAATTTTTATACTGAGCAGCTTCTCTAATGATTTCCCAAGTTCTTTTAGGGTTTTGTTTTGCCGCCAAGAGTTCTTTGTGGAAGTAGTCCCGTTTTGCTTCCTTAACTTTTCTTCGTAGGACCTTCTCATGATCTTTATATAATTTTCGACGCGTACTGTCTGATTTATTCAGTTTGTACTCACGCTGCAAATTTCTTTTAGCTCTGCTCAAATGTTTTATCTCATCTGTTATCCATTTAGAAATTCTTGGCTTAACTTTCTTCGTAGTGAAAGGTGCGCATTCGTTAAGAGCTGATACAAAATTTTCGTTGAAAAGCGAAACTTGTAGATTGACATCATCGGTGTTTTCCATGCCTTGAAATTCACTCCATCTGTCTAATAGCTTTTCTTGAAATATTTCAGGGGAGTAGTGGTTATTCATGCGATATGTAATGTAACTAGATTTCTGTTTCTCTTTTGCAATATTGATTTGGCATTCTACCGAATGGTGATCAGAAAAGGACGGTAAGATCTCTGTGCTGAGTACTGACTCAATTTAAAACAGTTTTTTGACAGAATAAATCTTTGTTTATGAGAATGAAGTTTTTAAAATTCAAATCTCAAAACCACAATCCGGATCAGAAGATTTAGTGTTAGATGGATGACTTAAACGATTTTGAGTTAATTAAACTCAATAGATTGAGCGTTCTGATACATTTGATTAATTTTGAATTATATATTTAACTACTGATCCGGCAATTAACTACCTGTTTTGATTTGTCTATCAATTTGGGACCTTATTTTGTTTTTACTTCTTTCATTTATTATCTATTTGTGATATTGGCTACGAGTTGCTTCTTGAAGCTTATATTGAAGCTTATATATTTGAAGCTTATGTAGTTGATGTGTGTTATGTGAATAAGAACAGGGGTTATTGAAAATGATTCCATCATGAAACTCTTATCTAAACTCTATGTTTACTATTTTTACCACAATCAAACTCCTGTTTTTAAGAGTCATTTAGGTACTTATACCAGTGGTTCTTTACCTCTGGGTTGTGACCCAAAGCTGGGTCACGACCCGGGACGTCACTATTCTTCTAATGTGCTGCTTATATGGATAAGCACTGCCCCAACTATTTTTATTTATTTCTTGTAAACCAATAGTAATTTGTTTTCAAAAGAATTATCATTTTATGAATGAAAATTTTTTTAGCACTATTGTTACGGACGCTTGGGTCGAGGCAGTTTGTTGTGAAACCTCATCCCGCAACTCAGTCGATATTTCGTAAATTCTCAGCCTGAGCATCTAAAAATTCAGTAAAATAAATTCAACCATTAGCATAAAAATTCGTCACGTAATTTACTAACTTCTATCATTTTTAGTAACAAATGTGTATCAAAAATTCAGTCTCTAAGAAATCACTTTTCAATCGTAACGAAACCTTCCATGACGCCGTGTCGGCAACATCGCAACCCGCACAAGCGTTACTTGTTGGAAATCATTCTCAGTGCCTAGAGCTCGGTTTTTCTCTGGTGAGAATTAAAGTTTTGTGTGTGTTGATCTACGGGTAATTATATTTAGGCATTATATGTAAAATTGTCAATAATATTATCGTGTATGTATAGAGTAGAATTGACCAAATTTTCCCTTGTGCATTGTTGTATGCCCATTTAGAAAGTTTTTAGCAAACAGTTATCGCTTGGCTTACAGAGATTCTGAACCTAGTTCTTCCAAGAAGCAATTATTAGAAGTATCCGCAGAATTTAATTAGAAGCAACTGGTTGGACTAACCAGGAGAATTATTCTCTTCAGCATGAGTAGTAGCTACCTAGTTGCTGTCAGTATTTTCAGATAATGAAATTGTCAATTCACTATTTAATGTAAAGCCATTTTTAGGGAAATTTCCCCTTTTGTTTTAAAACATTTTTCTGTTGCCAATACTTCAACATAGTGTTATTGTTTATCAAGTTAGAATTTCCCTTTTTGTTTTAAAATATTCTGTAGGCCAATATTTCAATATGTGTTTATTTTTTTATCAAGTTAGGCTGGCATCAATTATCATTTTAGTCACAGATGTATCCTTCTGAATGCATCTAGTCCTGCATCAATTACCAATTATTGCCACAACTGTATTTTTAAATTAAATTAGGTAGATAATCAATTAGAAAAACACAAATAATTTTTAGTTCTGAAGATTAGATAGTTAGTAAATTTAATTAAATAGTCATTGTACATTGATTATTTCAGTTAGGAAAAACTGGGAACATGTGTTTTCAAGTTCATTTGCATTTAGCAGATGCTGTAGATTTTTACCATAATTGATTAATTAAGTAAGACCTTAGGCTCAGTTGTCACTGCTTATGCCACCTTAGCTTGTCCAGGCAAAGTTTGCTGATGTGTTCAAGCCTCTAATCAATTCAAGTGGAATAATCTATTGATCGCCATGGTCTCATTAGTGTTTTGCCACCTTTTGTGTGTTCCAGTTTTAATTAATTGTGTTCTCAATTTTTACATTCTTATTAAGTCAGATTTAAATAATTTTTGGAACTCCCTTGAATTGTTAGTCAATGTTTAAATTTCATATCTTGGGAAATGAAGCTATGATAGGGTAATTACACCAATAGAGATTGTATCTTCGGTAGTTACTCACTCCAAATAATCATTTTGCTGATCAACACTATCCCACTGTCTGATTGCGTGTAACAATGTGTAGTAACGGTAGCAAGAATTACTATCATAATCACTTTAGGACAACTCTTACTATTGATTTTTGGTTAGGTCAATTTGTGTATAAAAAATGTTAATAATTAGTCGTTACCTGATTTAGCTAAATTAGGGTGATTATGCTTACCTCTGAAAGTCCCCGAATATTCTAAATTCCCAACTCCTGGAAATTCTAATCCAGAAATCATCCAATCATCTGATTTGGGGGTTAAATTTAGTTTAACCAGCAATTGGTCGCCCTCAACTGTAGCTACCTGTTCCTTATACCTCATTTCAATGTCAGCTACCTCCAGTGGTTGTTGTTCATTATAGCCATAGGATGTCCTAATACTATTCTGATATGCATCCTCATGATCAATGCTTTCTGAATCCTTCTTAACTACCGATTCTGTGCACTTTGTGCATGGATTCCGCGTTCCCTCTACCCTTTTCCAAATGGTACCTTCCTCTCTCCTCTCGTAGGACACCTTTCACGTTCAAGCCAGGGAGACCAGGGATTTCTCATATAATAATAAATAATAACAATAATTAGACTGTACGTGCCCTCTCTGGCACAATTCCTAGCTTAATTCAAGTAATCTTTATGACAATTCTAGCCTTAGTTAGGATCAGCACAGTCAGCCCTCGACTGCGGCTTAGTGTAAACGTTCGAATTAAACACTGCCAATTTTTAAGGTACTCATTGTAAATAAGCACCAAACTCTAGATTAATCGGCGACCACAGCCTTCTGGATAAGTGGCATGTAGGGAGATTCACGATTGTCCATACGAGTACTTGTTGTTGCGACTGCCTCGCCCTTGTTCAGGCGCCAGAATTGGGCCGGGGCACCCGCATATAACCCTCTATTTGAGGCAATCCTGTAATTCAGCAGTAAAGCTCGCAGCCTGGCTTGCGTAGCGACTGTCTCTCCTTGTGTTGTCATGTCTGAACAATTAACCCAAGCCAATTTCCCGTACAGAAGATCCTGGGAAGCCGACACACAAACAATCACCTCCAACATTCAATCAACATCCCTCAAAACTCTATTCGCCACACGGCTATCAACCCAACTAAGCCACACGGCTATCAATCAACCACTCAAGCCACAAGGCACTAGCAGAAATAACTACCTCCTTCGAGATACTCATATAATCAAAACTGTTACCGCACCTGCGGAATATTACACTAACAAATCCACTCTCGCCGGGATCCACCCCGGATTCCCTCGAGCCGTGGCACCTGCTGAAGTGCGGCTACTCACTGGACCCGGACCTTCTTCCTCAAGAAGTGGATCTCCATACTGCTGCCGTAGCCACGGCACTCAGAGTCAACCAAAATAAAGACAAGGCGAGAGTATACAGTTTTTCATTGTCCTGCAGAGGTCAATAGTGCAAGTGAGATTAGGTGCCAGTAAGGCAACTCGAATTACCCACACATAACTCCTTCAGAGTCAGATTAAGTCATTAGCAATTAAGTGTGCTCTACCAGGAGCACTGGTGGCCCTTTAAATAATAAGAACATCCTCCTTGTTACTTGAGAAATTCCTCGCTATTCAACCTTTAAAAGTCAAATTCAATTATTTTCCCATTTGGGAGAAGTCCAAAGTTCATATTGGTGACCCCAGAGTGACACGAACACCCAACCTTCTGAAGAGATTTTGGGTGACTGTCAAAAAAAGTTAAGAACCACTGACTTATAGCTACTGTTATCGTTCAGCTTTTTAACCAATGTCTTAAATAATTTGATAATAACAATAAATGCAAAACATAAGAAAACGCACTGTGACTTTCACTTAAAGTGCCAATTTCAAAAGATTAACACTTTTGCAGCTCGCTTTCCTTTGAGAGATCTGGTTGTAATTTTGGTTTATCAAATGTACTTGGAATCATATATGTACAAATGAGTCCTGTAAATTTCATCGACTCTTATTATTACATAATTGTTAGTCATGAAATTGCAATTGATTAGTGTTAACATAAACGAATTATCATTGTGATATAACACAATCGGGATAAATATCTATTTCACAATTTTGTGCGAGCACTATTTGGGAAGGATATACCTATTAAAAATTTACCGTGTGGTAAAGCAGGTTACATGGAATTAATGCATGATTGTAACTAGGTTTTCATAGTTATGTAGATGCAAAATATAAATTTCAAATGTTCCAGCATCTACGTTTTTGGTTTTGAAAGTGAAATTATATATTTCAACTCGCTATACATTGAACAGCATGGGTTAGTATTGCAGAATCGCTGACCTCATGAGTCACTGGAAATGGAAGCTGTGTCCCCTGAGACGTTCCTATCAATGTTCCCAATATCCATTTACCGATGAATATTTGTGGGATTTTTTTTAAATTAAACTAGAGTAGAGAATAAACTTGTACTGTTAATCTTTGTTGTCGTACATTTCATGGGTCAAATTCGAAGGTAAATAAATTTTTGTACACCAGAAAATTTATTTGAAGACTCATGAGTTAGCTGCTTATAGGAATTTCGAGATAAGTGAATTGTTTTTTTAATAAGTTCTTATTCGAGGCATTGTAATACATTATCATTTTTAGCGAAGAAATTTGTGACTTTGAAAAATTTAAAATCTAAACCCATTCAGTATATCTTGTTGCCTCAACCGTACTAGAATAATGGAGGTAAGGTAAAATTTAAAAAAAGCATATATAATTTTGGGATTCATATCATTTGGACATTGGTCTTCAAATGCCGTTTAGCAAACGCTGAAACGCAATAACTTTTTCCCTTTAATCAAACCAATACCATTTTTATCAAACCAATACCATTTTTATCAAACCAATATCAATCAAACCATTTCACACACCTGGATCGAGTGAGGGGTTGCATATCACTCTATATATTTTATAAACGAGAAGAAACACCGGGCTCCCCTTGCCGGATTCCAAGCCCTCATACCTTTCATTCGAACGGCACTCAGATGCATCAAATTTTGAGTCCATTTGTCCATAAATTTTGCAAATTTATTAGGGGCATCGTATACCAATTTCAGAAGATTACCACTTTCGCAGCTCGCTTTACTTTGAGAGATCTGGTCGTAATTTTGGTTTATCAAATGTACTTGGAATCATATATGTTCAAATGCGTCCTGTAAATTTCATCGAATCCTATTATTACATAATTGTTAGTCATGAAATTGCAATTGATTAGTGTTAACATAAACGAAATAATGAAATGCCCGAAATACCAGCCCGAAAGCAAATTTTTTGAATTAATTTCATTTGCATGAAGCATTTTTCGATCAACGAGTAGAATATTCAACGCTTGATAATTCAATGCAGTCCTGCTCTCCGTGGCACAGTGGTTAAGGGATCAGCCTTGTATGTTGGAGACGAGGGTTCGTATCCCGGCGCTGGCGCGGAGATTTTCCCCGTTGGGTATAAGGGAAAGCTCAAGCACAATACCCCACTCAACCCAGGTGTCGGAAATGGGTACCGGCTTTACGGGGGAACCGTCATGGTGTCCTATATATAGTGTTAGTTATAAGACATTTGAAAAACCAATGCTTAAGATGATATGTATCAGGCTTGATTGGAAATAAAGCATCCCAAAGATGCCGATGTTTGTTTGTTTGTTCATATTGACAAGCTTTGCATTTCTGAGCTGAAACACGGCCTCTGTGCAACAGAACTGAAGTCCTTTTTCCTACAATTAGCTCTAGTACGACCATTCCAAAATAAGAAAACGAAAAGATAAATAATTTACCTCCTATAAAGTAGATACAAAAATCAACCTTGGTTTAACATGCCTTCACATAAAAATTTTTAGTTGGTAGATGCTCGTGGGTGACATCAAAGCCCGTCAATGTTTGTGCAAGAGATAGGGAGTGAAATATAAGAATGTGCTCCCATGGCCAAATTATTATAGTGTGATAATGCTTGTAAATACATATAGTGATAGCAAATTTAAAGTTAATAATTAATTTGAGTTGCTTTTGACTATGAGACAACAGAAAGAAAATAGGACAACTAAGAGAAAAAGAGACAACAGAAAGAAAAAGGGACAACAGAGAGAAAAAGGGTGAACAGAGAGGAAAAATGACAGCAAAACGAAAATGGAAGAACAAAAGTAAAAAAGGACATAAGAAAGCAAAAAAAAAACAATGGAATGAAAAAAAGAGAGCAAAAAGGAAAAGGAACACGAGAAAGAAGAAGAACTTCCCCACACATAACCTCGCCAGGTGGAGCACCTCCGCTTAGGCTTGGCCAGGCCCAGGCACACATTTGCTCATGCATGCATATATTGGCGGGACCGGCTACACATCAGCGCGGGCATGCATATTTTGGTGCTGCATGTCCGGACGCGGGGCGCCGGGGACGTCCATTGGAAAATATGATGCATATTGAGGGGCTAATTTTGTAGGGATCATTTTAAGTGACGCATTGGTGGCTGCGGCCGGCCTACCGTGGCCCGCGTGCTGAGTTATAGGCCTAGGGTGCGGGTGTTGGGGGTGTGTGGACGGGGGAAGGGAGATGAGAGGGAAGGAGAAGAGAAGAGGAAGTTTTAAGGGAAGAGAAGAGGAAGAAAGGGGAAAAGAAGGGGAGAGAGAAGAAGAGGAAGGGAAAGAGAAGGAGAAGAGAAGGGGAAAGAAGCCTGGGGGGAATAGTAAGAGAAGGAAAAAGAATGGGAAGAGAAGAGGAGAGATTGAAGAGAAGCAAAGGAAAAGGGGAGAAGTGGAAGAAAAGGGAATGAGGAAGGGAGGAAATACATAGGTTGAAAAAGACTTGTGAGAGGGCTTGGGGAGGAGATGATGGGGATTGGAAAGAAGAAGGAAAAGAGAGGGGGGGGGGGGGGGAGGGATGTGTAGGAAAATAGAAGAAAAAAAAGAAAGAGAAGGAGAAGAGCAGAAGAAGTAAAGAAGGACGTACCAGAAAGAAGCTATCATTTCAAAGGCAAAAGGGTGAAAAGGTGTGCTGAAAACAGCCCTATGGATGTCAACACTAAGAAATTATCGTTAGGAACTTTCATTTTAGAAGATCACTGCAGCGGGAATGCAGCGGAGCTTCAGGTTACTCTGTGTCTTGGAATAATTCATCTTATTGGGAATGCAAGCGCATGTCCTTGTGTTTGGAATGGGGCGATTCGTTGAGAATCGTACTCGTACAATAAAATAAGGATCAGTGTAAAAACGTCCATTGCCACTGCGACTCCATCAGCTGTAACGTACATTTTTGCATCAGTTTTTCTTTTTATTCTACGCCCTTATATTATACCGGAACCCAACTTATTCGGGCACAAATTTGCGTCTGCTGAAATGATGATTGATTTCAATTCAAAATGAGATAGCAGGAAGGGGAATAAACAAACAAACATCGGCATCTTTGGGATGCTTTATTTGCAATCAAGCCTGATACAAATGATCTTAAGCATTGGTTTTTCAAATGTCTTATAACTAACACTATATATAGGACACCATGACGGTTCCCCCGTAAAGCCGGTACCCATTTCCGACACCTGGGTCGAGTGGGGTATTGTGCTTGAGCTTTCCCTTATACCCAACGGGGAAAATCGCAGCGCCAGCGTCGGGATACGAACCCGCGACTCCAACATACAAGTCTGATCCCTTAACCGCTGTGCCACCGCGAGCACAATAAATAAAATAAAGAGAGTAATTAGAAAGGGAGAAAGAAAGAAAGAAAGAAAGAAAGTTAAGGAAAGGAAGATTGATGGAAAGAAAGATGAAAAGACAAAAAGGGAAAAAGGTAGAAAGAAAGGAAGGAAGAAAGCAAAGATATAAAGATAAAAAGAAAGAAAGGCCGAACAACACCATATTTTCAATATAGATGGCACAAAACACATAATTGGTCTTTAAATTTTCTTAACATAAAGATATTCAGTCGAGAAAGGAGCGTTAATATCTTCTGCGTAAGTCGAGCTTTGCGTAAGGTGACTTGATTGATCGCACTTGTGAATTCTTCCATAGAGAAAATTGTCGTTAATAATGCGTTCAACTGAGCATATGGGATGAGAAACAAGCGGCACACGTACATACACACACACGTACACGAGGCACACGTTCGCACACCCGTACATGCGCACGTACATACACATAAACACACATCCGTACATAAACGTACACACACACGTACACATACGTACACACTCACGTGCACACACACAGACACGTACACACTACACACGCACGTACACACCCCACACGCACGTGCACACTACACACGCACGTACACACTTACGCACACGTACACACACGTACACACAAACGTACATACACGCACGCGTACACACGCACGTACCGTAACTTTTGTCGCGATTTTATGGCTGTTTTTCGGCGCTGCTTGGCGGCGGAGATTCAATTTCGCGGTCGAATTTCATTACCATAACGGAGCCTCAGGCGACTCTATCAGCTGCAGGCGACTCTATCAGCTGCAGGCGACTCTATCAGCTGCAGGCGACTCTATCAGCTGCAAGCGACTCTATCAGCTGCAGGCGACTCTATCAGCTGCAAGCGACTCTATCAGCTACAGGAGACTCTATCAGCTGCAGGCGACTCTATCAGCTGCAGTCGACTCTATCAGCTGCAGGCGACTCTATCAGCTGCAAGCGACTCTATCAGCTGCAGGCGACTCTATCAGCTGCAAGCGACTCTATCAGCTACAGGAGACTCTATCAGCTGCAGGCGACTCTATCAGCTGCAGTCGACTCTATCAGCTGCAGGCGACTCTATCAGCTACAGGCGACTCTATCAGCTGCAGGCGACTCTATCAGCTGTCGGCGGCTCTAACAAAAAAGTGAAATTCCGATCTATTTGTCATTTCCTTATACTGGACCATAGTAAAAAAAAGTTTAGGTTCATTAGAACTGTTGTACTTCTACTTTCCGAATCCTTAATTTCATACTGTCTGTCTAATAAATATATTGTACATTCTTTTTTTAATGTCAAGGCCAAGCAGCTTCTGTCTACCCAGCCTTCTCTGGTCTACATGCATTGTTGTGCAGGTTGTGCATCGGTTGATCTATATATTGTTGGGAAGGTTGTGCATCGGTTGATATATATATATATATATATATATAGTTGTGCAGGTTGTGCATCGGTTGATCTATATATATATACTTGTGCTGGTTGTGCATCGGTTGATCTATATATATAGTTGTGCAGGTTGTGCATCGGTTGATCTATATATATATATACTTGTGCTGGTTGTGCATCGGTTGATCTATATATATAGTTGTGCAGGTTGTGCATCGGAGTATGCTGACGTAACCACACAGGTTAGAGTAGCGGAACGCGAGGTGTCCAGTGTAACTGTCCACCTGATAAACAAGTCTAGGAAAAAGTTGAGTACGTGATACGTTACCCGATTCTGGTCCGTTTGCAGTGCTTTGGGCCACTTCAAATGTCTTAAACCTTACAATTTTATAATCATTGTTTATTTTGTTTATAACAGACTGTTTCAACGTCCACCAGCGTGTTTCCACTGAAGTGGTGGGGGAATACGCTGAGTTTTGTAATATGCTGCTGACTTTATACATATTGCGAAACGTTCTTGCAGAGCAAGCAACGCCCTTGACAAGTTGACCGTGACGAGTTAAACGGAAGTTTAATATTCAACATGAATTTAAAGTCAATTGCAGTGTGGCATATTGTAAATAGCAAACATGGACTGGACCGTGCCTTCATTTAGCTTTGATTAAGTATTTATGAAAATTGAGTTTGTGACTACTGGTCGGTCAGCAGCATTATAATGTATACTGTGTTACGCATCATAATGTTTATAATGTTTATGTTTATATTATGGTCACCCCAATTTGTGCCGCCTGAATTTATGGCCGCCCCAGTGTACGGTCACCCCAGTTTATGGTCGCCCTGGTTTAAGGTAACCCTGGCCATACACGGAAGCCACATGCCAAAACAACATCTTCCCAAACACACACCCACAAACCCCACACAGTCCTCACCCCCGCCCCCCCCCTCACACCCCCACACCCCACACATCCACAAACCCCACAGACACCACACACCCCCCCCTCACACACATATACCCCACACATATAAACATACACCCCACACATTTCACACACACCCCACTCCCCTTCTCCCCACACACCCCACACGCCTCACAAACACTCGTGCTCTCACAGATCCTCACGGCCGTGAGGCGGGCACGCGCTGCGGCGACACTCGACTAGAAACCGGTTTGTGGCGTTTGTTTCGAGAGAAACCGAAAGCCTCGAAGCTCTGTGGCTTTGGGTGGCTCAGAAACCCGTGTTGTGTACCTGGGGGGCTTAGAAACCGGAAACCTGCGGGGTTGTGGGGATGTGATCTCTGTGACCTCACCTTACGTGACCTCACCTCACGTGACCTCACCTCACGTGACCTCACCTCACGTGACCTCCTCTCACGTGACCTCACCTCACGTGACCTCACCTCACGTGACCTCACCTCACGTGACCTCACCTCGCGTGACCTCCCCTCACGTGACCTCACCTCACGTGACCTCACCTCACGTGACCTCACCTCACGTGACCTCACCTGTTATGATAGGTCTCGGTAACCTACCGTTGTGACTTCGTTGTCGTGATTGCTTCTTGAATATCTCAACGTGAGTTCGTATCGTATGTTAGACTTTACATGTTATTCGACATATCATATTCTTTTAGAGATTATTTCGCTGCCACTAGTCCAATATTTGGACAAAACATATTTTACGTACCTGAATAAATCGGTAACGGTCATCTTGATTAATTATCTTCGCTAAGCGTGTAGCCAAAGCCGCAATTTCAAGACTATTATTAATGTGTATTTCATCATCATCTCATCTTCCTAAGTCAAAAAGGGGGTTAAAGACACGAAAGATTACACAAGTCGACTATTAAATAACGCAGGCATCTAAACATCACAAAGCTGTTGAGAGAGAAGCTGGCTAGACACATAGCAAACATGTACACTCATCTTAGGAACCCAGATATAGGCGTTGCCTAGGTGAGTGCGAGGAGGTTGGTTACCTTAACTTGAATGATGGAGGCTCGATAGATCTTCACTCGTGGGCACTTATATAAGTTACTGTGCAATGTAGCAGGTACATCGCCAAAGGCAGCGAACAGCGAGAAAAGCAGCGCCAGTTAGTATTGTATGATCTCGCACAATTAACCGAACTCTATGAGTTACCCTCTCAACTGCCTGCCCGACCACGCGTCCTTGAAAAAGTCTCCAGGCCAGAGGGCGCGTCGTTATGTTGAACGAACAAACACGTCACGACAGTTAATTATTAAGAATCTGGATCCCACATACCAATTTACACAAATGAATAATAACATTCTAGATGGTTAACGGTTACAAAGACATTGGAATATATTCGCGGAAGATAACTGTATACATTATTTCCAACATCCCGTCCTTGATTTCATCTTACATTCCCTCCCTCATACCGTCCTACATTCCGTCCCTCATACCGTCCTACATTCCGTCCCTCATCCCGTCCTACATTCCGTCCCTCATACCGTCCTACATTCCGTCCCTCATCCCGTCCTTCATTCCATCCCTCATCCCGTCCTACATTCCGTCCCTCATCCCGTCCTTCATTCCGTCCCTCATCCCGTCCTTCATTCCGTCCCTCATTCCGTCCTTCATTCCGTCCCTCATCCCGTCCTTCATTCCGTCCCTCATCCCGTTCCATGATCTGTGCCACATTCCGTCCCGCAACTATCACAGTTCCCGAGTCGTAATTCAATCCACGACCGTTCCTCGTAACAATAAAATCCTGGACCAACTACCGCCGCCCTCCCTGCCCCTCCCCCTTCCCTCTCCGGCCCCCTCTAAGGGTAGCCCCCCCCTCCCCCCACTCCCCCAGGCATATCTACCACTCCCTATTGAATGTGAGTAGCTGTCTACACCAGACATGTTATCCTCGGTTTCGATTTCTTATGTTCAACTTGCTGGAGTTTTCTTCGAAAGAATTTCATTTTTACCTTGTTAACTGTTTCTAAAATTGAGATATCAAAATCATATTTTTAAATCGAGAAATGGTTTTAAAGTTTTCGATTATAAGCATTTATCGTCATATTTGATTTCAAGTTCGAGAAATGGGATTTCTTTGAAGTAGAATTTTTTTTCAAAGATGCCCCCTGAAATTTGTTCTTATTCAAATCTTAGAGCATTTTCAGTCCATTTGTATGGTGAATCGATAAAAACATCGATAATAATATCGATATCAGCATCGATAACAGCATCAATAACAACACCGATAACAACACCGATAACAACATCGAAAACCAAACCGACAACAACATCGATAACAACACCGATAACAACACCGATTACAACACAGATAATAACATCGACAACAACATCGATAACAACATCGACAACAACCTCGACAACAACATCGATAACAACATCGATAACAACATCAATAAAAACACCTATAACAACATCGATAACAACATCGACAACAACATCGACAAGAGCATCGATAACAACATCGATAACAATATCGATAACAACATCGATAACAACACCGATAACAACATCGATAACAACATCGACAACAACATCGACAACAACATCGACAACAACCTCGACAACAACATCGATAACAACATCGATAACAACATCAATAAAAACACCTATAACAACATCGATAACAACATCGACAACAACATCGACAACAACTTCGACAACAACATCGATAACAACATCGACAACAACAGCGACAACAACATCGATAACAACATCGATAACAACATCGGTAACAACATCGACAACAACATCGATAACAACACCGATAACAACATCGATAACAACATCGACAACAACATCGATAACACCATCAATAACAACATCGACAACAACATCGATAACAACACCGATAACAACATCGATAAAAACATCGACAACAACATCGACAACAACTTCGACAACAACATCGATAACAACATCGACAACAACAGCGACAACAACATCGATAACAACATCCATAACAACATCGATAACAACATCGGTAACAACATCGACAACAACATCGATTACAACATCAATAACAACATCGACAACAACATCGATAACAACACCGATAACAACATCGATAACAACATCGACAACAACATCGATAACACCATCAATAACAACATCGACAACAACATCGATAACAACACCGATAACAACATCGATAAAAACATCGACAACAACATCGACAACAACATCGACAACAACATCGATAACAACATCTACCAATAAAACCTTGATAAGAACCACTGCAGATGACGCTCAAGTTGAGGTGGACACACCCACGTGTGTCACACAGTCGTCACATGACACGTGGAAATGTGCCATCGACTGTCAATAAAAATGGCACGAGTAAATTGGTACAAAATTCATCTTATTTCTGTTCAGTTCACATCAGAGTGCTTCAGAGAAGTGTGTGGACGTATGTATATTCGTGCATATATATCGGTAAACAACGGTTACATGTGTATTTGTTTACGCACATATCTACATTGCCTATTTTTGTGGCGTATATACATGTCTAACTTCATGCACTGTGAATATCAAGCAATATACTGCACATGCAAACACTCTGCAACAACCCAGAGTGCTCAGAAGGATCTGCACGTTTTTATTGTTAACAATTATTACTGCAAACCGAAATAAATCTTATATTAAAATTTAACCCTTTTATTAATAAGCTTTCTCCCCAACGAGACTAGGTAAGCTGAAAAAATAAAGTTACTGTAATATGCAAGTGGTTCAATTAAAAAACGTTTCAAAAATATTTTTTTAGATATGCAAACCTCTTCTATTAAAAAATTCGTTCATAAAATAAAAATACTGATGTTTGTAAACCATTTTTTACAAATACACAACACCCCCGGTGGGTTGTGGGGCTGCGGCCGGTGATGAAGACAAAACTTAATTTCTTCCCAGGAGTCGCTCTCTCGAGGGGGTTCATATGAACTTATTTATTTAGTTAGAAAGTCCATCTTTATTTCAGAGTGGCCACAAAATGCTGGGCTTTCCATGCCGTTCGAAAAGTAGGCTTTAGGATCTTTATTTGTACTCATAGTATTCTTTTTTTGTGTTTGTACATACAGTATTCTTTATATTTTTTTACATGCGTGCATGTAGTATTTTATTATTTTTTGTACATAATTCATTCTCTCTTTATTTGTTCTTATAGTATTCTTTTTTTATTTTTTCTTATAGTATTCTTTTTTTGTATTTGTGTGCGTAGTATTTTGTTACTATTCGTATATTTTATTCTCATTTGTATTTGTAGTATTTTTTATTATTTGCACATGCAGTATTTATTTTTATTTGTGCATGTACAGAGGTTTTGTGTGGCTAGAACGACAGTCGTCGCATAGTGATATCAAAAGATCATGGCATGGTTGAATCAAAATCTTTTTGTCTACTGTAGGTACAACAAAACATTTGTGACGGATATCCTGTGTGTAAACAAATTGATACGTGTAAAACAAGGACCTTTGTGTGTAGATAGAACCAATATAAAATGGGCAAGTTTATTTCACTACTTAAGAAAACAATTCTGGCACCCAAGTGGCGATATGAATAATCCTTGTATTTAACAGAACAATTTTGATATTTACAGTACATATCTCACTGCCGTTACGACCAGCCCCGAGTGGTGCATCACCTGGTGCATCACCATGGTGCAGGTGATGCACCATGGTATCATGGTGCATCACCTAATGCCATCTCCACACGCACTCATGAAAAATACTTCACATTTTTCTTAACTAAAATCAAATTTTGATGTACTTATTTAACAGGGATTAATTTTTATCTGTTTAAGTTGAAGCCAAGAAAAATGTGCTGATCGAAGATGGAGCGGAAAGAGATTCTGGTGTTACGTAGGATGTGTGGCGTATGTGGTGTGTGATGTGTGGTGTATGGTGTGTGATGCGCGGCGTGTGGTGTTTGGAGTGTGGCGTGTGGTGAGTGTGATGTATGGTATGTGTGTATGGACTATATGGTGTTTGGGGTGTGGTGTATGGTATGGTGCGTGGGGTGTGACGTATGATGTGAATGGTGTGTGGTGTATGGTGTATGAGCTATGTGTGTAGTGTGTATGAAAGGGTGCAATACAAATAAAAGCGGTAAACAGAAAACATCAGTAACTCTAGAAGGAACAACTCAACGCTAAAACTGCCAACCCTGCAATTTAAAATCACAACTCAAATTGCAGCTCGCGATGGCGCTGTTACTCGAGTCTTGGAGCTGCTACTTGAAACCTTCGAGGAAGTTTGTCTCTCGCAGAGAAGAACTCAAGTCAAGTTTTCAAGTAGCAAATTATAATTTTTTTTTTTCATATTGAAATGAGTTTTTCGTTCTTGTTGAAATGAGTTTTTTATGTTGCTGCTGGAATGAGCTTTTGTTCTTGTTGAAATAAGTTTACGTTTAAGTTGAAATTAAATACGTTTCTGTACAATGGAATATCTCTAAATTTGAGGCATGCGTGTCGAACTGAGGAATGTGATCTCGAATATTTTGTTCATTGTATGTGGGTTGTGAAATTGTGTGTGATGTGTTTCACTGTGCTGTTGAGTTTTGTGTGTATGATGTGTCATAGAATTATGTGTGTGTCTATTCAAATTTCTCATTAAAATCCTGATTTAAAAAAAGTGACACTGAACACCTCGTGAAGCCAAAGCCTATGGGGGGGGGGGGGGGTGAGGGAGCAGGGTAGGGGGTACATGGGGGGAGTGGAGGGGGATGAGGGGGGAGGTCAAAAAGCGCCAAAACTCTACGGGTCGCGGCCCCCAAATTCCATTTACGGAGCTGAGAAGCAATCCTCGAGGTAGGATTCAATTGCTCCAACTCAGCGCCGCTTGTTTGTTGTGCTCCTCTCGCCAAATGTTCGCATTGTCTCTACGTCATTGTCTTCATTAATGTTAGTGAACATATTTATTATTAATGCGGATATTTATTATTAAAGTTGTTTTACGTATAATGTGTATTCACATGAGGGTTATTGTCTTGTTGCTCTGCTCGTTTCGCCAAATGTTAGCATTGTCTCTACGTCATTGTCTTCATTATTGTTATTATTGCTCATATTTATTGTTGATGATTTTTTAAAATATAGTGTTCGCATGAGGGTTGTTGTTTTGTTTGTTGTGCTCGTCTCGCCAAATGTTCACAGCGCCGCAACGTCATTATCTTCATTTACATTATTGTGAATAAGATATTTTTAAGTCTTTTTTGTGTATACTGTTTTATTATTATTATTATTTTTATTATTATTATTATTACTAGTTACCGGTACAACCCGAGTATCTAGTTGTCCGACTTGCCTAAAAAAAAATAAAATGAAAACAAAAAAATAAAAAATAAAAAAAGAAAAAAAAAAAAATAAAAAAAAAAATAAAAAAAAATGAAAAAAAAAATAAATAAATAGTTTTCTGCAAATATAGACACCAGTGGCTTCAATTTAATACCTCACTTGACCATATACACTCAGCCAATTTTCTAAACGGACTCGGACAAATTTCGAGTTACTGAATTAAGTATATAGATTATTATTATTATTATTATTATTATTATTATTATTATTATTATTATTATCATTATCATTGTGGATACTTATTATTAATGTTTTTTGTGCATACTGTTCACAGGAGGTTTATTGTTTTTTGTTGTATGCATCAGAAATTTTTACACTCGCTCTACATCACCAACTTCTTTTCTATTATTACGGACATTTATTATTAATTTTTTTGTTTATACTGTTTACATTATTTTTTTTTGGTGTAATCACTGTCGTCGCCGGGAGAGAAAATGTTGCCATTTTTTGGGTTATAATTTTTTGAGTTTTGCTATTATTTTAGCAGCGGTTGTTATTGTTGCTGTTATTTTGGTGCGTACTGTTAACATGAGAAGTATTTGTTATGTAACCACCGACATTATTGGGAGAGGAAATGCTGACATTTTGTGACCATCGGTATCTTCATTCCTCTTATCCTTATAACGATCATCATTATTACGGTCCTCTAATTGCAATAATAATATTATAAGGTTTATGTAGTGCCTGCTATATGCACAAAATTGTTTGTTTTTTGTTTTGACCACCAACGTCCCAGGGCTGGGCGAATGTTTAAATGTCGAGGTCTATACTTACTATTAATATTATTATACTATTACATTGGATGGGCGAATGTTGAAATGTCAATGTCGTCCATTACTATTATACATACTATTACTATTCAATTACAGCTATTACATGATTATATTACTGATGCACTTAATGCTGGCTGAACAGCGTGTATACTTATCATATCCTATTCATTTTCCATCCTTATGTTCATCTGATTACTATAGACATGTATTGATCAATGTTGTAACCATTGTAAATATTCAATTAAAAAGGTGAATCATTAATGAATTCTTGTTGATATTTGATTTATATTGTTGTTGAGTTGTTATTTACTTAATGATAAATTATAATTTATCATTATTTCATTTATTTGCTACATGATATCCTTTATATCCTATATATGTTTTATATTCCTAATGTACTGTAAATCCTTTAGGTACTTTATATCGAGAGTTCAAAGTCTAGTCACCCCCAGAAACAGTTAATGAATCTGGTACGGGAAGCTACTGCTTCCACAAGGTTTTTCAAATGAAATAAATGTACGAGGAGTTCGCGAGACTCGAACTCAGGACTAGAAACTACCGCGCCAGCATGCTATCGACCGCGCTACCGATCACCCTAAAACGATGATCGCCTGCTTTCACTGCGCCAAGCATTGCTTTCGTTGTGCTTTGATCATCTTTTTAGGGTGATCGATAGCGCGCTAGCGCGGTAATTTCTAGTCCTGAGTTCGAGTCTCGCGAACTCCTCGTACATTTACTTTATATCGCTTACATCACTTACATCCCTCACATCCCTCACATCCCTTACACCCCTCACGTCCCTTACACCCCTCACATCCCTTACACCCCTCACATCCCTTACACCCCTCACGTCCCTTACACCCCTCACATCCCTTACACCCCTCACATCCCTTACACCCCTCACATCCCTTACACCCCTCACATCCCTTACACCCCTCACATCCCTTACACCCCTCACATCCCTTACACCCCCTCACATCCCTTACACCCCTTACACCCCTCACATCCCTTACACCCCTCACATCCCTCACACCCCTCACATCCCTTACACCCCTCACAACCCTCACATCCCTCACATCCCTTACACCCCTCTCGTCCCTTACACCCCTCACACCCCTCAAATCCCTCACATCCCTTACACCCCTCACATCCCTCACATCCCTTACATCCCTCACATCCCTCACATCCCTCACATCCCTCACATCCCTCACATCCCTCACATCCCTTACACCCCTCAAATCCCTTACATCCCTCACATCCCTTACACCCCTTACACCCCTTACACCCCTCACATCCCTCACATCCCTTACACCCCTCACATCCCTTACATCCCTCACATCCCATACATCCCTTGCATCCCTTACACCCCTCACATCCCTTACATCCCTCACATCCTTTACACACCTCACATCCCTTACACCCCTCACATCTCTTACATCTCTCACATCCCATACATCCCTTACATCCCTTACATCCCTCACATCCCATACATCCCTTACAACCCTTACACCCCTCGCATCCCTCACATCCCTTACACCCCCTCACATCCCTCACATCCCTCACATCCATTGCACCCCTCACACCCCTCACATCCCTCACATCCCTTACACCCCTCACATCCCTCACATCCCTCACATCCCTTACATCCCTCACATCCCTCACATCCCTTACATCCCTCACATCCCATACATCCCTTACATCCCTTACACCCCTCACATCCCTCACATCCCTTACACACCTCACATCCCAACTCCCCTCACATCTCACATCCCTTACACCCCTTACACCCCTCACATCCCTTACACCCCTCACATCCCTTACACCCCTCACATCCCTTACATCCCTCACATCCCATACATCCCTTACACCCCTCACATCCCTCACATCCCTCACATCCCTTACACCCCTCACATCCCTCACATCCCTTACACCCCTCACATCCCTTACATCCCTCACATCCCATACATCCCTTACATCACTTACACCCCTCACATCCCTTACATCCCTCACATCCCTTACACACCTCACATCCCAACTCCCCTCACATCCCTTACACCCCTCACATCCCAACATCCTTTATCAAGTGTCCGCCTGTAAGAACGTCGGACACGATCAGGAACTGCCAGACAAACCTGCCGCATGTTCACAACATTGCCACATTGTCCAAATGTCACACTTCAATCTAGTCATGGTGTCGATAACCATTGGAGTGTCTTCATTACCACATTTTTTACCACATTGATTACCACATTTTTTTACCACACTAATTACCATAATATTTACCAAATTAATTACTACATTAACTACCACATTAGTTACCACATTATTTACCATATTAATTGGTACATTAATTACCCCAACAATTACCACATTAACTACCACATTAATAACCACATTAAAATTACCACATTAACTAACACATTAATAACCACATCAATTACCACATTAATTACCGCATTAATTATTACATTCATTGTTATTTTGAATAACAAAGTGCAGCAAAACAAACAAGTATGTGAAAGCAAAAAAATTCAGCTAAGTCTCCAATTTTTCCACGATATTTAAACGGAAAAACAAAATATAACCTCAATGCGAATAAGAACATATTTAAAGTAAATGCTATCAGTTTATAACAGGGAAATATTTTTTTTCTATATCGATTGGGTTTCCTTATCAGTGCAGAATTGGGAGTAAGATTGCAAAATTCAATTTTAAGTTTATAAAATGCGAAAAGCCTTCAACTTCTGCTACTCGAATTCCCCCTCGTGTCCGTGTGGGGTCCAGACCCCTATATGGGGTACATTTATGACCCCTCCTTCTCGCATGGAGTTCAGACCCCTAAATAGAGGTTCATTTGGGACCCTTCTCCTTCTATGGGGTTCAGACTCCCATTTGGGGGTTCATTTATGACCTCTTTTCCTTTTCAGTTGTCCAGACCCCAATATAGGGGTTCATTTATGACCCCTCCTTCCCGCGTGGAGACCGGACCCCAGACATGGCGTGTATATGGCTCCCCTCCCCCGGGGGTAGGGGTGTAGGGGGGACTGGGGGACAGCGCGCTGTGCCTTTTAAAAGATTGAGGCGTAAGCCAGGCAGGCTGTGTTGAGGCATGGCGTGTTTTGGTGGGCCCTCAAATGGCCTCCTAAACTGGCTCCTTCAAATGGCCCCTCAAATGGCCCCCTCAAATGGCCCCCTCAAATGGCCCCTCAAATGGCCCCCTCAAATGGCCTCCTCAAATGGCCCCCTCAAATTGCCCCTCAAATGGCCCCCTCAAATGGCCCCCTCAAATGGCCCCCTCAAATGGCCCCCTCAAATGGCCCCCTCAAATGGCCTCTTCAAATGGCTCCCTCAAATGGCCCCCTCAAATGCCTCCTCAAGTGGCCCCCTCAAATGCCTCCTCAAGTGGCCCCCTCAAATGCCTCCTCAAATGGCCCCCTCAAATGGCCCCCTCAAATGGCCCCCTCAAATGGCCCCCTCAAGTGGCCCCCTCAAATGCCTCCTCAAGTGGCCCCCTCAAATGCCTCCTCAAATGGCCCCCTCAAATGGCCCCCTCAAATGGCCCCTCAAATGGCCCCCTCAAATGGCCCCCTCAAATGGCTCCCTCAAATGGCCCCCTCAAATGGCCCCCTCAAATGGCCCCCTCAAATGGCCCCCTCAAATGGCCCCCTCAAATGGCCCCGTCAAATGGCCTGCACCAGCGGTGTTGCAGGAAGCCATCACAGACGAGCAACAAGCCACCTTTATGTTAAGATCATTGATGAAAATAATTAAAGATGCTCTAGATTTTAGGCTTTTTTGTTCTGGCATTATGATTAATTTACCGCAGCGTTATAAATCTCATCCCTACTCTGTTAAATGAATGCTATTATAGGGGGTGATTGTGGTGACTATTGTGGTAAATGTGGTGACTGTGGTGGTAAATGTGGTGACTACGGGGGCAAATGTGGTGACTGTGGTGGTAAATTTGGTGACTACGGGGGCAAATGTGGTGACTGTGGTGGTAAATGTGGTGACTACGGGGGCAAATGTGGTGACTGTGGTGGTAAATGTGGTGACTACGGGGGCATAAGTGGTGACTGTGGTGGTAAATGTGGTGACTACGGGGGCATATGTGGTGACTGTGGTGGTAAATGTGGTTACTACGGAGGCAAATGTGGTGACTGTGGTGGTAAATGTGGTGATTACGGGTGCAAATGTGGTGACTGTGGTGGTAAATGTGGTGACTACGGGGTAAATGTGGTGACTACGGGGTAAATGTGGTGACTACGATGGTAAATGTCGTGACTACGGTGGTAAATGTGGTGACTACGGGGGCAATTGTGGTGACTACGGTGGTAAATGTGGTGACTACGGTGGTAAATGTGGTGACTGTAGTGGTAAATGTGGTGACTACGGGTGCAACTGTGGTGACTGTGGTGGTAAATGTGGTGACTACGGGGTAAATGTGGTGACTACGGGGTAAATGTGGTGACTACGGTGGTAAATGTGGTGACTACGGTGGTAAATGTGGTGACTACGGTGGTAAATGTGGTGACTACGGGGTAAATGTGGTGACTACGGTGGTAAATGTGGCGACTACGGTGGTAAACGTGGTGACTACGGTGGTAAATGTGGTGACTACGGTGGCAAATGTGGTGACTACAGTGGTAAATGTGGTGACTACGGAGGCAAATGTTATGACTACGGGGGCAAATGTGGTGACTACGGTGGTAAATGTGGTGACTACAGTGGTAAATGTGGTGACTACGGTGGTAAATGCGGTGACTGTGGTTGTAAATGTGGTGTCTACGGTGGTAAATGTGGTGACTACGGTGGTAAATGTGGTGACTACGGTGGTAAATGTGGTGACTACGGGGGCAAATGTGGTGACTACCGTGGTAAATGTGGTGACTACGGGGGCAAATGTGGTGACTACCGTGGTAAATGTGGTGACTACGGTGGTAAATGTGGTGACTGTGGTGGTAAATGTGGAGACTACGGAGGCAAATGTTATGACTACAGGGGCAAATGTGGTGACTACGGTGGTAAATGTGGTGACTACAGTGGTAAATGTGGTGACTACGGTGGTAAATGTGGTGACTGTGGTTGTAAATGTGGTGTCTACGGTGGTAAATGTGGTGACTACGGTGGTAAATGTGGTGACTACGGTGGTAAATGTGGTGACTACGGTGGTAAATGTGGTGACTACGGGGGCAAATGTGGTAACTACCGTGGTACATGTGGTGACTACGGTGGTAAATGTGGTGACTGTGGGGGTAAATGTGGTGACTGTGGTGGTAAATGTGGTGACTGTGGTGGTAAATGTGGTGACTACGGTGGTAAATGTGGTGACTGTGGTGGTAAATGTGGTGTCTACGGTGGTAAATGTGGTGACTACTGTGGTAAATGTGGTGACTACGGTGGTAAATGTTGTGACTACGGGGGCAAATGTGGTGACTACGGTGGTAAATGTGGTGACTGTGGTGGTAAATGTGGTGACTACGGTGGTAAATGTGGTGACTGTGGTGGTAAATGTGGTGACTACTGTGGTAAATGTGGTGACTACGGTGGTAAATGTTGTGACTACGGGGGCAAATGTGGTGACTACGGTGGTAAATGTGGTGACTGTGGTGGTAAATGTGGTGACTGTGGTGGTAAATGTGGTGACACAGCAGAAAAAGGTCTCACCGCCCAATCTATCCCTGAAATTACAAAAGCCGAGCGTATCACTTCGCGTGTAAATTCAATCTACGAGGGCTGCATAATCGCAATATCAACGCCGCACTTCTCATGCATAAAATCTTGGCAGGCCTAGTAACCGCTTTGTCGTAGGCCTATGGAAGAGTCCATGCTTAACACAGCCCTCCCACCTCGATCTTCCCCTTCTCCCCCCTTAAATCGTCCATCTCTTCCCCCTCAATCTCCTCCCCGCCCTCCTAAACTCAGCTGAGACACTTTTCTCATTCTTATCCCCTCTCTTTGCTTGCCGTCCCCTCTTTATTGCTTCTATGCAAACTTTGTTTTTATTCTTCTATTTTTGTTCTGAAGAATATAATCTTGTTTCATATCTTCTGGTCTCTTCAAATTCTCCCATCCATCAAATTCTCACAGCATTTCTAACTCATCATTCTATTCTCTCCCTTCACGCATCCCCACATCCTCCCTCCCCTCACCTTAGCCCCTCCTTAACACCCTCTATCCCCTCAACATAGCTTTCCCACTTACACCTTCTCCCTCAACATAGCCCCACCCGACACCTTTTTCCTCTCAACATTTCCCCCTCCGTCACACCCTCTTTCCCCTCAACGTAGCCTTTCCACTTATACCTTCTTTCCCCTTAACATAGCCCCTCCCTTACTCCATTTTTCCCCTCAACATAGCCTCTGCACTACACCCCCTTCCCCTCAACATAGCCCCTCCCTTACACCCTCCCTCCCTCAACATAGCCCCTCCCTTACACCCTCCCTCCCCTCCTCATAAACATGCACGGGAATCTCGCATAAATCCAAGATGAGGGATTTACAGAGAGGATTTTCACGAGAACATTGCTGCTGCTGTTGCTTCAAGTCCGCGCCTTCATTGCCTACAAAAGATGAAGTCATTCCAAGAAATTTGTTGCTTTTCTTCCTCGATGGAGCACGTTTTAGGGGAAGTTTTTTCTCTGGAGTGAATTTCAGTCTCCAAATGTGTGGTGTGTTTAATAGAATGAGCTTGGTCTTTGATGTTATTGTTCCTATGGCATCTGTTTAGTGACTGTTGGAATAATTGTTAATATGATATAGTTGCCAAATAGGAATAGTAGCTAACAGAAAGTTGCTAAATAGGAATAGCTGCATATAAGAAAAACACTTCCTTTTTGTGCAGTGTTTAGCATGTTAAATTATAATTTGAAGCCCTTTTCCTGTTTATGCTTACTTCTCTTTGGTCTCGATGCAATGCTTGCTCGAGGTTCAGTCTTATATTGAGTTGAAAAAGTTCATTCAAGGGTGATATAATTTTCAAATTAAGCTGCAGCAAGATTCTAATGTTTTTTCTTCCAAATTGTAGGCTATTTTTACGATAGCGCCATATTTTCCAATAAATATTAGCCTCTTAGGGCAAAATTCGTCGTTTTGTGCATAAAAAGTTTCCTCTTGTTTGAGTTTTGCTAGAGTGATATCTCTTAATAATACATTCACAGTAGAATAATTCAGCTTACAAGCTCTTTAAATAGATCCGGACTAAGATGAAATTGGTTAAATCCATAATCAAATTTACTTACTCACTGCAAAATAATGAAATTTTTAAGCTGGTTCAATACATCTAAACTTAGTTAAGTTAAATCCATCAATTATTTGTGAACAAAAAATATGTTACATTTCTCCTAAGTTTGAATGCGCATCTGTTCTCTAAAAAAAATGCATATTATTAGGTCCCTCCTTTGAACATGTAATGCACCTCAAAAAAATTCAAATTAAGATTGTACCTTGTTTTAAAGTTTTTAAGACTTTATTCACAAGATTTGATGGCAGTCAGAACTTCGGAAGCCAAATAATCACTTCAGAATGTCTATACATATGTCTATATAACGTCTTCACTTCATTATGACTATTTATTTTAGAACTGATGTGGTCGCACATTCCATATTTGCTCTGAAAGTGTTTACCTTCACTCCACCGGTGGCGTCGCCCAGCTCATATTGGCGTGAAAATGTTCGCCTTTACAAAGCTGGTGCGGTCGTGGAGATGTTTCGTGTTATACGGTGAAGTGATCATAATAAACACTCAGAATTTGTGAATTTTTTGGACAGAAGAAATATTTTTTTAAAATTTCCACCGTGCGAGAGTAATTTGAAAAAGTCTTATTCACGGTTTTGCGTCGGCGATTTCTGAAAATAATATCTTCGGACGCTACTCAGGTAACGTTGTACCTAGCCCTTCCTTGACCTGCATTTGGTTATTTAATGCATCAAATTCATAACTTAGCCTATATGCTTTTCAAAATTTTATTTTTGCCCGCATAAAAAAATTATATTTGCTTCAAAAATTATTAATTGCTTGCATCAAAATGCTTAATTACTTCTCAAAACTTAGTTAGCCTATTAAATTTCTAAACTACTTTCTTATTTACCCATCTATGTTTACTATTTGCATGTATAAAAATACGTTTAATTCATTGAAAATTCTTTACCTCATGCATGAAATACTTACTCATTTACTCATCAAAATTTACTTATGGTATAAATTCAAAGTAATGAGTTCCTGACATTAATAATTTTCACTAGGCCTCTTATTGGGAAGACAGGCCCTGGTCTGTTCGGTTGATAGACTTTTTGAAATTATAGACAGCGAGTACAATTTTTTTAATGGAGAATATTAATATACTAGTGTACACGGCCAGTGCAAAGGGAAGGCATTGGACATTTTGCTGGAACAAATCTTGCAGACGTGGATGCCCAACAAATATATCCATCCCAACAGTACCCGCCATTTAAATATTCTTGTACTTGTGCACTGGTGAAACTCGTATCACAGATACGGTCATTGAGCGTCCTGGTGAGCGTCACAGACACACGCACCAGCCGACGTAATGTGTTCTGTGAGGTGCCCATCGTGATAACATAGCAGAAATTACGCACAAAAAATACATTAATTTATTTACAAATTTAAGGAGACACCTGGCGTTTTATACTATACTGTAGAATTTATTTATGTATCATTTATTTATGATTTATTTATTTATAGCGACACCTGGCGTTTTATAATGTATTGTGGTATTTATTTATTTATCATTTAGTCATTACTTATTTATTTATAGTGGCACCTGGCGTTTTATTGAATAAGGATAGATGTGTGCTATAGATTCTGTGGGTTGCATATTCTGTTTGATGTATAATCTGTTCATTGCTTTTTTTGTGCGCTGTATATTTTGTGCGATATACATTCTGTGTGTTGTATATTCCAGGCTCTGTATGCTCTATACAATGTATATTTTGCGCGCCTGATATGTCGTATGTTGTATAAATATCTCGTATGTTGAGTATTTTGTGTGCAACATGTCCTCTACGCTAAAAATGTTAAATGGTGTCCACACATGACCAACATTTGGCTCTAAAAAGAACGCTCACTTGAGAACATGAAATCTTTCTACAAAACAATTAAACACACAAAATGTGTGCGTTAAATGAAGCCTTATTTATAGCATAAAAATTTGCTGTGGAAATATGCCTTAACTTGACAAAGTGTGTACGTTAAATAAAGGGATTTTCATTACGTGAATTATTGCAATGGAAACTTTAACCATAAACCATAAAGTTAGTTTATTAAATGAAACATTTTCAAAGCATGATAATTTTTCTACGGAAATTGACTAACCACAAGAAAATGCGTACGTCAAATAATATATTTTTAAGGCGTAAAAAATCTTTCTATGGAAATTAACAAAACTCTATAAAGTGTGTACGTTAAATAAAGTAAGACTAACCACAACAAGATGCGTGCGTTAAGCTACATATTTACATAGCATAAAAAATATTTCTATGGAAATGAAGAGAGCACCAACATATTAAACAACAACAACAACAACAACAACATATTAAACAACAACAACAAACAACAAACAACAAACAACAACATATTAAACAACAAACAGCAAACAACAACAACAACAACAACAACATATTAAACAACAACATATTATTGTTAAACAACATATTTACATAGCATAAAAAATCTTTCTATGGAAATGAAGAGAGCACCATAAAGTGTGTACGCTAAATAGAGCAACATTTATGTGCAGACCAAGAGATGCCTGGGAGCGAGCGGTGGCAGCGGCGGTAAGTACCTCGTGTGCATCTCCGCTGTTGCAAGGTCAGGTCATTGCAGCGATATGTGCTTTGTTCCCCCGCACCTCCCATTTGCCTCTTTCTTCCTCCTCCCCTTTACGGGGTGAATGTGGTCACTAAGGGGGTAAATGTGATCACTAGGGGGTGAATGTGATCATTACGGTGGTAAGTGTTATCACTACGGTGGTAAATGTGATCACTAGGGGGTAAATGTGATCATTACGGTGGTAAGTGTGATCATTACGGTGGTAAGTGTTATCACTACGGTGGTAAATGTGATCACTAGGGGGTGAATGTGATCATTACGGTGGTAAGTGTTATCACTACGGTGGTAAATGTGATCACTAGGGGGTAAATGTGATCATTACGGTGGTAAGTGTGATCATTACGGTGGTAAATGTGATCACTACGGTGTTAAATGTGATCACTAGGGGGTAAATGTGATCATTACAGTGGTAAGTGTGATAATTACGGTGGTAAATATGATCACTAGGGGGTAAATGTGATCACTAGGGGGTAAATGTGATCATTACGGTGGTAAGTGTGATCATTACGGTGGTAAATGTGATCACTACGGTGGTAAATGTGATCACTAGGGGGTAAATGTGATCATTACGGTGGTAAGTGTGATCATTACGGTGGTAAATGTGATCACTACGGTGTTAAATGTGATCACTAGGGGGTAAATGTGATCATTACAGTGGTAAGTGTGATAATTACGGTGGTAAATGTGATCACTAGGGGGTAAATGTGATCACTAGGGGGTAAATGTGATCATTACGGTGGTAAGTGTGATAATTACGGTGGTAAATGTGATCACTAGGGGGTAAATGTGATCACTACGGTGTTAAATGTGATCACTAGGGGGTAAATGTGATCATTACAGTGGTAAGTGTGATAATTACGGTGGTAAATGTGATCACTAGGGGGTAAATGTGATCACTAGGGGGTAAATGTGATCATTACGGTGGTAAGTGTGATCATTACGGTGGTAAATGTGATCACTAGGAGGTAAATGTGATCACTAGGGGGTAAATGTGATCATTACGGTGGTAAGTGTGATCATTATGGTGTTGAATGTGATCACTAGGGGGTAAGTGTGATCATTACGGTGGTAAGTGTGATCATTACGGTGGTAAGTGTGATCATTACGGTGGTAAGTGTGATCATTACGGTGGTAAGTGTGATCACTACAATGGTAAGTGTGATCACTGCGGGGGTAAATGTGAGTACATATATAGGTTGATGTGTCGACTACAGCGGTAAGTGACTTTACCACCAAATTCATCCGTTGAATCACAAAAGCCAAGCGTACCAGTACGCATCCCATTATACCCCTTTCCTCTCTTTCCCCGTGGAAATTGTCCCCTCCCCCATCCTTCCCCCCCGTTTTGGAAATCGTCTCCTCCATCCCCCTCTCCGGTAAGTGGAAATCCCCGTGGAAATCGTCCCTCTCCGTGGCAATCGTGGACGCCCGCAAATTCCACAGCCTCCGTATCCTGGATACCAACTGTGCCAACCTCGTCATTTTCTTGCGCTCGGTTATGCTTTTTTCAAGGCCAAGTTCTGCTGTGAGCGCGTCGGGAACTGGTTAGGTGCTGTCGGTTTGTTGCCCCGGCACGTCCGGAACTTGTTTTAAAACGTGTTTTGTCCTCAACATGTCGGTAAGGAGCTTAAAACGTGTTGGTTCGCGTCCTCGACACGCTGAGGACTTGTTTGAGACTTGTTTTCTCAATGCGTCGATGACTTATTTAAAAAAGTTGTTATCTTCTTGATACGTCGGGAACTTCTTTAGGACGTGTTTCCTCAATGCGACGAGGACTTGTTCAAAACGTGTTGTCACCTTATCATGTTACGCACTCTTTCAAGACATGCTGCTTCTCTTAACATGTTAAGGACTTGTTAAAGACGTGTTGGTTTTCCAAAACGTCGGGTCCTGTTCAAGACATGCCGCTTTTCTGAACTTATCGAAGACTTACTTAAAACACAGTGTTTTCCTGCTCATACAAACACATGCATTGTGTCTAGATGTCCCATAAACTTGGCCTCCCTTTTCTAAGCGATGCACATTTTCCCGTGATTTACAAAAGATTTGGCCTTCTTCTACCGACCACTTCTTTTGCCACACAAATAACAAACTTCCTCTTCCCACTGCAAGTATATTTCTTTCCCGCAATATACTCCTAACATAACGTAACCCCCTCTTACCCTCCAGAGATATTTTTTTGCTGCGATTTACTCGAAATAAAACCCCTCCCCCTTTTACTAGACCCCCACATCTATTCCCCCTCCCGCATCTCCTCTCGTATGATGTTTTAATCTAAGGTTTACTTCAAGCATAACCAAGTTCATGGAAACTCCCTATAGCTCCTCTTCACACCTCCCCTCTGTCTCCCCTCATTTGCCCTCTTGAGATGATTTTCGCTAAGGTTTACTTCAAGAAGAAGCTTGTCCGTACAAATTTCCCACATCTCCCTCCCCCTTCCCACTCCACACCCCTGCAATTTCCCTACCCAAGATGGTCCATACCTCAGAAGTGTACGCATCACATACGCAGGCCTACGACCTGCTTGGCATAAAGCCCTGAAAGAGATACAGGCTTTCCGGGGCCATCATCGTACATCTGACAACTCCAACACTACACATCCGGCTGCCTCCTCGCTGTACATTTGGCAGCTTCATTACCTTGCATCTGGCAGCCGTCCTCTTGCATCTAGCACGCTTTTCACTACACATATGGCAGCTATCATCTTGCATCCGACAGCTGTTATCTTAAATCTATTATAATTGTCATCGTACATGCGGCAGTCTCATCACCGCACATCTGATAGCTTCATCACCATACATTTGGCATCATTATCTTATACCCGGCAGTCTCATCACTGCACATCTGGCAGCCCCATCACCGTACATCTGACAGCCCCATCACCGTACATCTGGCAGCCCCATCACCGTACATCTGGCAGCATCTGCATGGTTGCATAGCCTGGTAAAACGCACAAGGCACCGAAGCGGCATCATGTGCATCAATGTAGTTTAAATGTCTGGTTTTTCCTGCATTTTGAGGCTTATTCTCAAAAAACGCTCTCTTTTTTGTGAAAAACGCTGATATGGGAACCCTGTCTTGATTAAGCGGCTAATTTTTTGCCGCCAGTATTGACATGCATCATCAGACTTAGAAAACTTAACAAAAGGATTACACATTCTTACTTTTCTCTCAATTATTTGTTCGACAGTTGACGTGGATAATACAATCTTGACGTACGTTTATCAACTAAGGATTTTCAACTTATAACACCTTAAAAACCAATGATGCCTTTTTGTATCATCTATATTGTAAATAATTGTTTTTGTTCATTTCTCCTTTTTCTTACAAGTCGTTTCAGCGTTGAAACTAGCATAACAATTTGTAACTTGTGATGTTTAACTAAATTCTGTTTAATCGAAGTTTGCGGTTGTCCGAAAACTGCTTTACCTCTTCACAATCTTTCTTATCTGAGTGCATAATTGAGTGTTTTTGAATACCTTATTTAGTGACATAATTTATCAGGGAGCGTTGTTAAAACATGTAGAACACACTTCTGTTGTTAATACACTTCTGCCCCTACCCTCCGCACGAATCCTGTTTTACACTCTTGTACCGTGCTCCTTATGTACCCCTTTATCTTAACCCCGTCCTCTCTTACCCTTTCACGAACCCTCTCTTCCCTTCACAACCCCTCTCTCCCTGCAACCCCTCTTTTCCGTCACCATTCCCCCTTCACCCCTCAAAGCCCTCTCCCTCTCAAACCCTCTCATACCACATAACCTCTTCACACTCATAAAACACTCCTTATCCCCCTTAGCCCTTCATCCCTCTTCACACCCATCAACCCCTTCATTCCCATAACCCCTTCACCTCCCTACAACACACCCCTCATCCCCCGTACCCCTCCCCCCCAGCACCTCGTCCCCGCCATATTTACAACACGGATGGCTGTCTTGTTAGCAGGACAGTTGCACCTGCGTCTGTTTGTGCAGGTATTTCTTCTGTGGTGGTGTTGTGTGCTCTGGTGGTGTGGTGGTGTTGTGCTGTGGTGGTGTGGTGCTGTGGTGCTGTGGTGCAGCGGTGTAAGTAGTTTCTGTGCAAAGAAAGAGTTAGCGAAGTTGATGGTATTCATATACAGCAAGTTCAAAGTAACTATAAATTATTAATACTTTGATTTCACAAGTTTCATATCGTCGCGCAGGTAAATATTTGGCGTATTAGGATCTACGAATAATATTAAGTATTTCCTGGGGATCTCATCATTAAAGCAATAGGCTTCAGTGCCCTCTCCATGGAATGGGTTGTTGCATTCATAATTAGGTGAAGTATTTTAGACGCTTCTTGACTCTCATCTGGGGAGGTGGGATAGAGGGGAAGCGAGTGGGAGTGTCGTCTTCTTCCATAACACCTTCCTTAGATGTTTGATCCCGTCCACAGTGTCCCACTTCCCCATGCTCCCCCCACCTTTTCCTCCCCCTCCCCTCACTTCCCCATCCTCCCCCAACTTCCCCATCGTCCCCTAACTTCCTCATCCTCTCCCATTTCCACATCCCTCCCCCTCCCCTCACTTCCCCATCTTCCCCCAACTTCCCCATCAGCCACTAACTTCCTCATCCTATCCCATTCCCACATCCTCCCCCCCCCACTTTCCCATCCTTCTCCTCTTCCCCATCCTCCTCCTCTTCCCCCTCCCCCCCTCCCCCACCCTGCCCCCCCTCCCCCTCCCCCACCTCCCCCATTAAGCAAATGACGCAGCCCCCATCGCGGCGGATTTAATGACTCAATAATCCGTCACGGCGCCAGCAAGTTTTTAAGCCTCGTAAAGTGAGTCTGGGACTTGCAAGCCACTGTGGGACTTGCGGGCCACGGCGGGACTTGCAAGCCACTGTGGGACTTGCGGGCCACGGCGGGACTTGCAAGCCACTGTGGGACTTGCGGGCCACGGCGGGACTTGCAGGCCACGGCGGGACTTGCAGGCCACGGCGGGACTTGCAGGCCACGGTGGGACTTGCAGGCCACGGCGGGACTTGCGGGCCGCGACGGGACTTGCGGGCCGCGACGGGACTTGCAGGCCACGGCGGGACTTGCAGGCCACGGCGGGACTTGCAGGCCACGGCGGGACTTGCAGGCCACGGCGGGACTTGCAGGCCACGGCGGGACTTGCAAGCCACTGTGGGACTTGCGGGCCACGGCGGGACTTGCAGGCCACGACGGGACTTGCGGGCCACGGCGGGACTTGCGGGCCACGGCGGGACTTGCGGGCCACGGCGGGACTTGCAAGCCACGGCGGGACTTGCGGGCCGCGACGGGACTTGCAAGCCACGGCGGGACTTGCAGGCCACGGCGGGACTTGCAGGCCACGACGGGACTTGCGGGCCACGGCGGGACTTGCGGGCCACGGCGGGACTTGCGGGCCGCGACGGGACTTGCAAGCCACGGCGGGACTTGCAGGCCACGGCGGGACTTGCAGGCCACGGCGGGACTTGCAGGCCACGGCGGGACTTGCAGGCCACGGCGGGACTTGCAGGCCACGGCGGGACTTGCGGGCCGCGACGGGACTTGCGGGCCGCGACGGGACTTGCAGGCCACGGCGGGACTTGCAGGCCACGGCGGGACTTGCGGGCCACGACGGGACTTGCGGGCCACGGCGGGACTTGCGGGCCACGGCGGGACTTGCGGGCCACGGCGGGACTTGCGGGCCGCGACGGGACTTGCGGGCCACGGCGGGACTTGCGGGCCACGGCGGGACTTGCGGGCCACGGCGGGACTTGCGGGCCACGGCGGGACTTGCGGGCCACGGTGGGACTTGCGGGCCGCGACGGGACTTGCGGGCCACGGCGGGACTTGCGGGCCACGGCGGGACTTGCGGGCCACGGTGGGACTTGCGGGCCACGACGGGACTTGCAGGCCACGGCGGGACTTGCGGGCCGCGACGGGACTTGCGGGCCACGGCGGGACTTGCGGGCCACGGCGGGACTTGCAGGCCACGGCGGGACTTGCGGGCCACGGCGGGACTTGCAGGCCACGGCGGGACTTGCGGGCCGCGACGGGACTTGCGGGCCACGGCGGGACTTGCGGGCCACGGCGGGACTTGCAGGCCACGGCGGGACTTGCGGGCCACGGCGGGACTTGCAGGCCACGGCGGGACTTGCGGGCCACGACGGGACTTGCGGGCCACGGCGGGACTTGCGGGCCACGGCGGGACTTGCGGGCCACGGCGGGACTTGCAGGCCACGGCGGGACTTGCGGGCCACGACGGGACTTGCGGGCCACGACGGGACTTGCAGGCCACGGCGGGACTTGCGGGCCGCGACGGGACTTGCGGGCCGCGACGGGACTTGCAGGCCACGGCGGGACTTGCAGGCCACGGCGGGACTTGCAGGCCACGGCGGGACTTGCAGGCCACGGCGGGACTTGCAGGCCACGGCGGGACTTGCAGGCCACGGTGGGACTTGCGGGCCACGGCGGGACTTGCGGACCACTGCGGGACTTGCGGGCCACGACGGGACTTGCGGGCCACGGCGGGACTTGCGGGCCACGGCGGGACTTGTCGATACGAGCGCCTCATACCGAAGTTGTCCTAAAACTGAGGGGATTGTTGTGCACATGATCCTACGTGCTGCACATTGACAAGCATCACAAATTCACAAGGCATACTGCCTTGAGAACCACATATTTGATGTATACCTTTCATCGATATCAAACGGAATTATGGGACTAAAATGTAGAATTTCAAAATTCAAAAGCGTAGAATTTTAACGCATTAAAACTTGGAATTGAAACGTGTCGAAATTTAGAATTTTAACGTGTTAAAGCTAGAAATTTTACCGTGTTGAATTTTATATTTTTAGCGTGTCTAAACTTAGAATTTTAACTTGTTGAAATCTAGAATTTTAACGAGTTAAAACTTAGAATTTTAAAGTATTAATTCTAAGAATTTAAGCCTGTTAAATCTCAAACTACGATATGGAGCCGAAAAGTCCCATGTTCCTTGTATTTATCGCTATGTTGAACACATTCAGAATAAATTCTAACTTCAGTACAAACTCGGTGTCCAACTTTTGTGCCACAACCCGTGTCCCGGATTTTTAGTTCCGTTTTCATGTACCGCGTGACGCTGCCTGTATCCGGTATATCCTCTTCCAGATCTGGTGATCCTAAATTCTATGGTCCGTTTTCCTGGCAAAGGAATCCGTTTTTAATAACTGAGGATCCGTAATCCTCATCCGGGGATCCGTTTATTGAACCTGATGATCCGTTGTTCGTACATCGGGATCCCTTATTTTGATCTGGTGATCCGTTTTCCTAATTCCGGCGATCCGGTGATCTGTTGTCCACACCGAGCAATCTGTTTTCCAGATTCCGTCATACATTTCCGGCCTCGGCGTCCCGTTACCTACGTCCCATATCTTGCACCAGATATCCCGTTTCCTGAAGCCAACACACCGTTCCCTGCACTCGCCTTCTCGTATCCTGCACCCGCCGTCCTGTATTCTGCACTCGACGTCTCGTATCCTACGTCGGGTAACCAAAATCCAACATCCCGTATCCGAAATCTCATATCCGACGTCCCGTATCCTCCAATCTTCATCCCGTATCCTTACTCTACTTCCAGTATCCGTCGCCCCGTGTCCTGCACCCGTCGTCCCGTGTCCCGCACCCGTTGTCCCGTGTCCCGCCCCACAGTCCCGCCTCGGGCCGGTGGCGGCCGGGCCCCACGCGGCCTAGAAGCACAATTTATCAAGTGCGACAGCTTCTTTTGTCGCTGCCGGAGGGGCTTTCATTAAGACGTGCGCGCCACAATGTCCCCCGTAGAGTGACCCCAGCGCGCCCAAAACTCCGCAGAATTTTGTACGCAAACTTCGCGTCTCCTGAGACTTCGGGGCCGCCTTGCTTGTGCTTGTGTTGGTGTTTGTGGTGGTGCTTGTGGTGGTGCTACGCCTGTATGTTTTATGGTGCTACGTTTGTGCTTGTTGTGGGGATACGCTTGTGTTTGTGGTGGTTCTACGGCCGTGCTTGTGGTGGTGCTACGCTTGTGTTTGTGGTGGTTCTACGGCCGTGCTTGTGGTGGTGCTTGTGGTGGTGCTTGTGGTGGTGTTACGCTTGTGCTTGTGGTGGTGCTGGTGGTGGTGTTACGCCTGTTCTTGTGGTGGTGCTACGCTTGTGTTTGTGGTGGTTCTACGGCCGTGCTTGTGGTGGTGCTTGTGGTGGTGTTACACCTGTGCTTGTGGTGGTGCTACGCTTGTGTTTGTGGTGGTTTTACGGCCGTGCTTGTGGTGGTGCTGGTGGTGGTGTTAAGCCTGTGCTTGTGGTGGTGCTGGTGGTGGTGTTACGCCTGTGCTTGTGGTGGTGCTACGCTTGTGTTTGTGGTGGTTTTACGGCCGTGCTTGTGGTGGTCTTACGCCTGTGCTTGTGGTGGTGCTACGGCTGGGCTCAACATGTCCCAACTTGAGTGTATTAACACGCGGCCTGTCCCCTCACCACACACACACACACGACGTACCTCACTCCAGATGCCACCACACACACTTGCCACACGGCACATCCGTCACGGCACAATGAGGTGCCTCGAATGTCTCCATTGACAGCAGCTGCTGAGTGACGGGTGGTGGCGTCTCTTGTGCTCTGCAACTGACTCACTGGCTGGCTCAATGGTTGGCTAACTGGCTGTCTGAATGACTGGATAAATGACTGGTTAAATGACTGGCTAAATATCTTGCTAAATGTCTGACTAAATGACTGGTTGAATGGCTGTCTCAGTGCTCGACTAAATGGCTGTCTTTTTTACTGCTTGACTAAATGCAATTCTCCCATTAAATGCCTGACTGCATGCCTGCCCCCTGGACCAGCTCACCAAACGCCTGACTGCATGCCTGCCCCCTGGACCAGCTCACCAAACGCCTGACTGCATGCCTGCCCCCTGGACCAGCTCACCAAATGCCTGACTGCATGCCTTCCCCCTGGACCAGCTCACCAAACGCCTGACTGCATGCCTGCCCCCTGGACCAGCTCACCAAATGCCTGACTGCATGCCTGCTCCCTGGACCAGCTCACCAAATGCCTGACTGCATGCCTGCCCCCTGGACCAGCTCACCAAATGCCTGACTGTATGCCTGCCCCCTGGACCAGCTCACCAAACGCCTGACTGCATGCCTGCCCCCTGGACCAGCTCACCAAACGCCTGACAGCATGCCTGCCCTCTAGACCAGCTCACCAATGCCTGACTGCATGCCTTCCTCCTGGACCAGCTCACCAAACGCCTGACTGCATGCCTTCCCCCTGGACCAGCTCACCAAATGCCTGACTGCATGCCTGCCCCTGGACCAGCTCACCAAACGCCCCACCAAATGCCCGTCACCAGGCCCACCTCACCAAACCCGCCTAACAAACGACGCGTCGCTGTCGCACAATTCCGCCGTCACTTGAAAATTTTTCGCCTCTAGCATTGCGTCTTCCCGTGACGGTGTGTGTGTGTGTGTGTGTGTGTGTGTGTGGAGGTGCGTGTGTGGGTGTGTGTTTGAGGGGGGTGTGTAAGGGGGTGTTGTGGGGGTGTGTGGCGGTGTGTGGAGCAGTGTGAATGTGTAGTTAACATGTTCGATCAATTTGTCGCAATATTCGGTATACTTAAAAAAAGTGATTAATAAGCTCTATTTATTCAAATTTCGAGAAAATCATCCGACGGTGTAAAAAATATGAGCGCTCAGTTAAAACCTACATCAGACACACGTCACCTCGTCAAAAATGCACTATAAAATTTTCTAACCAATCAATTTAACTTAAGTAAAGTTAGGCAAGGTCAAGTAAGGTTGGGAGTGAGCAAGTGTGTCAGGTAAGGTCAGGTAAGGCCCTTTCTACTCATGTTCAGTCTGTAATGAAAATTATGGGCAGTTTTATTTAAGGAACCAAAGTCATAGGAAGGGCTCTCATTTTTTCATTTTTTCAACCAGAGTGGAAATTTACGACCACTTATTTAGACATAAATATCAATTATGAAAATTGGACATTTGTGGGACTTAGCAGAATGTTGGTTCGGGTCTAGGACTTGTGAGCCTTATGTTAAACTGCCTAAAATTTCATATGTATACAGCCATGTATATATATATATATATATATATATATATATATATATATATATATATATATATATTCGAGTTTCTACTTACATTGACAAGTGGGAATATTTAGCTTAGGCTTTTGCGACATTAAGGAATACGTTTTGACAATTTTGAATTACATTTTGGAGGCAAATGTGCGCACACAGAAAAGGCCTCACTAGCTGTTTTGTGTTAGTATACGGTATTGTACACGCGAGTACATTCGTGTATTGTACACGTGAGAACATTTGTGTATTGTACACGTGAGTACGTCCATGTATTGTACACGTGAGTATATTCATGAATTGTACACATGAGTACATCCATGTATTGTACACGTGAGTACATCCACGTATTGTACACGTGAGTACATTCATGTAACATTGTGCGCGACCATTCCCATGATGTATTTCAGGTATCCACCACGTCACATTTAGGAGCATTTGATCGCTCACTCCCGTATCAACACACTCATTGCCGTGTGACCCACCGATGGGTCGCACTCAATTTTTACAACTGAAAAATGACCCGTCGATGGGTCGTTTTAAATTTTTTAAACACTCTTTTTAAAATGACGGCATTTATTGTACCCAGTTGATGTTTGCTATTTACAAAATTTGTGCTAACGTAAACATTTGAAAAGATTTAATGCAAATATTGAGAGCTACCAGCATTTTGGAGATCAGATCCTGGTGTCGAATATTATGACTAAAATGATGAATAAATGTTAATGGGAAAATCATTTCCGGCCAATATTAGACACAAAATATTCGGACAAAAAGATGGTTCAAAATGATACTGTCAAATATTACGAGCATACGTATATTGCGTTCAAATATTTCACTTATACATTTCAGTAGATCCAAGTAAAGTTTTATTGTCGAATATTGCATATAGATGTTAGTTCAGTAATGTGCTTGGATATTTTAGGTACATTTTACGGTTGAATATTAGTCAAACAATACCCTCAAATATAACAGTTATGTTTTATACTTAAATATTATTCAGGAAACCGTTATATATAATGGTTATAAATCACCACCAGGAATCACGGACAAATACTGCAGTCCAATAACTTTCAAATATTGCATCCGAATGCGATATACAAATAATCCAATCGAATATTAAAGGCAAATGTTTCAGTATAAGATAACGAGCAAATGTTTGCTAAATCGCAAATGCAAATATCGCAGCGGAATATTTTAGATAAATGTTTAAAACATATATCGATAGGACTTAGGAGATGAAGCCACTGGAGGGACTAGGAGCAATGTTCCAGCCACTGGAGGGACTAGGAGCAATGTTCCAGCCACTGGAGGGACTAGGAGCAATGTTCCAGCCACTGGAGGGACTAGGAGCAATGTTCCAGCCACTGGAGGGACTAGGAGCAATGTTCCAGCCACTGGAGGGACTAGGAGCAATGTTCCAGCCACTGGAGGGACTAGGAGCAATGTTCCAGCCACTGGAGGGACTAGGAGCAATGTTCCAGCCACTGGAGGGACTAAGAGCAATGTTCCAGCCACTGGAGGGACTAGGAGCAATGTTCCAGCCACTGGAGGGACTAGGAGCAATGTTCCAGCCATTGGAGGGACTAGGAGCAATGTTCCAGCCACTGGAGGGACTAGGAGCAATGTTCCAGCCATTGGAGGGACTAGGAGCAATGTTCCAGCCACTGGAGGGACTAGGAGCAATGTTCCAGCCACTGGAGGGACTAGGAGCAATGTTCCAGCCACTGGAGGGACTAAGAGCAATGTTCCAGCCACTGGAGGGACTAGGAGCAATGTTCCAGCCACTGGAGGGACTAGGAGCAATGTTCCAGCCATTGGAGGGACTAGGAGCAATGTTCCAGCCACTGGAGGGACTAGGAGCAATGTTCCAGCCACTGGAGGGACTAAGAGCAATGTTCCAGCCACTGGAGGGACTAGGAGCAATGTTCCAGCCACTGGAGGGACTAGGAGCAATGTTCCAGCCATTGGAGGGACTAGGAGCAATGTTCCAGCCACTGGAGGGACTAGGAGCAATGTTCCAGCCACTGGAGGGACTAAGAGCAATGTTCCAGCCACTGGAGGGACTAGGAGCAATGTTCCAGCCACTGGAGGGACTAGGAGCAATGTTCCAGCCATTGGAGGGACTAGGAGCAATGTTCCAGCCACTGGAGGGACTAGGAGCAATGTTCCAGCCACTGGAGGGACTAAGAGCAATGTTCCAGCCACTGGAGGGACTAGGAGCAATGTTCCAGCCACTGGAGGGACTAGGAGCAATGTTCCAGCCATTGGAGGGACTAGGAGCAATGTTCCAGCCACTGGAGGGACTAGGAGCAATGTTCCAGCCACTGGAGGGACTAGGAGCAATGTTCCAGCCACTGGAGGGACTAAGAGCAATGTTCCAGCCACTGGAGGGACTAGGAGCAATGTTCCAGCCACTGGAGGGACTAGGAGCAATGTTCCAGCCATTGGAGGGACTAGGAGCAATGTTCCAGCCACTGGAGGGACTAGGAGCAATGTTCCAGCCACTGGAGGGACTAAGAGCAATGTTCCAGCCACTGGAGGGACTAGGAGCAATGTTCCAGCCACTGGAGGGACTAGGAGCAATGTTCCAGCCACTGGAGGGACTAGGAGCAATGTTCCAGCCACTGGAGGGACTAGGAGCAATGTTCCAGCCACTGGAGGGACTAAGAGCAATGTTCCAGCCACTGGAGGGACTAGGAGCAATGTTCCAGCCACTGGAGGGACTAGGAGCAATGTTCCAGCCATTGGAGGGACTAGGAGCAATGTTCCAGCCACTGGAGGGACTAGGAGCAATGTTCCAGCCACTGGAGGGACTAGGAGCAATGTTCCAGCCACTGGAGGGACTAAGAGCAATGTTCCAGCCACTGGAGGGACTAGGAGCAATGTTCCAGCCACTGGAGGGACTAGGAGCAATGTTCCAGCCATTGGAGGGACTAGGAGCAATGTTCCAGCCACTGGAGGGACTAAGAGCAATGTTCCAGCCACTGGAGGGACTAAGAGCAATGTTCCAGCCACTGGAGGGACTAGGAGCAATGTTCCAGCCATTGGAGGGACTAGGAGCAATGTTCCAGCCACTGGAGGGACTAGGAGCAATGTTCCAGCCACTGGAGGGACTAGGAGCAATATTCCAGCCACTGGAGGGACTAGGAGCAATGTTCCAGCCACTGGAGGGACTAGGAGCCAAGTCCTAGCCACTTAGGGGACTAGGAGCAAAGTCCTAGCCGCTGGAGGAACTAGGAGCAAAGTCCTAGCCATTGAGGGGACTAGGAGCAACGTTCCAGCCACTGAAGGAGCTGGGAACAAAGTCCCAGCGCTAGAGTGGCTGGGAAACGCTCTGCTTCCTTAATTCCCAACGCTAGGACAACACAGCTAGGACAGCTGCGGCGCTAGGACAACACTCGACTTGCCCTTGAATCGGGAATTGTCGGGAATTCAGGAATGGCAAACACAGCCGGAATTCCAAAACTGGAACTGACGGCACCGCAGCGACCTCCGGCCTGTGCAATTTGGGGCTTGGTGTGTGTGTGTGTTCTGCTCAGCCTACTGTGTGTGTGTGCGCGAGTGTATGTGCGTATGCGTTTGTGCGTGTATGCGTGTGTACGTGTGGGCTTGTGTGCGTGTGTGCGTGAATGCGTGGGTGCGCGTGTGAGTACGTGTGGGCTTGTGTGTGATGTTACCCCCCCCCCCCCCCATAAAGACCACCATCACAACCATCGCCATTAGACCAGTCCTGACAACAGGTTGTCACCGACATCACAATGAGGAAGGAGCTGCCACTCGGCACTGCACTCCAAACACGTTACGATATTTAAATATGAATTCTAATTTATTTATGTAACGCAAAATATATTATAGAGATTAGGGCAATTTGCGAAAAAGGACTTGATTGTTTACTGAAAAGAGTTAAGTGCATTTTGATATATCTATAATAATCGCATTTGTTAACCGGTATCAAAATAATACTTTGGCGCTGATTTGAGTTCAGGAGATAAGGATTTCATATCATTGTTGTGCTTTGGTGCGCAGATTGCACCGTGTCTGAAGTTCGCAGACCGAACTTGGAATTGGTGGAGCCCTGCAGCTATTGTTGATGACTTAGTTCTGTAAAGGCCAGCATGTTATTGATGGTAAATCAGTATCTACAATACCACTCGCACGAATGAAACATGTTTGCAAGACCAAGTTTTCCTCGCAAATGCCCTTCATCATGCAGTCAACAAAAGAACAAAGAGTGTTTGTAGTCACGGCATGGATTTCGAGTAGAAGCGTTCAATGTGCATTATTTGCTCACAATTTCCCCGGTCGATGATCGCGAAAAGAGAAGCAACTGAAACGGATAATAATTTTTTTAACGCATAAACAGTTCAAATGCTGCTACTATATTCTCTTTATTTTAAAAAGTTTTATCTCGAGTTAAAAGTTTGAAATGTTCAAACGAGTGATAATCTTTGTAAGAAATATCAAAAAATAGGGAGGATGTGGCAACGTCTCAACATATCCGAGAAGTGAAACTACTTAAGGAAATTCCACAGCTGGTTAGGAGGGCAGCGCGGTAGAGGAAACAAGGTAGCTTCAAACCAGTCTTTTTTTTGTCGACTGGGTGGGCGTGCTGACGTCACGACAACGAACCAATAGCAGCGCTCATATTGCATCTGGTAGCACTGCTACCACCAAATCTGGGTCCACTATTTGCCTAACGACATGGCGTTTTGGTGACGTCATAAAGTTTATTATTTCGTAAAGTTGGTTTATTATAAGTTTGAAAGGCTTTATTTGTTTAAAGCCTTTCTATTAGCTAACCGAACAAGAAGAAACGTATTTTCCCCCATAGAAATGACCCTACCTTGTCTTCCCTACCGTGGAGGGCAGCGCAGACAATGAGAGCGAGAGCGCAGTTATGTTCAGGCAGCAATGCAGGTCCTGTTGAAGGAAAAGGGGCTGGAAATGAAGTGGGAGATTTTCATCATGGTATTGTTGAAGGATATGCATTGGTGATGGGGCATGGATTATTAAAGTATTACAATTTTTTATTCTTAGAATTTTGAGTTTCATTCACGTGCGATTAATTCAAAGTTCTTATCAATTCAAAGTTCGGTCTGTATTTTTTTTGGGACATCCTGTACATAAAAAGTTTTTGGATGGATGATGCACAACAGTTTTTGATGGACGTAGTTTTTTGAAGGACATACTTCGTTAATTGACGCATTGTAGTTAGTGAGGCCAACGCTATGATTCGTTAGGCCTACTCATTTTTCTACTTTATTTCTGCGGCCTAATTATTTTGGCACGCGTATCAGGTAGTCTCACATGAAATGTCGCTTTTGAAAATGAAAGAAAATAATTGGCTTAAAAAATGTGTTTTGAATAAAACATGATTCTTCATTTTACATGACTTTCACCGAACGTTCTTTTAGCATACATTCCATCTTCAAATAACGTGTCACATTTTTCACTGATAAACTGATCAAATACTTCTATATTTTCTTGATTTTAATATGTTTTATCTCGAATAAAATGTTCGAAATGCTTGAACAAGTTATATTTTGTGGGAAAAATATGAAAAAAAGAGAAAATGTGGCAACATTTAACATTTAAGACTTTACAGCTTGTCGACCGTAGCTGAAGAGGTGTGGGGTCCAGGGAAACGTAGCTCTGGAGTTGTGGGGTCCTGGGGACCGTAGCTCTAGAAGTGTGGGGTCCTGGGGACCGTAGCTCTAGAGGTGTGGGGTCCTGGGGACCGTAGCTCTGGAGGTTTGGGGTCCTGGGGACCGTAGCTCTGGAAGTGTGGGGTCCTGGGGACCGTAGCTCTAGAGGTGTGGGGTCCTGGGGACCGTAGCTCTAGAGGTGTGGGGTCCTGGGGACCGTAGCTCTAGAGGTATGGGGTCCAGGGGACCGTAGCTCTGGAGTTGTGGGGTCCTGGGGACCGTAGCTCTGGAAGTGTGGGGTCCTGGGGACCTTAGCTCTAGAGGTGTGGGGTCCTGGGGACCGTAGCTCTGGAGGTTTGGGGTCCTGGGGACCGTAGCTCTGGAAGTGTGGGGTCCTGGGGACCGTAGCTCTAGAGGTGTGGGGTCCTGGGGACCGTAGCTCTAGAGGTGTGGGGTCCTGGGGACCGTAGCTCTAGAGGTATGGGGTCCTGGAGACCGTAGCTCTGGAGGTGTGGGGTCCTGGGGACCGTAGCTCTGGAGGTGTGGAGTCCTGGGGACTGTAGCTCTAAAAGTGTGGGGTCCTGGGGACCGTAGCTCTAGAGGTGTGGGGTCCTGGGGACCGTAGCTCTGGAGGTGTGGGGTCCTGGGGACCGTAGCTCTGGAGGTGTGGGGTCCTGGGGACCGTAGCTCTAGAGGTGTGGGGTCCTGGGGACCGTAGCTCTAGAGGTGTGGGGTCCTGGGGACCGTAGCTCTAGATGTGTGGGGTCCTGGGGACCGTAGCTCTGGAGGTGTGGGGTCCTGGGGACCGTAGCTCTGGAGGTGTGGGGTCCTGGGGACCATAGCTCTAGAGGTGTGGGGTCCTGGGGACCGTAGCTCTGGAGGTGTGGGGTCCTGGGGACCGTAGCTCTAGAGGTGTGGGGTCCTGGGGACCGTAGCTCTAGAGGTGTGGGGTCCTGGGGACCGTAGCTCTAGAGGTGTGGGGTCCTGGGGACCGTAGCTCTGGAGGTGTGGGGTCCTGGGGACCGTAGCTCTAGAGGTGTGGGGTCCTGGGGACCGTAGCTCTAGAGGTGTGGGGTCCTGGGGACCGTAGCTTTAGAGGTGTGGGGTCCTGGGGACCGTAGCTCTAGAGGTGTGGGGTCCTGGAGACCGCAGCTCTAGAGGTTTGGGATCTCACATAACCACGAAGCAGAATTAGTCCATCTCTATTCACTAGTCCTGGATGCTTCTTCAATTTTTGATGCATGCGATCAATGCCTTGACAATGACATTCAGCCGTCACAGTATCGCCTCGCTGCAGAATGAAACACGAATGATTCCCTTCACAGACGACCTGGCTGTGACCAATCAACATGCTCGGTTTCATACATATCTACAAGATTAGCACAGTAGTTTTAAAGAAATTTTTTGTCTGCAATAAAAGATGCTTGGAATTTTAATCGAAATTTTTGCCCGAAATAAAATGTACTCAAGATTTTAGAAAATTTTCCACTGTAATAACAGATACATGAAATTTACCAAATGCATTTAAACAACGAGGCTTAAATATGCAGTAGTTAATGGAGAAAACTACTCCATTATGCCTTATTACTTTTATTTCATTTGCGTCTAGACTATTTCAAACTATTTTAAATGAGGTATTTCTAAATACAACGAATCCGAATTTTTGTTAAGGACACAACACTCAACACAATAATTCAGAGCAGATGACACAACTCCTCACAAAACAGAAGCACACAACACAACACACAACACACATCACAACAACACAACAACACCCAACACAGCACACCACAACCCACACAACACACAACACAACACACAACACAACACAACACAGAACACAACACAACAACAAACAACACAAACAACACAACAACACCCAACACAACACACCACAACCCACAGAACACACAACACAACACACAACACAACACAGAACACAACACAACAACACAGCACAAACAACACAACAACACCCAACACAACACACCACAACCCACACAACACACAACACAACACACAACACAACACAGAACACAACTCAACAACACACAGCACAACAACACAACAACACCCAACACAGCACACCACAACCCACAAAACACACAACACAACAAGAGTGGAGCACACACACACCAGAAGCAGGCACATGACGGTGCCGTCATAAGAGGAGGAATGCGGCCACATTCCACACCCGCGTAATGGGAGCACGGGGCCGGCGCTTGTGTCTCTAATTAATATATAAAACTGGCCGCCGAGTGCTGGCTGCTTAGTCCACCTGTGTGTCTGCCTTCTTATTAATTTCCCCTGTTGTCTATGTTGCGATCCTGTGCTAGCGTTCCTCACTTCCGCCTTATTTTGTGGGTGGTAGGATGCCTTAGAAGTCGCTCAACTAATTCGGGCCCACAAGTAGCTGTGCTCAAATGTTTCCTTTGTACGAGACGCAAGATACAATCTTTATCTCTTGTGGTAAACAAATTGTTTAAATTGTATTTTTTGCGTGGGGTATGGTATGTTGACGCCGGTGTTATTTTCGTGTTGGGTGTGTTGACGCCTGCGTTATTTTCTCTGACTTCCGCGTTATTTTTCGTACTTCGGCGTTATCTCTAGTGCATGATTTAAAACACCGGCCTAATTTTTCTACTTAAATCTTTTAACGAAAACAAAAATAGACATTATTGAATGGTAGCCATGAATCTTGTATTTGTTGCCTGCACACCAGACCATGTGCGTCAATAAGTATCATGTGCACACAGTCGTGACGCTCTGTTGTATTTAGCGTAGCCTTTTTGGACATGTCAGTAAATATTTCTAGACTTTATTTGGATTATAAGAAAATTTCAACTATAAAGCCCGTAAATCATTTTCCTAAAATAATTTAGCAATGATTATCAATAATTTAATATAAATAACTGTATTTATTGAAGAATTTTTTAACATAATGAAATGATTTCATCATAATTTATTTATTTAATTTAACTTTAGAAGTTTTTAATAATTAATTAATTGGATCGTTCCCAAGAAAAAAATGATCTTTCAATTGTTCTACACGCAAAGTAAGCGAAGTCAGCGAAAGGCTTAATGAAGTTAATAATAGAGTATAATAGAGTATACTTATGAAGAATGTTTATTACTGTATTCTCGGTTTCTCATCGAAATAGAAAAATTCCGTGAGTATCACTAACGATAATGCCCGCAAAATTCTTCGGAAATTCCGTGGAATATTTTCTAGGTAATTACCATTACAATTTGATGCGAAATTACCTACGATATCACCTGAAAAATTAGTGGGAAAACTGCTACGAAAATAACCCTGGTATATTCCTTGAGATTTTTTGAGAGCAACCACGAGGGAATTGACTTATATATGACTAGGGAAATTGCCAGGTGAACTTTTGGTGTGAACTGACACTCGAGATGTACAATCATGATCGTGGCAAATTACGCGGTAAATTTTGTATGTGAGAAATTCGCGTCATCGAAGAGTTCACACATCGGCGAAAATTCGTGCGCTGAGAAAATTATTAACTTTTTATGCGCATTTTAAATTTTTAAATGAAACTTTACAAACCTTGAGGAGGCCTAGGTTAGGCAATAGGCCTAGGTTGGTTAGGTTTATCTATCGTATGCTGTGGGACCTGGGGATCCCAGGGGGGATACTGTTAGGTCCCCTCAGCCATAGATGGGCCTTCAGGAATTCTGTATTTCGTGCCAACTCTGATTTTTTCAGTTTTCACGCTTTTTTGCTACCTTTTCTTTGTCTTCTGTTCCTCTTCCTTCCCAAGTTGCTGTTTCTGAGTGCTGGGTGTTGGAACACGCATTGAGCATAGATTCCCTGTTTTACTACCGTCCTTTCCCCTTCGAGGAAAAATCTTCAGAATAGGTTGGGAACGTTGAACAAGTTACTCTACTTTTGCTGCTCCTGGATAGATATCTGAGGGAAATTTGGGTGTTGATGTTCGTGGGAATACTGAGGGAAATTATGTGGAAATTTTAAATTTGTGGGAACGTCATCGTTGTACAGAAATTAAATGCGTTGTCTCGGAAATACCCACATGTTCGTGGGATATTATACGGGAGGTGGTTGTCCGTGGGAGACATTGCACACGTCCGTGGGAACATGATACACGTCCGTGGGAAACATGACACATGTCCGTGGGAAACATGACACACGTCCGTGGGAAACATGGCACACGTTCGTGGGAAACATGACACACGTCCGTGGGAAACATGGCACACGTTCGTGGGAAACATGGCACACGTCCGTGGAAAACATGGCACATGTCCGTGGGAAACATGACACACGTCCGTGGGAAACATGGCACACGTTCGTGGGAAACATGGCACACGTCCGTGGAAAACATGACACACGTCCATGGGAAACATGGCACACGTTCGTGGAAAACATGACCCACGTCCATGGGAAACATTGCACACGTCCGTGGGAAACATGACACACGTCCGGGGGAAACATTGCACACGTCCGTGGGAAACATGGCACACGTCCGTGGGAAACATGACACATGTCCGTGGGAAACATGACACTTGGCAAACATGACACACATCCTTGGGAAATGAGGCACATGTCCGCGGGAAATTACGTGGGAAATTGATGTCCGTGGGAAACATTCATCCCACGCAAGAGGCAGGCGCGGGAAATTTCCCAGGAGCGACGTAACGCGGGAATGTGTCTTCATGGCTGCCAGTCTTCCCGCCGCGTGGGAATTTTATGAAATAGTGGCCGCCGGTGACAACATGGCGCATCTGCGCCGCTCTCTGCGTCATAATGGCGCTTGTGTGCGTAGTAATGTGGCGCATCTGCGCCGCTCTCTGCGTCTTAATAGCGCTTGTGTGCGTCGTAATGTGGCGCATCTGCGCTGCTCTCTGCGTCATAATAGCGCTTGTGTGCGTCGTAATGTGGCGCGTCTGCGCCGCTCTCTGCGTCTTAATAGCGCTTGTGTGCGTCGTAATGTGGCGCATCTGCGCCGCTCTCTGCGTCATAATTGCGCTTGTGTGCGTCGTAATGTGGCGCGTCTGCGCTGCTCTCTGCGTTTTAATAGCGCTTGTGTGCGTCGTAATGAGGTTTGTGCACCGTAGCGGCGTTTGTGTGCGCCATAACGTGGCGTGGGTGCGCCATAACGTGGCGTGGGTGCGCCATAACGTGGCGTGGGTGCGCCATAACGTGGCGTGGGTGCACCATAACGTGGCGTGGGTGCGCCATAACGTGGCGTGGGTGCGCCATAACGTGGCGTGGGTGCGCCATAACGTGGCGTGGGTGCGCCATAACGTGGCGTGGGTGCGCCATAACGTGGCGTGGGTGCGCCATAACGTGGCGTGGGTGCGCCATAACGTGGCGTGGGTGCGCCATAACGTGGCGTGGGTGCACCATAACGTGGCGTGGGTGCGCCATAACGTGGCGTGGGTGCACCATAACGTGGCGTGGGTGCGCCATAACGTGGCGTGGGTGCGCCATAACGTGGCGTGGGTGCGCCATAATTTGCAGCTGCGAACATTTTGGCTCAAATTTTAATTCACGTCCAACTTCGAATTTTTTGCTCTATTTACATCGTTAATTTCCTTTTAATATTGAAGAATTATAGCATATTCGTCCTTATCTAAAATATTTCTGTTATCAATCATTGTTTCAATATTATGTTTTTGTTCACGATCAATTTATTTTTCAGCATAATTAATAGCTATTATTACCGTTGGCATCTTTCGTTTCGCACTGAGCTTTGAACAGTTCCTGATCATGATTCATGCCGTTTTTTGTTTGCCGTGCGCATAACCCCTCGCAACTATTGTTTCTATGGGAATTAGCACTTCCAGGGGGAAAGAGTGAGGTCCCGCGCTGAGAATTAGGTCGGCCCCCTTTTTGTTGAACTAAAGTGTTTTTTTTTTTGTTATGTTAATGACCATTTTTTTCAGTTCACTGCTGTCCTGTTTTTCAGCACCTTTTACTTTGTTCTTCAACTTTTATCTTGTTTCTTGAACTTATTTCTCAAATTACTGTTTCTATGCCCCTTCTGCATTGATACCGCGTTCCCATTTCTCCATACTCAATGGTGCCTTCCTCCTTCCTCTCTTCAGAACGCTTTTTTAAAAGATTAGACAGGCTTAAGCTAATAGCTATTCTAATCTATGCTAATCCAATCGTGCGCATTACCATCCTTATAGGGCATGTAAATCTCAAGTTTCACCCAGAAAATCCATGCATTTTTTATATCCATTAATCCTCTATACTGAAACCTGTCCCAAACCTCAAAACATAGCATTGAGGTTTGTGACAGGTTGCAGTCTGATGAATACAATAATATTTTTATCGATAAATCCATTTATGAATCACAGCAATGAATCCATCAATCATTTATATTAATGCCTAAATCTTCTTTCTCTACATATTTTGAAAAATCTTCCTCATAAATCCATCGTACATTCATGCTTATAAATTCAACCGCCTCCATAAATTCTTAAATTATCTTCATTCACTATTTATAAATTCTTCCCATAAATCCGTCACACATACTTGTTAAAATCCACTTATCTTTCTAAAATCTCCAACCCTTTCCAATACCGTATTTTCGTTAAACAAATCCAACAAAGTTGGTTACAAATCCAGCTATCTATAAAATATGAAATCCTCTCGAATTACAAATCTTCATAAAACTTCGTGCGGTAAATCCACGAGTGCTCGTGTGGCGGAATGCATCAATGGATGTACATAAATCCATCAGCCGCGGAGTCCATAAATCCATAAATGGAGACGCACGGCCGGGGCGGCGCTGCGTCAGCACAACGGCGCAGCCACGGCATCAATCTGGCGCTGCGTCGTGCGTCATATCGCGCTCGCGTCGTGCGTCGCTACGCGCCTCGTAAATATCGCCCAGCTCCTGTAAATTACAGCACACCCTCCTGTCTTCTCTAAACCTTGTTCTTCTTCTCCTATACTCACCACTCGTGCTTTACTTATTTTTCTGCTTCTTTTCATTCTCTTTCTGAACATAATTTTCTCTACTTCTTTTTCTTCTCTGTCTGAATGTACTTCTTCTCTATTCTTGCGTTACTTCTTCTTTTGTATTCCCCTCAGGGGGATACAACTATTGTATCGATGGGAATTAACGCTCCCAGGAGAGTTAGGTTAACATTCTTTTTGTTGATATAGAATAGGTTTTTGTGTTGTTACGGACCAATTTTTTTTCGGTTCACTGCTGTTCTGTTTTTCAGCACCTACTACTTTCTTCTTCAACTTTGATCTTGTTTCGTGAACTTCTTTCTCATCTTACTGTTTCTGTGCCCTTTCTGCATTGATTCCGCGTTCGCTTAACTCCATACTGAATGGGGCCTTCCTCCTTCCTCTCTTTGAGCACCACTGTCGTGATAAAGGGAGGCTAAAACTTTCTAATAATCAATCAGTGAGTTCTTCATTTCTGCTTCTTCTCTTCTCTAGTTTTCCTACTACTTCTTCTTATTTTCTGCTTTGCCTTCATCTTTTTATTCTTTGCTCCTACTTGCCTTCTTTTTCTTTTCTTCTTCTTTGTTCTTGCTTTCTCTCTTCTTTGTCTTCTTCTTTGATTCTCCTTCTTTATTGTTGCTGTCTCTTTTCTTCATCTTCTTTATTTTTTTCTTTGAATTTTCTTTTGCTTCTTGTTCGTTTTTGCTCGGGACTAGCTTTCTTTCTTACACTTTATTTGTGCTGATTACTTACTTCTCTTGTTTTCCTTTCATTCTTCTTCCATGTGTGCGTTCTTCTTCATTCCATTATGGTCTTTTTATTCCTTTTCTCTCAATTTTCCTTTTGTTCCGTTTTTGTTCTTTTGATTGTGGTGTTTATATCCCTTCTTCTTTAAAAATTATTTTTATTTTCTTCCTGTTCTTTTTCTTCTCAACAATTTCCTAATATTTTCCTATTCTTTCCATTTCCTTTTCTCTTTAATTTTCTTTTGTTTCGTTTTTCATTCTTTTCATTTCTGGTTCTTTATTTCTCTTGTCTTTTATTCATAGTTTTTCTGAATGTTAATTTTTCTTGATTCTTTTCATATATTTTATTATTATTCTTTCCTATTTTGTTCCTCTGCTTCTAGTACTTTACACATTTTTGTTTTCTCATTATTGTATTCCTTTATTTCATCTCTTATACCTTACTCACCCTCATTCATTTTTGCTCTTATTCTTATTCATTTTTGAGGCGCGGATCTGTGCTGCTCTGTAAATAACAACTCGTGATATTCTTAGGTTTTGTCCAGCATTTACTGTATTTATTATAGTTTGTGTTCATCTCCATCAGTTAAAATATTGCGTAGCAAGCTTCATGCGAAAATACATCCCGATCCCTAAATCTACAGTACTTTAAAATGAAAACAGAAATAGGGAAATGTTTGTTAGCTATCAATGGTAGTCAGTGAGCGTATCCCATTACGCAAACAATAAATAAGTTCCCATTAGTTCCTATGAACATACCCCATATGTCAATAACCACACGAATGCTAAACATGCATAATTATCTACTTGTACATCGAATGTGACCTTAGAATGTTAAATAAATCCTGCTCATTTCCACGCTCTCTTTGGTTTTTGACTTGAAATAGTTGCGCGGTCTTCAAAGCAAACGTTGATACAAGCAAGTGCGTTATCCTAAGGAAAATATTGACATAGAAGCCAGCAAGTGCATTATCTTTAGAAAAACATTTACGTAGAAACAAGCAAGTGCATTATCTTTAGAGAAATATTTACGTAGAAACAATCAAGAGTTTCCTAGAACTAATAGTGTACCCTCAACGTTGACCACAACACCGGTTGCTAGAGCTACAATTCGTTCGTGAAAACTGTTTTTCAGTTAAATTGGTATTTATTTATTCATTTATTACTGGTTAGTAGGGAAATCGTAATACATTTTCATCTACACTAAACTAATACGCGAACAGAAGTAGAAATTTGCCGTTATTATGTAGCGCTTAGATGTCCCGTTTATGTACTGGACACACAAAGCAAGCAGGAGGGCAAGAGAGCAAGCAAGCAGGCAAGCATGCACGCAAGCGAACACTGTGTTATAACACAGGATATGAGACACAGACGTTCCTCCCCAGAACGGATGATGGCCCCATCCCCCCCTCCAGAAAGGATGATGACCCCACCCCCCCAGAAAGGATGATGGCCCCACCCCCCCCAGAGAGGATGATGGCCCCACCCCCACCGCTCCCCAGGGGATCGCGCCTCTAATTGCTGCAGTCGCTCAAGTCTGGCGCGATTGCATCACTTGGCGACACCCGCAATCTCCTCGAAATAATGCCGGTTTTAATCAGCAAATCCCGGGGGTCACCTCATTCTAAAGGCTTCGCAGCTTCAGAACCTTGTTCTTCTGGTCGTAACAGGCGTTTTGTAGGGTGTTTCTTCTTTTGTTGTTTGTGATGAGGCGCGTAGTTACTCCGTTTGGGTTCTGTGTTGGGGTTGTCTTGTTATTTAGAGGTTATGAGACGCTTAGTGACTCCTGTTGGGTTCTGTGTTGAGTTTGTCTTGTTATTTACCGGTTATGAGACGCTTAGTGACTCCTGTTGGGTTCTGTGTTGAGTTTGTCTTGTTATTTACCGGTTATGAGACGCTTAGTGACTTCTGTTGGGTTCTGTGTTGGGTTTGTCTTGTTGTTTACCGGTTATGAGACGCTTAGTTACTCCTGTTGGGTTCTGTGTTGGGTTTGTCTTGTTATTTACCGGTTATGAGACGCTTAGTTACTTCTGTTGGGTTCTGTGTTGGGTTTGTCTTGTTATTTACCGGTTATGAGACGCTTAGTTACTTCTGTTGGGTTCTGTGTTGGGTTTGTCTTGTTATTTACCGGTTATGAGACGCTTAGTTACTCCTGTTGGGTTCTGTGTTGGGTTTGTCTTGTTATTTACCGGTTATGAGACGCTTAGTTACTCCTGTTGGGTTCTGTGTTGGGTTTGTCTTGTTATTTACCGGTTATGAGACGCTTAGTTACTTCTGTTGGGTTCTGTGTTGGGTTTGTCTTGTTATTTACCGGTCATGAGACGCTTAGTTACTTCTGTTGGGTTCTGTGTTGGGTTTGTCTTGTTATTTACCGGTTATGAGACGCATAGTTACTTCTGTTGGGTTCTGTGTTGGGTTTGTCTTGTTATTTACCGGTTATGAGACGCTTAGTTACTCCTGTTGGGTTCTGTGTTGGGTTTGTCTTGTTATTTACCGGTTATGAGACGCTTAGTTACTCCTGTTGGGTTCTGTGTTGGGTTTGTCTTGTTATTTACCGGTTATGAGACGCTTAGTTACTTCTGTTGGGTTCTGTGTTGGGTTTGTCTTGTTATTTACCGGTCATGAGACGCTTAGTTACTTCTGTTGGGTTCTGTGTTGGGTTTGTCTTGTTATTTACCGGTTATGAGACGCATAGTTACTTCTGTTGGGTTCTGTGTTGGGTTTGTCTTGTTATTTACCGGTTATGAGACGCTTAGTTACTTCTGTTGGGTTCTGTGTTGGGTTTGTCTTGTTATTTACCGGTTATGAGACGCTTAGTTACTTCTGTTGGGTTCTGTGTTGGGTTTGTCTTGTTATTTACCGGTTATGAGACGCTTAGTTACTTCTGTTGGTTCTGTGTTGGGTTTGTCTTGTTATTTACCGGTTATGAGACGCTTAGTTACTTCTGTTGGGTTCTGTGTTGGGTTTGTCTTGTTATTTACCGGTTATGAGACGCTTAGTTACTTCTGTTGGTTCTGTGTTGGGTTTGTCTTGTTATTTACCGGTTATGAGACGCTTAGTTACTCCTGTTGGGTTCTGTGTTGGGTTTGTCTTGTTATTTGCGATGAGATGCTTAACTATTTCAGTAGAGTTCATTTCTTGTTCTCCGCATGCATTTTTCCACTTATAAAAATGGAAATGGCAAAAAACTACATTTCTATGGAAAGAACTTTTACAAAATTTCCTTAAATTTTCTTACAGAAAATTTTTGCGAACAGATTTTCTAATCGTCGCACAAGAGGAACGCATTCTCAGCCAACCGGGCTTAGAGAGGCGGGATTTGCGGTGCTCTGTAGCATGTGTCCCGGTATCGGCTAGACGGGAATAAACTGCAATACTGCAATGGAGAGAGAGCTCACGGAATTTATTTTTTTGGAAGCTTATCATCACGTAACAGAGCCATGAATTAATGAGTTGGTATCATCTTGTGAAGTTGGCTATTTCACTTTCTTTGTCATTTTCTTTATGAGTCTTTAGTCTTTATGATATACATATCCATGTGCTCATTGAGCTGTTCTGTTGCTTATACGCTTGGCGTGTGTCCTGCTGCGATACCGTCTGATTCGGGGCTCACTGTATGTCATTAGGAGGAGTTGTTATAGTGCCCACCTGATATTGTCAGCGATAACTGTCCTCACACTCGCCTTTATCGGCTATAAGAGCTGTTATCGCATTCATCTGATTCATCATAAATCGTCGATATCGTACAAACATGTTATATCGTTAAAAAGAGCAGTCATTGCACTCATATGATACCGTTCATAATAGCTGCTATCGTACTCACGTGCTACCGTAAGATTATATATCCTTAGAATACGATTATTGCTCTTGCTTGGTATCGTCAAAATAAGTTGTTTATGCACTCGCCTTGTATGGAAAAATCGTTGTAGTTATCGTAATTCCCTGGTATCGTCACAAATAGATGTTATCGCACTGAAAAGATATCGTATAAAAGAGTAGTTATTGCACCCATTGTGCAGAATCAGAAAAATTGTTGAAAAAATTTACCAGATAAAAATCCGTGACCACAGAGTAACTTGAATATTTGGAGTATTCACCGTAGACTTTTTGACTCTGAACATGAACATGGTTTTATTTCATCAAGGTAACGCTTATTACCATCGTAATAAATCGCTCGCAAGAAAAGGATTTTGTCGTTGCAGTGTTAGAATTGGTTGTGAGGAATAAACGTAGAGTTTTGAGGAATAAACTATCCTCACCAACGAAGGGCGACTGCTTCGAAGCCCAGCTATTACAAGTAAATTCATAACTATGAATGATAGATAAAATTACTATATGTATTGAATAGCAAAATTTGATGGCATTAAACTGTAGGTAAAATTGGTACCTAAAAATGATAGGTGAAGAAAATAAGTGAAAAAATGAATTTATAGATGTAAATGGTTGGTTAAATTCATAAATTTAAATAGTAGGTAAAATTGATAGGTGCTTATTATACGTAAATTAACAAGCATAAATGGTGAATAAAATTGGTAGATTTAAATGATAGGTAAAATGGATGGAAATGAATAATAAGTAATACTGTTAAATGTAAATGACTGATAGAAGTAATAATTATAAATAATTGGTTAAATGAGAAGTATAGATAGCAGGGAAAATTTTCCAGTATGAGGAAGAATTGAAGCTGATAGGTTTTGATGGACGGTAAAATTAACAGATATAAATGAAAAATAAAGTTGATGGCGTAAATAAGAAATGGAACTGATGTATACAATTGAGATGGGAAGTTGATGGACAAAGTGGCTTAATGAAATAGCACAAAAATTATTATATCAATCAAAAATAAAACCGATACTAATAAACTCGTATAATAATTTGAGTTATAGAGCAGGGAAAAAACTGCTCAAACTGGTAAATTTAACTAGTAGACATATCCAGCGCTATATTTTGCACGGCTGCTTTCCAAATCGGACTGATGAACCTGCAAATAAACCTGCCAGTTGGAACTGAAATGAAACTGGTGGAGTAAAATGTCAAACATATTTGAAAGAAGAAAAAATTGATGAATAAAACTAGGAAGATAAAACTGATGGAAAAACTCTTAGCTGGAACTAGCAAATAAAACTAGAATAAATCAACAGTTCATGAAACTGGAAAACTGAATGGGCAGATAAAACCGTCAGTCGAACATGCAAAATAAAGCTGTCGAATAAAATAATGCGAACTGTTACATGGTTTCTATGAGGAATAAAACTTATCAGTGCATAACTCACAACTTTTACGATTTTTTTAGACTTCATCATTATTCTAAAACATTTACCAATTTGTGGTTTTGTAGGCATGTGGTAAATATTGAAATAGTATTTGTATGTAAAGTACCTTCAGTCCAATTCAATGTATGCATCAGCTTATCATGAGTATACCTAATTTTACGCGAGGAAAAATACATTAAAAACATGAATATTCGAGTTATTAACATAATTTGTACGATAAAATGACCCAACTTGGCTTCAAGAATTGCCATGATGCATGAGTCCTTTTAAATAAATAACACATACGCATGCTTTCACATGACACTCATGCTCTATGATATTAGAATTTATAAGACTCACAGGACTCAATGTCACTCAAACCAAATGGCCAATTTTGATCTGTGATTGATGGTTGACCCCGCAGTGATATGACAGCTGTGTTGTTTATAACCCAACTTTGTGCGTAATGCACGTCATTTAAAGTCATTCAATACAAAATATATTTTAAAACTAATCTTCCGGCAAATAAAATTTCTCGAATGAACGAGAGAAATAAATCTGATGATAACACGTAAACTTTCATAACACTCACTTGAGACTTGAATAATAATTTTTCTGCCACATTTTCAGCTTATCTTCAATTAAAATATGTTAATTTATCCATAATTGATTAGACTATCTATTTTCTGTCGAAATTTTGTGTTGAAGCAATATCTGTACAGTTAAACTATATAGAATTGAATATCACTTCGTTATAAAGTTCACGACCGTAGGTTGAAAGTAACTTAAATACTGGGAGCATTTTCCGTAGACTTCATTATTTTTATGAAGGTAATAGCAAAGAAAAATTTTAAAATCATATTTATGAAACGTTTCAAGCCTCAGCTCATCATCAGTCATACTCTGTAAAAACAAAATAATTCAATTCAAAATAATTCTGTTATTTAGTTTCATCTGCTTTTTTAGGTAATGTCATTGTTTTATTTAGGCACCATTTTTGAATTCTTGAAGAACAATTTTTTGTCAATTTTTCGTATTTTATTCACTGCGTGTATTTTGTTTTTACAGAGTATGACTGATGATGAGCTGAGGCTTGAAACGTTTCATAAATATGATTTTAAAATTCTTCATTATTTTCCAGTAGAGTTCGGTCGCGTGTTACCATATCTTTTATTTATCAAATATAGGTTTGATGTTTCGATTAATTCACTATCGACCACGGTCATTTCTGAAGGATATTAAAAAATCACTCGCAACGTTATATTTATAGAATACTTCGATGAAAAGATTTCATGTATATTATAATAATTATAATAATAACTATACTAAATTAAATGATTAAAGAATGGAATTCAAAAATTGTATTTCATTATTACAATCATATTACAATAATGATTGTGTTATTATCATTATTTTCAATAATAGAATTCTTAGATGTCAAGTTAAATCATTGAGGAGGACTTAAGTCATACAATGTCAGAAGTGAAAGTAATTATTGAGCTTTGATATAGGTATTCGAACGCTACTGCAGGTGTTCCAATGCCTTGTAGATGTACGTATTAGATGTACTTAGTAGATGTGTTAAGTAGATGTACTCGTAGATGTACTCGTAGATGTACTCGTAGATGTAGACTACTCGTACGTGTACTCGTAGATATACTCAGTAGATGTGCTAAGTAGATGAACTAAGTAAATTTACTCGTAGATGTACTTAGTAGATGTGTTAAGTAGATGTACTGAGTAGACGTACTCGTAGATATACTCGTAGATGTACTCGTAGATGTACTCGTATGTGTACTCGTAGATGTACTCGTGGGTGTACTCGTAGATATACTAAGTAGATGTGCTGAGTAGATGTACTAAGTACATGTACTCGTAGTTATATTAAGTAAAAACACTCGTAGAAGAAGTACTTACAAGATACTTGAAGCTTCCCTACACCTACACACAGTAAGTGTTGTATCAACACTCGTCGTCTAATATGACGTTTCTTCATGCGACCAGTCTTGTATTGGGATCATATTGCCCCTTGAAATCAAAATCTTGTTGTTATACGAGAGTTATTTAAGCTTTCAAAATTGAAATCTTCTAGGTATGTTAGGATTGCCCCTTAAAATTAAGTAAAAATGGGATTCTTTTTATAATATTAAGACAATGAGACTCAATTTGTTTTGAAGTTCCTTACGAATGAAATATTTCATTGCGATGGTATATTTTTGAGTCTACTTGTTATTAAATAATTATTGAGAAAAAATGTAGAATTCCTATGGCTTTGGAATTATCATGTAAAATAAAGTAGGATTGAGGCATTTCGGTAAATATATGATCATATTAATGAAGATAATTTCAATTTTACCCAAAGTTCCTAACGTATCAGATGTTTCATTGCAGTAGCAGTCTGTTCTATGATATGTTCATCCACAGGCACTCTGCACGCTCTAATTGACGTACCGTCATCTTTCTTTGCCAAATTCCGGTTTTGTTTTCCCATGAGCAAATCTGAAAATCTTATTTCATTCAATTTTAAAATCCTCAAATGTAGCTTTTATCAAACTCCCTTAGAATGATAGAAAATAGCTTTTTTGTGTTCCCTGATATAGAAAATTGCTGTAATTACACTCTCTTATAATGCTACATAGCTGTGTTATTCTCCAACCTGATGAAATATAAAATAGGAGTTAAGCCACCCTGAAATAATTAAAAATAACTGTTGTCGTCCTCATACGGTATAATTAAAGTAGCTGCTACGGTAGTCAGAAGATATCACCAAAAAGAAAAACTACTATCCCTTTTGTCGTTAAAGAGAACACTCGCCTGATACATTAAATAAAATAGTTATCGCTTACACCAATCGCCGAGGAGAACAGTTATCGCACTTTTGCTAAGGCAAATTTGCGAGATATCGTCACTTAAACCAGTTATCGAAAGCTTTATACAGCATCAGGTGAATGAATCGAAAAATTGAACAATTTTAAAATATGTCGGGCGGAGCAGAGTAACTTAAATATTCGGAGTATTTACCGTAGAATTTCAAACAATGAAACCTAACTTCTTTTCTTTGTTGCTGAGGTAATCTCCAAGTGATCTGAAAGGCGTGGGAAATATTTTGCATCGTTCTTATAGTTTAAATTCCATTGGAAAGGTCGCTAACAGACAGTATGAATGTTTGTGTTGTATTACATCAAAATTTCGCTCAAAAGGAAATAACTGTCTTCCCAGGGTCAAAAAGTCGATAAAATCCACACGTGCACCATTTTTATCTCAATGAATGCTTTAATTGCGTATGCAAGAAAATAGGCTTCACAGGCTCCAAAGTGTATATTCGATTTAATGCGCTCAAAATGAATAACGAAACATTTCCAAGAGCTTTCCTATTTAAATATTCGTTAAAATTCGTTTTATTTATGTATTTTACTTAAATATTATTTCAACTATGGAGTTAAAACTTCTTAGAAACCCAGCTGCTACAACTCAAATAATAAGTATCAATGAAAGGTTATATTTACAAATATAGAGGGTAGGAAAATTTATAGATATAAATGCTAGGTACAATCGATGGTGATGAATGGCGGGTAAAACTGACAGCTGGTAATAAGAGGTAAAATTTATAGATGTGTGAATATAAGACAAAATTGATATAAATAAATACTTCTTTCCTAACACTTTGTGCCTATATTCCTCGGTCCCATAACTCCATACTAAATAGTGCCTTCATCCTTCCTCTCTTTGAATATCTTTATCGTGGTAAGGATGGCTAAAACTTGCTTATAATTAGTCCATCCCTTAAATTATCATTCATGAAACCCAGTACGGTGTGAAATTTTCATTGACTCATCAAGAATATAAGAACCCTGTAAGTGATCCCTTTGCGCTCTTGCGCGAGGACGTTGGTCGATGAAGGTTAAAATTTCGAAACTGGAAATCAAAATTAACTCAAAAACTGGTATTTTCTACAGAAGTTTGGAGGAGAATTATTGCTAGTATAATCATATTACATAAAGTTAACTGCCATTAAGTTCAATTTTCTCTACTAAAAAGTAACTTAAATGCAGGGAGCTTTTTCCGTAGACTTTTCCATTTTTTCTGTCATGAGCGAGTCATGTGTTTCTCACTTCTAGTACTTACGAAACAATCCATGCTCAAAGTATTATATTCATTCAACAATAGTTAGATAGTATCATGAACAAATACATGGGTATGTTCACTGTATGCAATACCATTTCATTCATTATTTAGTTCACACGAAATAGAAATTTTAGATGTAGGTTATGAACCTTATAAAACCCAAAATTCATCAGAGTCACAAAATTTTCGTTCCTTATGTAAGCCCTTATGTCGAATATTATACTCTCATTAATTATGTTATCCCTTAAGTACTCGCTCCTTCTACAATATAAGTGACTTAGGTCATTATTTTACATTTTAACTTAAACTATTAGGAATTTTTTACAACGCAAAGAAATGTATGGATTCTATTGCAGATTAGGGTCACATAAGGCAATCTCGCTTCTTACGAAGTAACTCACATATCCCATGATCATCATTTGAGCCATCAGTAAGCATTTTCCGACTCCATTGAGCACAGTCGTTCCAAGATGATATGAGCTGTTATTTAACATCTCCCGACTCCACTTATCATACACATTCCATAAAATTCGTTTTAGCCATCAGGTAATGTGCTCCAAGTTACTGCAATAAGCACCTACATTCCACAATAGCATGAGCCATTAGGCAAATTAGCATTAGGAGTGTAGCAGGGCCCGACACGCGCCACCCAACCTGTCACACACAGACCCCGTCGGAGTGACTGCTGCGGCCAAAAACTCTACGGGGAGAGCGAGCCTTAATTCGCTCGTAAGCCGGGGTGCGCCTCGCGCTGATTTTGTGCTCTGTGCAAAGTGCGTGGGGCAGTGGCAGCGAATTGTTACATTTCCGGAATACGGGAGGAATATTTAGGGATTATAGTTAGTGCGAGGCAGCGGCAGCGAATTGTTATATTTTCAGAATACGGGAGGGATATTTAGGGATTATAGTTGGTGCGAGGCAGTGGCAGCGAATTGTTATATTTCCGGAATACGGGAGGGATATTTAGGGATTATAGTTAGTGCGAGGCAGTGGCAGCGAATTGTTATATTTCCGTAATACGGGAGGGATATTTAGAGATTATAGTTAGTGCGAGGCAGTGGCAGCGAATTGTTACATTTCCGGAATACGGGAGGGATATTTAGGGATTATAGTTAGTGCGAGGCAGTGGCAGCGAATTGTTATATTTCCGGAATACGGGAGTGATATTTAGGGATTATAGTTAGTGCGAGGCAGTGGCAGCGAATTGTTATATTTCCGGAATACGGGAGGGATATTTAGGGATTATAGTTAGTGCGAGGCAGCGGCAGCGAATTGTTATATTTCCGGAATACGTGAGGGATATTTAGGGATTATAGTTAGTGCGAGGCAGTGGCAGCGAATTGTTATATTTCCGGAATACGGTAGGGATATTTAGGGATTATAGTTATTGCGAGGCAGCGGCAGCGAATTGTTATATTTCCAGAATACGGGAGGGATATTTAGAGATTATAGTTAGTGCGAGGAAGTGGCAGCGAATTGTTATATTTCCGGAATACGGGATAATATTTAGGGATTATAGTTAGTGCGAGGCAGCGGCAGTGAATTGTTATATTTCCGGAATACGGGAGGGATATTTAGGGATTATAGTTAGTGCGAGGCAGCGGCAGCGAATTGTTATATTTCCGGAATACGGGAGGGATATTTAGGGATTATAGTTAGTGCGAGGCAGTGGCAGCGAATTGTTATATTTTCAGAATACGGGAGGGATATTTAGGGATTATAGTTGGTGCGAGGCAGTGGCAGCGAATTGTTATATTTCCGGAATACGGGAGGGATATTTAGGGATTATAGTTAGTGCGAGGCAGTGGCAGCGAATTGTTATATTTCCGTAATACGGGAGGGATATTTAGAGATTATAGTTAGTGCGAGGCAGTGGCAGCGAATTGTTACATTTCCGGAATACGGGAGGGATATTTAGGGATTATAGTTAGTGCGAGGCAGTGGCAGCGAATTGTTATATTTCCGGAATACGGGAGTAATATTTAGGGATTATAGTTAGTGCGAGGCAGTGGCAGCGAATTGTTATATTTCCGGAATACGGGAGGGATATTTAGGGATTATAGTTAGTGCGAGGCAGTGGCAGCGAATTGTTATATTTCCGGAATGCGGTAGGGATATTTAGGGATTATAGTTATTGCGAGGCAGCGGCAGCGAATTGTTATATTTCCAGAATACGGGAGGGATATTTAGAGATTATAGTTAGTGCGAGGAAGTGGCAGCGAATTGTTATATTTCCGGAATACGGGATAATATTTAGGGATTATAGTTAGTGCGAGGCAGCGGCAGCGAATTGTTATATTCCCAGAATACGGGAGGGATTTTTAGGGATTATAGGTAGTGCGAGGCAGTGGCAGCGAATTTTTATATATCCGGAATACGGGAGGGATAATTAGGGATTATAGTTAGTGCGAGGCAGTGGCAGCAAATTGTTATATTTCCGGAATACGGGAGGGATATCTGGGGATTATAGTTAGTGCGAGGCAGTGGCAGCGAATTGTTATATTTCCGGAATACGGGAGGGATATTTAGGGATTATAGTTAGTGCGAGGCAGCGGCAGCGAATTGTTATATTTCCGGAATACGGGAGGGATATTTAGGGATTATAGTTAGTGCGAGGCAGTGGCAGCGAATTGTTATATTTCCGGAATACGGGAGGGATATTTAGGGATTATAGTTAGTGCGAGGCAGTGGCAGCGAATTGTTATATTTCCGGAATACGGGAGGGATATTTAGGGATTATAGTTAGTGCGAGGCAGTGGCAGCGAATTGTTATATTTCCGGAATACGGGAGGGATATTTAGGGATTATAGTTAGTGCGAGGCAGTGGCAGCGAATTGTTATATTTCCGGAATACGGAATGGATATTTAGGGATTATAGTTGGTGCGAGGCAGTGGCAGCGAATTGTTATATTTCCGGAATACGGGAGGGATATTTAGGGATTATAGTTAGTGCGAGGCAGTGGCAGCGAATTGTTATATTTCCGGAATACGGGAGGGATATTTAGGGATTGTAGTAAGTGCGAGGCAGTGGCAGCGAATTGTTATATTTCCGGAATACGGGAGGGATAATTAGGGATTATAGTTAGTGCGAGGCAGTGGCAGCGAATTGTTATATTTCCGGAATACGGGAGGGATATTAAGGGATTATAGTTAGTGCGAGGCAGTGGCAGCGAATTGTTATATTTCCGGAATACGGGAGGGATATTTAGGGATTATAGTTAGTGCGAGGCAGCGGCAGCGAATTGTTATATTTCCGGAATACGGGAGGGATATTTAGGGATTATAGTTAGTGCGAGGCAGTGGCAGCGAATTGTTATATTTCCGGAATACGGGAGAGATATTTAGGGATTATAGTTAGTGCGAGGCAGTGGCAGCGAATTGTTATATTTCCGGAATACGGGAGGGATATTTAGGGATTATAGTTAGTGCGAGGCAGTGGCAGCGAATTGTTATATTTCCGGAATACGGGAGGGATATTTAGGGATTGTAGTAAGTGCGAGGCAGTGGCAGCGAATTGTTATATTTCCGGAATACGGGAGGGATAATTAGGGATTATAGTTAGTGCGAGGCAGTGGCAGCGAATTGTTATATTTCCGGAATACGGGAGGGATATTTAGGGATTAAAGTTAGTGCGAGGCAGTGGCAGCGAATTGTTATATTTCCGGAATACGGGAGGGATATTTAGGGATTATAGTTAGTGCGAGGCAGCGGCAGCGAATTGTTATATTTCCGGAATACGGGAGGGATATTTAGGGATTATAGTTAGTGCGAGGCAGTGGCAGCGAATTGTTATATTTCCGGAATACGGTAGGGATATTTAGGGATTATAGTTAGTGCGAGGCAGTGGCAGCGAATTGTTATATTTCCGGAATACGGTAGGGATATTTAGGGATTATAGTTAGTGCGAGGCAGTGGCAGCGAATTGTTATATTTCCGGAATACGGGAGGGATATTTAGGGATTGTAGTAAGTGCGAGGCAATAGGAGCACGGTTGTTATACTTGGGGATTTCGGGGAATATTTAGGGTTTTAAGTTAATGTGAGGGGATTGGAGCATGATTATTATGTTTGGGTATTGCTGGTGGAATATTTACCGACCTTAATTGATGCAAGGGAGTAAGAGCACAGTTATTATAACTTGAGATTGACGAAATGATGTTTAGTGACTGTTTTTACAGCGAAGAGAAAACGAACGTGGGTCTGATATTTCCAAATTTTGGATGGGATATTTTGGGATTACAGTTGCTGCGAAGGAATGGAAGCACAGTTGATATATATTGGGAATGCGGGTGGGATTTTGACGGGTTACTATAAATTACTAAGGGAAGGAAACAACAATTATAATATAATGGAATTGCCGGTGGGATATTTTGAGTTTACAGTCACTGCGATATTTATTAACGGGAGCACAGATTCTATTTTTTCGAATTTCTGCTACCTCGATGGAAATTACCATCACTATCGTAATATTTTGACGATACCGCTATTGTGTATTGGTACTACCGCTATTGTTTACTGGTACTACCGCTATTGTGTACTGGTACTACCGCTATTGTGTACTGGTACTACCGCTATTGTGTATTGGTACTACCGCTATTGTGTACTGGTACTACCGCTATTGTGTACTGGCGCTACCGCTATTGTGTATTGGTGCTACCGCTATTGTGTATTGGTACTACCGCTATTGTGTACTGGTACTAACGCTATTGTGTATTGGTACTACCGCGATTGTGTACTGGTACTACCGCTATTGTGTATTGGTACTACCGCTATTGTGTACTGGTACTACCGCTATTGTGTATTGGTACTACCGCTATTGTGTACTGGTACTACCGCTATTGTGTATTGGTACTACCGCTATTGTGTATTGGTACTACCGCTATTGTGTATTGGTACTACCGCTATTGTGTATTGGTACTACCGCTATTGTGTATTGGTACTACCGCGATTGTGTACTGGTACTACCGCTATTGCGTATTGGTACTACCGCTATTGTGTACTGGTACTACCGCTATTGTGTATTGGTACTACCGCTATTGTGTACTGGTACTACCGCTATTGTGTATTGGCACTACCGCTATTGTGTATTGGTACTACCTTTATTATGTACTGGTACTACCGCTATTGTGTATTGGCACTACCGCTATTTTGTATTGGTAATACCGCTATTGTGTACTGGCGCTACCGCTATTGTGCACTGGCGCTACCGTTGTTGTGGATTGGCACTACCGCTATTGTGTACTGGCGCTACCGCTATTGTGTATTGGCGCTACCGCTATTGTGTATTGGCACTCCCGCTATTGTGTACTGGCGCTACCGCTATTGTGTACTGGCACTACAGCTATTGTGTATTGGTACTACCGTTATTGTGTACTGGCGCTACCGCTATTGTGCACTGGCGCTACCGCTATTGTGCACTGGCGCTACCGTTGTTGTGTATTGGTACTACCGTTATTGTGTACTGGCGCTACCGCTATTGTGTATTGGTACTACCGCTATTGTGTACTGGCGCTACCGCTATTGTGTATTGGCGCTACTGCTATTGTGTATTGGTACTACCGCTATTGTGTACTGGCGCTACCGCTATTGTGTATTGGTGCTACCGCTATTGTGTATTGGCGCTACCGCTATTGTGTATTGGCACTACCGCTATTGTGTACTGGCGCTACCGCTATTGTGCATTGGCACTACCGCTATTGTGCACTGGCGCTACCGTTCTTGTGTATTGGCACTACCGCTATTGTGCACTGGCGCTACCGTTCTTGTGTATTGGCACTACCGCTATTGTGCACTGGCGCTACCGTTCTTGTGTATTGGCACTACCGATATTGTGCACTGGCTCTACCGTTCTTGTGTATTGGCACTACCGCTATTGTCTATTTGGCACTACCGCAATTGTGCACGGGCACTAGCGTCATTGTGTATTGGGATGACACAAGAAACTGCAGTAAGAATGATTTCTCTGTCACAAAAATTTGGAATTGCAGTCCCAATGAAAATGTTTTTCGGAATTTTTTGCAGCTGAAATTGTTACAGGAACTGCATTACTTCCTGGCTTCTTCTCCATTCAGGGGGAAAATGTGGCATCCCGAGCAGAAAGAGAGAGAGGCCACCTTTTCGTTGAAACATAATATTTTTTTTTGTTTTGTTACGAATCATCATTTTCTATTCAATGCTGATCGGGTTTTGAGCACCTACATTTTCTTTTGCAACTTTCATCTGCTTCATAAACTTTTTTCGCAACTTACTGTTTATGTGCACAGGTAGTCTTGTGTAGGAATGTTCTTCGTGAACAGATTACTCAATTCCTTAACTCCGTACGAAAAAGTGTATGTTATATCATCTCAAGTTAAGTGGATTCTGCATTTCATTTCTAAATATTTATTTTTTTTAAAATAAGGCTCTATAATACCTTAATTCTGATTGCTTCAGTTTATGAATTTCGGTTTTGCAGTTTCTTGTCATTAATTGCTTCATTTCATGAAGTCCGGTTTTAGAGTCTCATGGACCTATGTAAATAGTTCAGCTTCTTAACATATGTAAGTCTCAAGGGTGTTATTGGAGACGTTCCGTCCAAAATTTTGGACGCCATGTTTCTCTAAAACGAAAGTAAGCTACATAAACTGCCTGGAAAATGATTCTAAATTTCTTAGCGTCCAATGTGTTAGACGTTATGCATTAATGTGTTAATTACTGACAAATAAAGTACCAGGCACTACAGCAGGTGACGGAAACTAATCAGGTTTACAAGATTTTATTAGGGAATGAAAACAGAAGCGAATCCTAATACCGGGTGACAGAAAGTAAGGGGAGTGTTGTGCACCCCCATCAGCGCGCTCGGAAACCTTAGTGCCTGACACACAACTGTCGGGAGGGAAATACCAGTACTATTAGAAATTACGTTTTAGAGTAGTTGAGTAACAAGTTAATTAAGGACGGTGGCCGACTAGCGGTCCACGCAATTAAAGTAATTGAGTAATTGAGTAATAATTGAGTAATTACGTAATAATTGAGTAATTACGTAATAATTGAGTAATAATTGAACGATTGAGTATTAATTGAGCAAATTATTAGGCTGGATACTCTCCTATTTATAATTTAGGTTGACGAGACTGACAGAAACTGCTCGACAGACAAATATGAAATGGCGCTGACCATAACTATGTCTCACCATCGAACAGGCAGTAGTGTCTCTCAGCCGTCCAGAGGCGAGGAGACGGGATGAGCATCGTAGCGCAGCGCAAGGGAGGTGGAGGAAGCGAGCTTAGCCAGCCATGGTAGCTTGCAGGTCCTTCAGTGCGGTGTGAAAACAGTTACGATGGTCGGGTCTTGAGTCGGTAGTGGTGCACGAGCGATTGCTTGGTGAAAAAGTCAACCGTGTAGTCCCACAGACGTGAACCACCATTTGTACAGACGTACACTGTAAACAACACTTGGCACTGAACAAGAAATTGAAGGTCACATAGAACTCGTATAAGATGTTAGAGGTCAGCTGCCGGTGAAAGTTGGAGTTAATCACAGGATGAAGTGTGGCTCAGAGTGAATCTGCTTTTGTAGCGCCGAGACTGCTCTGAGGTGAGCAGCCACGACCATCCGATTCTTTTAATTTGTCGCAACGATTAGAGACACATAGAGGGTCAGCGCCATAAATTCTAAATTGATAATTAAGTTTGGAAAATATGAAGAAATTAAAGTTGCTGAATTTAAGTGAATTGACGAGTTGGTTTTTAACCTTAAAATTACCTTTAGTGAATTTTCTTCAATTACTTCAGTATAAAAAGTTGGGCTAGTGCAGGGTAAAATGCCGAAATTTTCACGCGTTCGGCAATGCAGAGCGATCACGCGCTGTTAAATATTCCGCGGCAATAAACGGCGCTCGTAATTGCCTGCTCATAAAGCGATAAAATGCGCGCCTAATGTTGCCACCGCACGCCACTGCCTTCGAGAGCCAGAAATTTCTTTTTAACTACGATTTATTTGGTGTTCTCTTCTTGTAGTTTCCTTATGTACTTGCATTCTCTTATCTTTGTGTCCTTATATTCGTAAATTATTACATCTCTACGTTGTCGTATTCTTATCTTCTGATAATTGTTCAACCATTCGGTCTTACAGACATGGGCCCTTAAATCCTCGCGTTATTATCCTTCTATTTTATATCCATATGCTCTCTTATCTCAGCATCATTGCATTTTTGCATTCCCATACGTACATTTGTAATTTATGCAATTAATTATGACATTTTCATAATTGATAACAGAACTGTTTAATTTTAAATGGGAGCTCTTCTCATATTCTGTCGTACCGTCCTCTCCTATTTCTACGTCACCAGAGAAACAACTTGTTATGGAAAATCTTCTGTCCATGTTGTGCAGGGATTCGAACCCGGGATCATCTCATCCAAAGTGCTACGCTCTGCCATTGCATTACGAAGTTTATAACCAGGTTTTTAGACGCGTACAGAGCTAAAGTTGTTCTCCTTAACGTCAGCAAAACTGCAGCCTTGCTTTAGTTCACTATCACAGACTGAAATGACGTTCTCTTAATAGGCAAATTTTGCATAAACCATGTTCTAATTAACTATTAAAAAATCCTGGCCTTACTGCATATAGAAGTCACATCGCTCTAATTAACATCAGATTGAGTAAGATCAGAATTATAAGTTAGCTTAGGTCTCTCTAACCATTACATAGGATGTCCCATTGAGAGGAAGGGGAAAGCACCACTCGATATGGAGTTAAGGGAACGCAGAATTTGTGGAAACAGAGCGCTGCGACGAGTGAGCTCCTGCGCTGAGGAAGAGCAAGTTAGGGAAAAAGTGAAAGAAACGAGATCAAACTTGCAGAAGAAAGAAGTAGGCGCTGAAAAACAGGACAGCACTGAACCGAAAAAAGACGGTTCTTGAAAAACAACAACAACAACAGAGAAACCAGTTCGATTTCAACAAAACAGAAGGCCTATCTAGTCCCCAGCTCGGCATGATGCATTTTCCCCGTTTGTATGTTTCAATCGACACAATAGTTATAGCCCCTTGAGGATTTAATTCACACATAGGTATGACGTCCCTCCGACAAATTTGTTGCGTTGTTTGGCCATATTTTCAGGATCTGATCAACCTGTTCTGTTACTTAGTCATCGCTTGAGGCTTTCACTAACTTGTTGTGTTATTTGGACATCTTTATACGGTTTATGTTCATGATCAGACGTCCGCAAATTATGTATTTACGGGTAATTATATTTCAGCCTGGAATTAAGTTGTGTGAAAACGGAGAAAAACACGCAAGTGTTCCTACTCATAAGTGTGTGTATGCGATTCATTGTTTGAAAAAAATTTCTACAAGTTTTTGTACAAAATACATTAATTTTTTAATGAGTTTCCCTCGCACGAACAATGTATGTACGCAACAAAACCAAGTACCCTCAAGAAGACTTTGCATAATAACGCGATGCCAGAAAATAACCCGCAAAACACACGGACTCACAAACCCAAGAAAACTCCCCCTTACACAAACGGAAGAAAAACAATCAAACCTCGAATACAAAAACGCTGCAAAAGCGCCGGAAAAAAACACTGAAAGTTGCCCTTGGCTCCGAAATCGACGCGAGGCTCTTCCGGCGGCACGGCCCAAACTAAAGCGTGTTGTTAGCGCCGTAAAAAGCGGAAGTGTCGACGATAAATCGGCGCTCGTGTTGGTCTTGCATAAAACTCCAATATTTTATGGGACTCGAACCGGCGCCCGCGCTTTCGCCCGATGCGCTGATGCGCCAGTCTTCTTGCCTAATAGTTATCCAATAGTAGCTATAAATTGTAGAGGTCGTGATTGTAGGGGACTTTGTTAATCAGATGGTCGGTGCGGTCATATGCATAAGGAACGCCTGAATAATGAGCTACGGAAGGAAATGTTATACTTGCGTCAAGTCGATTATTTCATCTGTGTTTGCACTGGAATGCTGATCCTATTAGTTAATTCTCAAATGTCTTTGTATTGCATTGAATAGAACACTTTGTGTTATGAAAGAGATGATGTCGTTTGAACCGATGCTGTTCGGTGCAGACATATGTATAAGGTACGTGTGGTTAATGTGCTAGACAGGAATTAATTACGCGGTGTTTAAGTGGCGTACTTGTTCCGTGTTTACAGAGGATGATGATATTCCGTAATGATATTTATGCGATCCCATCTTAGTTTATAGGAAAGAAGATTGTAGTGAAATTATTGCAATATAAATTTTATAACCTGTAAATAATATTATATACAAGCAATATTTGTAGAAAAAATTTATATTTACAATATAAATTGATGGGATCAAAGTTGATAAATTTATGATCAAAGAATTATCTTCCCATTCCTCACATATCACACTTGCTTCTGACATTTCATTTCCCTCATGATCTCCATCGTCCTCTTCAAAAAGTTTTGGTTTAATTTCATCTATGTATACATTTGTCAACATGTGATTGAGTTTGGCCAGCCCCCTACCCCGTACTTTGCTGTCGTCCTCTTCCACAGCTTCACATGGCACCTCACCCTACCCTCACCCCCACTCATCCCCTCGCTCATACCTACACTCACTCCCACTCCCACTCCTTCGCTCATACCTACACTCACTCCCACTCCCACTCCTTCGCTCATACCTACACTTACTCCCACTCCTTCGCTCATACCTACACTCACTCCCACTCCCAATCCTTCGCTCATACCTACACTCATTCCCACTCCTTCGCTCATACCTACACTCACTCCCACTCCCAATCCTTCGCTCATACCTACACTCATTCCCACTCCTTCGCTCATACCTACACTCACTCCCACTCCCAATCCTTCGCTCATACCTACACTCATTCCCACTCCTTCGCTCATACCTACACTCACTCCCACTCCCAATCCTTCGCTCATACCTACACTCATTCCCACTCCCATTCATCCCCTCGCTCAAACTAACCCTCACTCCCACTCATCCCCTCGCTCAAACTAACCCTCACTCCCACTCCCACTCCTTCGCTCATACCTACACTCATTCCCACTCCCATTCATCCCCTCGCTTAAAATAACCCTCACTCCCACTCATCCCCTCGCTCATATCTACACTCATTCCCACTCCCATTCATCCCCTCGCTCAAACTAACCCTCACTCCCACTCCCACTCCTTCGCTCATACCTACACTCATTCCCACTCCCATTCATCCCCTCGCTCAAAATAACCCTCACTCCCACTCATCCCCTCGCTCATACCTACACTCATTCCCACTCCCATTCATCCCCTTGCTCAAACTAACCCTCACTCCCACTCATCCCCTCGCTCAAACCTACCCTCAAACCTACTCTCACCCCCATTCACCACCTCGGTGAAACCTACCCTCACTCCCACTCACCTCCACAAAAACGCCTCTCAAACGCACTCACCTTTGCACTCACCCCCGTACACCTTCCCCTCCCCTCCCCCACATTCCACCTGCCCCCACTCCCCCCCTGCGAACCAACCCCCCCCCCCCCCCCCCTAACCCCTGCCGAGCGTTATCTCAGTCGCAAGTCACCAGCGCCACTAACGACACCGCAAGTCGTAAACAGCAGCAGATCAGTCGTAAGTGATGAACTTTGAGCGGAGCCGTCTCCCCCCCCTTTCTCCCTCCACACCCCCCTCCTTGTCCTAGCCCCCCCCTCCTCCTCCTTCTCCTAGGCCCCCCTCCTCCTCCTCCCCCAGCCAATTACGATTTTTCACCTTCTAGTGCCTCATTTTAATGGGTTTTATACACTTGGTCGCGGTTTTTAGGTTCAATTGAAAAAAGGATTATGTTTTTCAAAATTTTGGAGTTGGATGGATATTTTTGTTTCATTTCGAGGTGGTTGGTTTTTGGATTGAGAAGCGGTTTGGTTCGTTTGGGTCTAACTGGGTCTGACGGCTTTTGATTTAAATATCAGAGTAATTTCATCATCGACGGATAAAGTGTTTTGGTTTATTTTGGGTTAGGTTTATTTTGTTTTCAATTGGTTGTAATTTCTACATCGAGGAAAAAAGTCTGGGTTTATTTTGGGTTCGATCATTTTTTGTTTCAAATTTTTTATCAGTAGAAAAGTAAATTGAGGTCGATATTTTCAGGTCAGTTTGTGATTTTAATTCTTGTATCTGAAATTTTTGGTTCAAACTTGATCTAAAATCCAATTTATTCTCAAAATTTTCCTGTAAAATATTATAGCAAACTAAAATGTTTGCTGAAGTTTTGGATATTGGTTTTTCTGCAACAACAGAGAGAAATATCATAATTTCTTACAGTGAACGAAAGCACCACGATTTGTATCAGTGAACAGAAACATCATCATTTGTGACAGTGAACATATATGTTACGGATAAATATTACAGTTTGCTAATTGTATTACTTGAATATAAAGTTAATATTGGACGCACTTGACCCGAAAGTTAACATTTCTAAACTTGAGATTATGATTTAGAGCGTGGCAAATTTTTGATCCCATCGAGGACACTTGATCCAATTTGATCCAGTTAGGAACATTTGATTCAATCGATTTATTGGGAACACTTGATCCAAGAGTGAGCATCTCTAGAGCTTAAGATTATAATTTAGAGCACCACGAACATCAGATCACTGACAAAGCTTTGAACACTTGGCAGCTCACGTCACTTACATGACCTAAGTTACCATTGAGAAGAGAGTTCTCTCAATATAAGTGTTTTTATGCCTGTGAAAATTTTACGAATAATGATAGTTTCATCAACTTACTATTTTTTCACACTTTTATATTCTCCCCGATTTTGAAAATGATGAAAATTTTCGAGCAACGCTCAATTACAAACCTTCTCCCAATTTTGGGAACTAATTCAAAAGTTAATCTTAATAGATATTGTGAACGTTCTAGAAAAAAACGGTGTTAGTAAATGATGATTTGGCAGTGAATAATTATAATGACTTGAGGGACTGGATATACCACACGTAATGACTTGAGGGACTGGATATACCACGCGTAATGACTTGAGGGACTGGATATACCACACGTAATGACTTGAGGGACTGGATATACCGCGCGTAATGACTTGAGGGACTGGATATACCACACGTAATGACTTGAGGGACTGGATATACCACACGTAATGACTTGAGGGACTGGATATACCACGCGTAATGACTTGAGGGACTGGATATACCACACGTAATGACTTGAGGGACTGGATATACCACACGTAATGACTTGAGGGAATGGATATACCACACGTAATGACTTGAGGGACTGGATATACCACGCGTAATGACTTGAGGGACTGGATATACCACACGTAATGACTTGAGGGACTGGATATACCACACGTAATGACTTGAGGGACTGGATATACCACGCGTAATGACTTGAGGGACTGGATATACCACACGTAATGACTTGAGGGACTGGATATACCACACGTAATGACTTGAGGGACTGGATATGCCACACGTAATGACTTGAGGGACTGGATATACCACGCGTAATGACTTGAGGGACTGGATATACCACACGTAATGACTTGAGGGACTGGATATACCACGCGTAATGACTTGAGGGACTGGATATACCACACGTAATGACTTGAGGGACTGGATATACCACACGTAATGACTTGAGGGACTGGATATACCACACGTAATGACTTGAGGGACTGGATATACCACGCGTAATGACTTGAGGGACTGGATATACCACACGTAATGACTTGAGGGACTGGATGTGCCACACGTAATGACTTGAGGGACTGGATATACCACGCGTAATGACTTGAGGGACTGGATATACCACACGTAATGACTTGAGGGACTGGATATACCACACGTAATGACTTGAGGGACTGGATATACCACACGTAATGACTTGAGGGACTGGATATACCACACGTAATGACTTGAGGGACTGGATATACCACGCGTAATGACTTGAGGGACTGGATATACCACACGTAATGACTTGAGGGACTGGATATACCACACGTAATGACTTGAGGGACTGGATATACCACACGTAATGACTTGAGGGACTGGATATACCACACGTAATGACTTGAGGGACTGGATGTTCCACACGTAATGACTTGAGGGACTGGATATACCACACGTAATGACTTGAGGGACTGGATATACCACGCGTAATGACTTGAGGGACTGGATATACCACACGTAATGACTTGAGGGACTGGATATACCACGCGTAATGACTTGAGGGACTGGATATACCACACGTAATGACTTGAGGGACTGGATATACCACACGTAATGACTTGAGGGACTGGATATACCACGCGTAATGACTTGAGGGACTGGATATACCACGCGTAATGACTTGAGGGACTGGATATACCACGCGTAATGACTTGAGGGACTGGATATACCACACGTAATGACTTGAGGGACTGGATATACCACACGTAATGACTTGAGGGACTGGATATACCACGCGTAATGACTTGAGGGACTGGATATACCACACGTAATGACTTGAGGGACTGGATATACCACACGTAATGACTTGAGGGACTGGATATACCACACGTAATGACTTGAGGGACTGGATATACCACGCGTAATGACTTGAGGGACTGGATATACCACGCGTAATGACTTGAGGGACTGGATATACCACGCGTAATGACTTGAGGGACTGGATATACCACACGTAATGACTTGAGGGACTGGATATACCACACGTAATGACTTGAGGGACTGGATATACCACACGTAATGACTTGAGGGACTGGATATACCACACGTAATGACTTGAGGGACTGGATATACCACACGTAATGACTTGAGGGACTGGATATACCACACGTAATGACTTGAGGGACTGGATATACCACACGTAATGACTTGAGGGACTGGATATACCACACGTAATGACTTGAGGGACTGGATATTTCACATGTAAGGACTTGAGTGACAGCAAACTGAATAAAAGCCGGTATATATCACGTACATCCGAAAATGAAAGTTAATCTAATAAAAGTTTCAATATGTCACTTATAAGGGGATCAAATCAAACTCTTACATGACATGTATATGCAAAAAAAAATTACCGTAAACCTGATGGAACTTTCATAAAAGCGTGGAAATATCCAATGTTCGCACGCATCAATCAAATTAGATCGACTGCATGAGACGCAAGCATAAAAATAAATTTGAGTGCAGATTTTATGGGCGAAATATCGCTGCAGGTCTGCGCCTGCCTGGCCCTTCCAATGGTGCTTTAGAGAGGGGGTACACCCCTCTCTAGAGTGGGGTCACATCCCTCTTTAGAGTGGGGTACATCACTCTCTAGAGTGGGGTCACATCCCTCTCTAGAGTGGGGTACATCACTCTCTAGAGTGGGGTCACATCCCTCTTTAGAGTGGGGTACATCACTCTCTAGAGTGGGGTCACATCCCTCTTTAGAGTGGGGTACATCACTCTCTAGAGTGGGGTCACATCCCTCTCTAGAGTGGGGTCACATCCCTCTTTAGAGTGGGGTACATCACTCTCTAGAGTGGGGTACATCACTCTCTAGAGTGGGATATATCCCTCTCTAGAGTGGGGTCACATCCCTCTTTAGAGGGGGTACATCCCTCTCTAAAGTGGGGTTACATCCCTCTTTAGAGAGGGGTACATCCCTCTTTAGAAGGGCTACATCCCTCTTTAGAGAGGGGTCACATCCCCCTCTAAAGCGAGCGAGGGAATATAACCCTATAACGAGGGCAAGATCCCTCCTCCCCCTTTCCATTCGTCTGTGCGTCACACGTTGGCACAATTTCTGGTTCCTTTCACTTCCGGATCGTCCGCGCGCAGCAAAATCAGCAAAACTCCACGGATTTTTCATGCAGCTTTCGTGACATCGATGCGTGTTGTGTTGCTGGGCGCGGTGTATTGAACTAACTGGCTTGAATTATCGGGAATTATCTGGAATTATCCGGTGTATTGAACTATATGACTGGAATTATCAGGAATTATCTGGTGCATTGAACTATCTGGCTGGAATTATCGAAAATTATGGGGAATTATCGCGTGTATTGAATAATATGGTTGGAATGAATTCATGACTTACGTATACGGGGGCACCTGGTGATTCTGTTTCGTCAAAACTGACGGCGTAATTACACACCCTGACGGCATGAGTTCTTCAGTTAATGTCCCCGCTCCTCAGAGGGATACAACTATTGTATCTGGGGGAATTAGCGCTCTCTGGGGGAAAATGTGTGAGGGCCCGAGCTGAGTTAGGTAGTTTTTTTGTTGAAATCGATTTTTTTTGTTAAGGACCATCTTTTTTCGGTTCACTGCTGTCCTGTTTTTCAGCGCTTCTGACTTTCTTCTACAACTTTTTTCTTGTTTCAAAAGCTTTCTTCTTATCTTACCGTTTCTATGCGCACGGGATCCCTTGCGGGAACGTCCTTTGTGCATAGATTCCACGTTTCCTTAAGGAGGTCGCCCCAGGCCCCTGTCGGTCTGATGAGCCATTTTTTTTATTGTTGAAAAAGGACCCTTAGGTGGAGAACTATTCTGTCCTAAAATTTTATGGCGCTACGAACACTAGATCCCCCAGGGGGGTGTAAGGGGACCAAAAATCATGAATTTTCGACCCCATATAAAACGAAAAAAAACAGGAAATAGAAAATTTAAAGCTTAACTTTGTTTGCAATGCTTCAAGGATTCTATAACTGTTTTTTTTTCTAGCATAAAAACTCAATGACTTCTATTCTTTTGAAATATCCATAAAAATGTACCAAAAAAATAATATTTCGTATTTTTTAAAGAAATAAGGCCTAAATCGAAAAAGTTACGCGAGTAAAATATGTTTATTTTAACAAATACATATACTGGCCTAATTTTAAACGAATCGGATCACAATTTAAAAATGGTTGGGTTGACTCCCTTAATCCCCACTGAATGGTACCTTCATCCTTCCTCTCTTTGAACCTCATTATTGTGGTAAAAGGAGACTGACACTAATTCATAATCAATCAATATACCAGCGCGCTGTACCCGTACGCTGTACCCGTGCTCTGTACCCGTGCCCTGTACTCGTACCCTGTACCTGTGCCCTGTACCCGTGCCCTGTACCCGTGCCCTGAACCTGTGCCCTGTACCCGTGCCCTGTACCCGTGCCCTGTACCCGTGCCCTGTACCCGTGCCTTGAACCCGTGCCCTGAACCCGTGCCCTGTACCCGTGCCCTGTACCCGTGCCTTGTACCTGTGCCCTGTACCCGTGCCCTGAACCCGTGCCCTGTACCCGTGCCCCGAACCCGTGCCCTGTACCTGTGCCCTGTACCCGTGCCCTGTACCCGTGCCCTGTACCCGTGCCCTGTACCCGTGCCCTGTACCCGTGCCCTGTACCCGTGCCCTGTACCCGTGCCCTGAACCCGTGCGCTGTACCCGTGCCTTGTACCCCTGCCCTGTACCCGTGCCTTGTACCCGTTCCCTGTACCCGTGCCTTGTACCCGTGCCCTGTACCCATGCCCTGTACCCGTGCCTTGTATCCGTGCCCTGTCCCCGTGCCTTGTATCCGTGCCCTGTACTCGTGCCCTGTACCCGTGCCCTGTATCCGTGCCCTGTACCCGTGCCTTGTATCCGTGCCCTGTACCCGTGCCCTGTACCCGTGCCCTGTACCCGTGCCCTGTACCTGTGCCCTGTACCCGTGCCTTGTACCCGTGCCCTGTACCCGTGCCTTGTACCCGTGCCTTGTACCCGTGCCCTGTACCCGTGCCCTGTACCCGTGCCTTGTACCCGTGCCCTGTACCCGTGCCTTGTACCCGTGCCCTGTACCCATGCCTTGTATCCGTGCCTTGTATCCGTGCCTTGTGTCCGTGCCTTGTACCCGTGCCCTGTACCCGTGCCCTGTACCCGTGCCTTGTATCCGTGCCTTGTATCCGTGCCTTGTATCCGTGCCTTGTACCCGTGCCCTGTATCCGTGCCTTGTACCCGTGCCTTGTATCCGTGCCTTGTATCCGTGCCTTGTATCCGTGCCTTGTATCCGTGCCTTGTACCCGTGCCCTGTACCCGGGCCTTGTATCCGTGCCTTGTATCCGTGCCTTGTACCCGTGCCTTGTATCCGTGCCGTGTATCCGTGCCTTGTATCCGTGCCTTGTACCCGTGCCCTGTACCCGTGCCCTGTATCCGTGCCCTGTATCCGTGCCCTGTACCCGTGCCTTGTATCCGTGCCTTGTATCCGTGCCTTGTATCCGTGCCCTGTACCCGTGCCCTGTATCTGTGCCTTGTATCCGTGCCCTGTACCCGTGCCCTGTACCCGTGCCCTGTACCTGTGCCCTGTATCCGTGCCTTGTATCCGTGCCTTGTATCCGTGCCCTGTACCCGTGCCCTGTATCCGTGCCTTGTATCCGTGCCCTGTACCCGTGCTCTGTATCCGTGCCCTGTATCCGTGCCCTGTACCCGTGCCTTGTACCCGTGCCTTGTATCCGTGCCTTGTATCCGTGCCTTGTATCCGTGCCCTGTATCCGTGCCCTGTACCCGTGCCTTGTACCCGTGCCCTGTATCCGTGCCCTGTACCCGTGCCTTGTACCCGTGCCTTGTATCCGTGCCTTGTATCCGTGCCCTGTATCCGTGTCCTGTACCCGTGCCCTGTACCCGTGCCCTGTACCCGTGCCCTGTACCCGTGCCTTGTACCCGTGCCCTGTACCCGTGCCCTGTATCCGTGCCCTGTACCCGTGCCTTGTACCCGTGCCTTGTACCCGTGCCTTGTACCCGTGCCTTGTACCCGTGCCTTGTATCCGTGCCTTGTATCCGTGCCCTGTACCCGTGCCCTGTATCCGTGCCCTGTACCCGTGCCTTGTACCCGTGCCTTGTACCCGTGCCTTTTACCCGTGCCTTGTATCCGTGCCTTGTATCCGTGCCCTGTACCCGTGCCCTGTACCCGTGCCCTGTACCCGTGCCCTGTACCCGTGCCTTGTACCCGTGCCCTGTACCCGTGCCTTGTACCCGTGCCTTGTATCCGTGCCCTCTACCCGTGCCTTGTACTCGTGCCCTGTACCCGTGCCCTGTATCCGTGCCATGTACCCGTGCCTTGTATCCGTGCCTTGTATCCGTGCCTTGTATCCGTGCCCTGTACTCGTGCCCTGTACCCGTGCCCTGTATCCGTGCCCTGTACCCGTGCCTTGTATCCGTGCCCTGTAC